>CM062649.1:88493111-89030615 GCA_031772095.1 Zeugodacus tau
CGCATGGGGGGTTGTTGAGGTCGCATGATTTTCACATTTTGTTGATTCAATTGTGGTGGTGTACTCATTAACTTGTTTACCCTGCTCCAGGCAACAACATCAGCAGCAGACTTAACGGCAATCGAAGCTGCCACAGTAGCACTGAAGGAGGAGGTAGGCTAGAGCACTGTGCGCTCATACAAATAGTAGCAAGGTGGTGGTGGGTGGTGTTGCCGTTAGGTTGGGTTGAGTTGCTTGTCAAGCAGTACAAAGCAAATGCCAGCATCAGAGTAACTTTCAACTTTTCGCTTTGATACGCGTTTCAATTTCGCTGCCTGCCTGCTTTCTATGAACTTTAATTAGCAACAGATTGATCAAAAACTCATTTAAGTGCGGCGGCGGCGGCGGCCTTCTCAGAGCAAAGTCGAGAGGATGTTGTTTGTTGCTTTTGCCTATTGAAAATTTCCCTTTAAATAGCTATGAATATAGACGAGCCGATAAGCACTCGAACAATGTAAACATTTTGCGTTCTAGTACAACTCAACCGCCGCCGTCCGCGCGCGCACCCAATCACTCTTCACTAGGCACCTTTCATATTTGTGATAAGTTGAAATTATTGCGAAATACAACGCGACGCAAAATAGGCAAATAAGAGGGTGGTAGCGCATACGCCACCGATAATCAGCCAAGGTTGCCACTGTCCACAACACATAGAGAAGAGGCGATGAAGGGAGCGCGCGGCGTAGCTCAACAGTCGTGAATGCCAGTCATAATTATAGCGTTAATAAGCGCGCGCGTGTGACGCGCTCCACATCAACTGACGCGCTAAATGTCCTTTGCCGCGCACGCATACCGCTTTGTTAATGTAGCGCCGCCGCCTTTCGCCTTGCAAAACACAAACAGCAAAGCACAAACAGCAAGAAAGAAAAAAGTAGAAAATTTTGTTGCTAATTAAGTTTCGCTAAATAGGCATAAAATATTTTGGGGGAAATTAGTGAAACAAATTTAGTTGGCGCGGCGCGGCAGTGAGCAACAGCTAATGGAGTGGCATCCACCAAGCAACATTCAGCGATAACCATGACGATTCGCCGCCACTACTAAGACCCATACACGCGCGCTTGGCATTCGCAAAAGACTTTTGACAATTGTAATGTGATAAGGCGCTGGGCGGGCGCGCGCTGGACTGTGGCAGTAACAAAAAAGGATTAAGTGTTGTCGAGTAATAATAATAGGCAAAATCCATTAATTTAATAATATTTGAATAGACCAGAAATGAAGTGGAATTCTCCAAATGTTTAGCGCAAAGTGTAGTGGGGCACGTCAAGTGGCGTCTCGAAAATCTGTTGGCACAAATGCGCGCGCATTTTTCTATAACAATATTCATAAGCGCGCGGGGAGGGGCATAAAGTGGCTTTTCAATGCGGTACGCTTGGACAGTAATTAAATTAGTTTTAATGAAATCGTGCACTTACTAATTCCATTGGTATTTGCATAGCGGGGTAATAGAGTTGGGGACTCACCTGGAAGAAGACGAAAAGAAAATGAGAATTATTATGAGTGCTCGTGGAATAGTAGAAGAAAATATATTTATTTGCATTATTATAAAATAAAAGTTAACTGGAAATATGTTTGGATAACAACAACAAAAAATATTTCTTTATAATATCAAAAGCAACAAAAAATGTATTATTAAAAAAATTCCGGGAAAAAATTGAAACCTTGAAGCTTTTGCAATCTTTTTAAATAAATATTGTAGTAACAGTAATTTTTCTTTAAAAAAAATTAAATCACTTTCAAACAATATTCGCCAAAATCTCGTTTTAAGCTCTTAACTGCATGCGCTTTGTGCTGTTGTTGTTTTTGCGCTTGAAGTGATTATGCAATAACAGCCAATTAGCGCGCGATACTTGAAGCGAACAAAGGTTTCTCTAATAAAGTGTTGTAACCATGCTGCAAAAACAACAACAACAATAAAGCACACACTTTCAGCGCTTTGACAAATTTGCACACAAGCAGAGCAATTAATTGTTAAAAAATACTTAAAACCATAAACGCTTGTATTATATTATATAATAACCATATATAAGTAAGAGTGCAGTTATATATAATTGAAATTTTTTGCAACAAAATCACTTTGTAGCAGTTTGTTGTTGAACTCTTTGACAAATTGCATGCAAACATTTTATGTTTGTATTTGCACGAGTATTTGTATTATTATATAGCCGATATTAACTACAATTGACACTGATCAATAAATAAATCCCACTTAATTAAGAGATAAACAGAAGCAATTATGTTATTAATTACACAATCGACATAAAATAATGCACAAACGGCAGATTTTATGCTGTCCACAACAACAACAAAATGGCTGGAAGAGGTAAGTTTATCTATAGATATATACTACTATACATTTATGCTTGTATGTATGTGTATATATTAATGTAAGTGCGGGAAAATTTATATTTGCAGCAAACTGCAGTCCATCAAGGCATTGTTAGCAACTTGCAACACAATCAGTTTTATTTGTAGATGTTTATCTATTTGCAGTAAATATTGTGACAAAATATATTTTGGGTGGGTATCACAATTAAATCGAAATATACATACATATTTTTCATAAACAAAATATTTCCATATTTATTTTCATATTTAAAATTTTTTTTTGGTAAAAAAATTTTTAATATATTTTTGGCTTTTATTTGTACTTAGTAGTTGTTATTTTTGTTTTTTTCTTGTATTAATTCCGATCGCTTTTAAACACGAGTTAAAGGAAAATAGAGATTAATCGTAAAAAATATAAAAAATGTTGCCTAAATTTTGGCGTATTACTGAAATACTGAAGAAAATTCTCAACTTTTGAAAAATAACATCTAAATGGTACTTTAATTTATTGGATGTGGCTCGATTTGCATGAATAAACCTTTTACAGAAAACCACACCAGGTTCGAAGATATTCAAGACCAAGAAAACATGGATTAATCGTAAGAAGTTCAAAAATGTTGCCTACATTTCGGCGCATTATTGAAATATTGTAGAAAATTCTCAAATAACATCTAACTGACACTTAAATTTTTTGGAAGTGACTCGATTAAGGATGAGTAAACGTTTTACTAGGAAACAAGCCAGTTTCCAATATATTCAAGACCGAGGAGACTTATTTTGAGCCGACTTTTCTTAATTTTTGAATGATATTACTCAAAGTTATCTATCTAAACGCTGTAGAATTACTCTTATTATATTTATTTTATTGAAATTGGTCATATTTTATGAGGTTTATACTCATGGGCTTATAAAATGCTAAAGAAACCCTTGCTTGAATGAAATCATGTACATATTTCAGAAGCAACAAAAAATTAATACTAATGATATTTTTTTAATTAAATGATATTAATTTAAATAATAGGAAATTGTAAAAAAAAATAATTTAATTGTTTATTAAATTTTAAATTTATTAATAAATTAATTTATTTTTTTTTCTTGAATTGCATTTATTTACAAAATTTTTTTAACCAAAAAAAATTATAATTCGAATCACACTGAGCACCCTGTTGATGTAATTTGATTAATAAGCCAAAACCTCTACAAACAAGCAAACAGTGGTCATTGAAATGTAGCTGCAGCCACTTAATTAAACAAACCGTATACAAAATATATTTGCAAATATGCAATACTTTTTCGCTTAAATATTTAATGAAGTGCCATCGAGAGCGAGAGAATTTACGAAATTCCAACCTACTTTGCTTGAATTCTGCAACACAAAGTGCATAAAAAATTTATTACTTGAAGCTTGGAAAATTATTTTATTTTAATGCAACAAAATTGTCTGCTGCAATGTTGCAATTGAATTATGCAACATGCCATGCGTTTGGGTCATGGAATGTGACCGCATTGCAACTGAAGCACTGAGGCACTCATCAAATGCAGTTAAAGCCACACAAAGGCATGCACGTGGAAATAAATACAACAAATTCACAGTAAATCTCTGCACAAATCCATTTGAAAGTGTGCATCTGTATTGCATATATATGTGTGTGTGTGTCTGCTTATTAGGCCAAAATGATGCGCTTGCCACAAATCATGCCAAAATATCCACAGCAATTCATTCATTTCAAATGATTTGCTTGCTGACAAATAGGCTGAGCCCAGTGCATTAAGAGCAAATAAACTGGCAAGCCGCAAGCACACACAAGCATACGTGCAACACAGTGTGGCATCAACAAAATATGCAGACAGTTATGCGTGCAGTTGAGCGGTATATAAACAAATGCACAATTAAAGGCAATGACAGCAACAACAACAACAATAATAATGATAATGAAAACAACAACAACAACAATAATGAATACAACAACAACAAGAGTGTGGCATAACTGCATGGGGTCAAGCACAGTTATGTTGGTGTCAACACATTTCGCCGCATATCATTGGTCATGTTTTATTTACCTCCACTCACAGACACACTGCCGCTTCGCCCTGTCTGCACTGCTGTTGCATGCCACATTTACCTCATTGTTTACTAAATAAAGCAGAAAATGCAAAAGGTTACATTTCAGTGTTTCAGTACGTTTGGCAGCACATTTCAACATTTTCCAAAGGCCGTGATGAGCAAACTCCCCCAACAACAACAACAAATTGGAGTGGACTCACGCAAATACACTTGCAACAAAATAGCATGCACTTGCAACACATCCACTAATGTTGCCCTTCTGTGTGTGTGTGTGTGTGGCAAGCATGGAAAATCTGCCTAAATACCAAAATGTTGCCGTGACACTGCAGCTGACATTGTTGTCAGGCGGCACATCTCTCTGTGTGTGTGTGTGGCCACTAAAATATTTATTAAGTGCAACAAGCATATGTGTGCGCGTGTGCGTTTGCTGTTGGGAATTGAATTGAAAATGCAATAATAACAGTAATAATTATGACATTTCATTGCATAGTCACAATCAAACTCATTGCTGTCATCATTTGTGCTTTGTTCTTGTTGCTAACAGCCAAGGCTGTCGATTTGCTCTTTGTGGGAAGTAGTTGTCGTTGTTGTTTTTGTCTGTGGCCTTGTATGCATTATTGATTTTGTCATGCTGAATTTCATGCTGCATCTGAATATATGTATGTTTGTGTGAGGCTGGAATTCATGCGGATTTTGGTGAGTGTTCAGGTACAGGGTGACACAGATGCAACAGATTGTTGTTTAAGGAATATTCCAAAATAAGCAATATTCAATAATAAAATAGGAACGATTTTATGAACTTTTAAATTGTTTTCATGCATTTTCGGAAAAAAAACAACAACAACAAAATAATACAAATAATTTAAAAATATTAGAATTAAAATATCTTAAAAAATTTAAAAATTTCGTAAAAACTACAACAAAAATTAAAAAAAAAATGTATAATTAAAAAAATTTCATAAAATTTTATTTTGAAAAAATTCGAAAAGAAAACCAAAAATAATTTTAAAAATTTCAAATATTGTAAAAAAATTTCAAATATTGTAAAAAAATTTCAAATATTGTAAAAAAAATTTAGAAACAATTGAGGTGTTTTTGCATGAAATAAATGGTTTTTAATAAAAATTCAATACATTTTCGTGAAATAATTTTTATAAAAAATTTTAATAAATCAATTTATATCACATTTGTCTTCAAACATAAAATTGGCTCCAAAAATTTTATACGAAATTTACAATTGATTTACTTCGAAAATCGTCGAAAAAAGCCTCAAAAACCAGAAAATATTATGCCAAAAACCCAACAACATTTGCAACTCAAGTATACAGAAATGTTTGTTGTGCAACAACAGACACTATTAAATTCACTAAATCAAATTGCAATACAATTTGCCACATTCGAACAGTTAGTCATTGTGGCAGCTCAACTATAAGCCTGCGAAGGTTGCAGGCTTATGTTGTCTCTGCCAATATGATTGTGCTGCGTTGTGATGGATAATTAGTAACTTGCATGTGAAAGCAATCAATAAGGAGACAAATTGAATGCTGAATTAATAATTTGCTATGGCAAAAATATATATTTGTAAATATACGTAAGTGCTGATGATGTGACTAAGCCAAAGTGTATTTGTCGAAACTAAATTAAGAGCACACACTGGACATAAGGGTAAGTGCGTTGGCAGATTGTGTGAAGCAGCATAAACTTGTAAAAGCCTATAACATATATTATTGATGAACATAAATTATTTGCAATGTGTAAAATACAATGTTGCAACAAAACAAATATTTAAACATGGACAAAGCTTTGCATTTTACGAGACTTTAGTGGCAATTTGTGCCAGAAAGTAAGCACTTGAATGCATTAAGTGACTCATAGAGCAAATTAACTAATTAGAAATTGGAAACAAAGCGAACAAGTGTGCTAAACCATTTGTATATTAATTATTTATTACCTTTACTGACATATTCATACAATTTACTAGCGCAAATGCATAATAAAGCAAGCGAAAGTGCTGAAATAAATAACTCTAAATGAGCTCGAATCAAATAATAACGTCAAAAATACACAACGAAAAGCATATAATCATTTTATCAATTGCTGGCGCTCGTTATCTCCGCTTTCGGAAGTGGCAACATAATCTTTCAACAGCTGTTAAGTGAAAAATTGCACTTCCCAGCGAATAGCAGCAGAAGCTGGAAAGTATTGCAACCAACGAAAAGTAAAATAAAAACTAAACAAAGCGAGAATTGCATAAATTTCGCCACAGCGCCTGCAAGTATGCAACAAAAAACAGGCGTTTGCGCTGCCACAAGCGGGAAGCTGCACGAGCAAACTGCTAATGTAAAAGATATGCACAGGCAAACACCACAAATGCACAACAACAAAACTAACAACAAAAACATTTACTATTTCTATGTGTCTGTGTGCATATAAAAAGGGACGAAAATTTCCGACCAAAGAATACAGCAGAGAAGTCAAACCGCAGCCACAGCCAAAGCCACACAGATTCCTTCTACGCCAACAAAAATAAAGCACACCAAATTGGCTTTTGACTAACTGCCTTGCTGCAGCAGCAGCAGCGTCACTAAACTCACTCGGCGGCGCGTGCTGCCTGCCATATGCAAATGCACTCGATTTGTTGCATGCAGCAAGCACGAGGCAGGCAGTCAACTGTGGACCGCAGAGCAAAACTTTTGCATTAGTGACAAATAAAAAAACGCAACAACAACAACCACAGCAGCAGCAACAAGATAAAATGCAGTGGAAGCGAGGGAAAAGAATGCAAAATAAAAATACCGACGAGCAACCGCAAATACGAAACGGGCGCGCAGCAGCAAGTGAGATGCCAAAGGTGAAGCGTGCTGCCACTGCCGGTGGTGCAAAGTGTGCTGAGCGGTGGCGGCTGCTGGCAAATGCAAATGAGGCATCGTCGAGACAAGTCAACGTCGTCTTCCTTGCCGGCATATGCTCGACACCAGTTGAGTGCAGCGCTGCTTTTCTGTGTATGTGTGTACGTGTGGCGTTCTATTGGTCGGTGTGTGAATTCATGAAAATTCCCAAACATCGCTTGCTAAAGTGCTGAAATTTCGGGGGCGTTAACTGCAAGCAACTCTAGCAACAAATGCATAAAAGCCATTGCCAATGGAGTAAATCTCAAATGTAAATTGGCGATAAAAGCAAAATTTTGTATGCAACATATTTATAGCACGACACACACACACAAAAGCACCAACCAACGAAATTTTTATGTTGTGTATTTTGAAGTACGTGAGTGGCTTTGTGGTTAACTGCTTTGCAATAAATGTTTGCGAACTGGCATTTGTTGCGCTTGAAGAATTTACTTTCGCAAACTAAAATTGCCGGATTTTTCAACAATGAAATTTATTTTCCCAATAAACGCTAGAAGATGACATCAATGTGGATAAAAGAAAATATTTTTCAACAATTGTATGTTTGGTATATATATTTTTGTATGTTGGAATGCTAATATTATTGGGAAAATAACAAAAATTGTTCCAAAGGTTAAGAAATGAAAAAAAAGCTAAATTTAGACCTAAATTGTCAAGTAAATTTATTACTTATTACACTTTATTAAATATTACTCGAAAAATTATTTTTTTAAATTTCTTAAACTAATTTTTTTGTCTTAATTGAGACTGAATTAAGTTTCAGTTTAATTAACACTTAATTAATTAACTTTATTATTACTCAATTAATTCATATTTATTTCAAAATTATTTTTCCAATAATTTTTTTATTCCAATTAAGTTTTGAGTTAATTGACATTTAATTAATTAGTTTAATTGAATCTCAGTTATGATTTCTCTTTTAATTAAAATGAAATTAACATGTTTCCGTATTGTTATGCAGCCAAAAAAATAACAAAGTTTCTTAATTGACTCAATTAGCTATAATTGCTTCACAACAAGACTACTTTCTAATTGAGTAAATTAAATGATAGTCTGAAACTATTACTGACTTCTATTATAATATCTAAAGGACATGAAAGCTTTAAAAGACGCTTGCAATAATCTCCCTTACTTCAAGTAAACTTTCATTCACGCTTTTATTACCATTTTCTCCATTATCTGCTTTAAGTTCTTCCTGTTGCTAGCGCGCGTAACGCCATTTACTTCCGGCGCACAAAGAGTCTTTAGTCGCATTGGTTAACGCTAAAACCGAGAGATTTTCTACTGAGGTTTCGTGTTTTTCTTCTGCCTCACCATCGTCTGCTTTTTGTACCGTTGTTAGCTCTACAGCTTAAGCTTTACTGCTATCTCATTCGGCTGCGCTTGTGCTTATGGCAGAAAGTCCGGATCGTGGTCAACTACTGTTTTTCGGTTTAAGGTTTCTAATGGTCATGTTATACACTTGCCACAAAACATTGTATGCAACAAATAACAACAAATAGCGTACACAATGGCTACGCCGTTGCAGGAATGCTTATAATACAAGCTTAGCTTAGCGGAGACACACACCCTCGCTCGCTTTTTTGCATGTGTAATGGCGTGGCTCAACTGCTGCGGCTGCGAAATCTCTGGCAAACTACATTTTTTTCTTCTCATTTATGCTAAAGTTGTTTCCCTTCTCTCCGAGCTCCCTCCCCGCGCACTGCATTTACACGCTGTCTTTGTTGTTGCATTTGCGGTGAACAAACTATCACAGCCTGCTGTTTTGTGCTGACTGGCGTTGGTGTTAATGCTCTGGCATTGTCAAGTCAAACATGAAACTGAGCATCAGATCACCGCATCGCACCGCACCTCCCACCCTTACCGGCTAACCAAACTGCCGGCCCCAGCTGTCAAAGCGACAATGTTGATGATGACGATGCCGACGTTGATAATGTTGCCGGCGTTGCAAGTGTACATGTCATGTTGCATGCCACACACACACGAACACTCACACGCATTCACTTGCATTTGCACATTTGGGCTGGCAAACAATCAAAATCATTTACCGCCTGCAACACAGGTTCGGAATATACCGTTAGATTTACGCCTCATACCTACAACAGCGGGATTTATCCGAGCAAGGAGTGTGTGTGTGGCGCGTCGTGGTTGTGTTTACTTGCGGCTTTTTTGCTTGCGCTTCAGCCCCCTTCTCTCTTACCGCCCCCACAGTTAATTTTCTGTAAAATTTTTAGGTTTTTCGGTCAGTTGCATGCCACCAACCAACAACAAGAACAAAGTGCACTGTTTTTAAGCTGTGTAGGCGTACATTAGCAGCTGACAATGCCACTTCACGCAGCACATCGCCTGCAATCTAGCTACCGCACTGAAGGTTAGCCAGTTGTGCCTCTTGGCTCGTCGCCAGCCACCACTGCGCCCTGCCGGAGACTGGGCTTGTAGGTTAGGTTGCTGGTCCATTGTGTTTCGGACAGACCCATGACACGAGGCAACACATTGGTTTGGTTTTGTTGTATTTGTAAGCGCTCATAAGCGCAGCACAAAAATACACACGAGTGTATGTGGCATGCACATATATGTGTGGCAAGTAAGTGTGTGTTCCAAGTGTTAGTGTGTGGGTATGCGTGCGGGTGTTTGCCTTGACATGAACATTTGTCAAACCACAAAATGCTCGCCGCAATGTTACTTTCAACAACAGCCAGTCCAGCCAACAACGAAAAATGCATCACCTCATCGGGTAGAAAGCCAAAGCCAAGCCAGGCCGGGCAGGCGACCAACAAAAAGCTTTATAGCCAGACTGCATGCCATGCTGTAGTAGCAAGTAAGTGCTTCAAAATAGCCAAAAAGACAGCGCTGACAATAAAAGTAGCTGCCGTCCGCCTGCCTGCCTGTCCGCCTGCTGCTGTTGCTGCATGAAGTGTCATTGAGACCATTATGTGTCCACTGAAAAGGCAAATCAATATGTACAATGCAGGCGTATAGACCAACATTACAACAACAGCAACCACAATCCTTGTGTGTTTGTATGTCTGTGTGGCATGTGGTCAAAGCACTTGGTTTTGCTTAAATTTTATCATTGTCAATCTTACCTAAAGTCCTGGGAGCGAGTAATGCTTGCATTGTAATTAAAATTAGCCAGCATTTAGTGCTTCGATAGCAATTTGTTTGAAAGCAAAAGAAAATGCCATTCTCGTTGATATTCGATTATTAATTAAATTTGTTGTTTCGACATGTGTGTTGTGAAAGGGGTTTAAATGAATAAAAGCAATGAGTGCTGATTCGATTGATTACGAAGTAGCACACGCTTCAATGGAGTAGATTACAAGTACTTAAGTGCTGCCTGTTGGGGAATATTAGCACTTTAAATGTAAATGCATAGGGTATTAAATTATTGAAGTGCTTGAAAATGTTCATTATTTGGCAGTGATCGAAAAAATGTAATACAAAATAGTTTATATCAAGTTTTCTGGAAAAATGTGACTACAGCGCCATCTAGCCTTTCGAAGTAATTACAAATTGTGGTATCTCTTCTAGAAATAATTGCAATATAGAGCGTAGTATGTAGTTTAAAAAAGCAAGTTGAGATAAATAAAGATAAATTCACTAAAGAAATGAAATAAGAATAAGAAAAAAATTAAGATTAAATGACCACAGCGCCACCTATTGGTCATAACATATTCCTTTAAAGTTTGTAACTTTATTTTTTGAGCTAGTTAATTTTGCTTAAATTTTATCATAAAAAAATCATCGTAAATACTTATTTACATTTAAATCTCTACAAAATAAGGCCTTTATCCACACAAATATTCCATTTTTTTTAGGAGAAGTCTGAAGTAGTTGAAGACATCAACTCGTTCTAAAGTATACAGTATTAGTATACAGATCATTCTAAGAAATTCTTAGAAAAATGTATCAGCAATACACATTCCAGTGGTGGATTTGATCTGGCGTTGTCTTTGATTCGTCAGCATTAGCGAGTAGCGAATCGAACAAACAATGCTAGTTGTTCACATAGATTGGCAGAGAAAAGCATTCACAATAGAAGAACTTGTTTGAAATTTGTAAAACAAATCTGTAAATCAAATCTCTAAATTCCAATTCAGCTCGCTTAACTTTTGGTGTTCTTTCATATACATTTTTTGACAAGAGAATAGTGCTAAATAATAGTGAGCAGAGAATTGATGAATCGGTGACGGCTAATCGTTCGACGTGCCAATTTTTTGATTAAATTTTTTAGTGAAGAAAAGAGCGAGTGACCAAAGAAGAAGAGAAAAACGAAATCTTTACAGTTGAAAGAATTAACTAAATGTCTAGAGAGGACGCTAGATAGTGTTTTATACTCAATATGATAACGAATCTGCTAAAGTTGTTTAAATAAAATGCTAAACTCGGGCCTTGTTACGCCGACAAGTCTTCAAAGAACCCGATGTTACCATAAAATATACATTTAAACGAAGCTGGAGTATAGAGAAACGAACTCCTATCAGATTAATAAACACAAGAGCACTCGTTTATTTTATAGCGAATTCAAATTCCATCGCCCTTAAACACCTTACAAATTACAAGCAAATGACTTTGAACAGATAATTTCATAAATGCCATTAGTTATTAAATAAACATTAAAATATTTCTATAAATCGTAAAACATTTTAGGAATTTCTGCTGAAATTACTCTTCCGCGACGATGATTTTCTAAAATCACAACTAATAAATACTGCAACATACCACCAACGCAAGCGCAGCAATTTAATGAACTCACTTGTTTGAGAATAAACTTTATTTCACACAACGAGCAGCAACTGTTGCAACACAATGCCAAGTTTTCGAGCAAATAATTGCTAATCGGCTTATGAAATTTACCACTTCACAAATAGAGATTAAGTTGTTGGGCGGCCGAGTGGCATGAAAGCTTTGTTGTGCCACAAAATGTAGCAACTAAATAAGGAAGTGTAAACCAAATACAAATGCAACAACAACAAAGTGCAAAAGGACACTTGTTTCAGCTACAAAGTGCTTACGCACAACAACAAGAATGTCTGCACTTAACAATTGATTATGCAACATGCAACAACAGAGCACAACAACAATAAAAAGCAAAGAAAAAGCTGACGACAATTGCACTAAAGTGCTGCAAATATGCGTGCGTTTGTGTGAGATATACATATGTAGTGGTTGCAAGCTTATGTTGCAACATGTTACCATGTGTGGCAGACAGGCAACATTTATGCAGTTATGTGTTGGCAATGTGTTGCGCGCTCAGGCGTGCCAAATAAAACAATCAAATAACATTGTCGAGATTTGCATAAAATTTTTGACTTATGTAAGTCGCACACACACACACAAACATAAATTGAGGACTCACACACCATGACATACAGAGGGTGTACGCATATTTTAAAAATAATTCGCACAATTTCCACTTCTTTATTTTCGTTTATTACGCTTTTTCGGCACTTTCGGTGTACAAATATTTATGATGCTGATGTGCTTGCTTGTTGCATGTGGCAAGTGTACACGGCAAGTACACACGGCGGCAAGAGCGGTGTGGCATGGTGTTGAGTTGACCACAAAAACTGAATGCGCAATTGGTGTGGCGCCGCTACATACATATTTACAAGTGTATGCATACTTGCAACATGCCACATGCAACATGCAAATGATTACTTTTATGACGAACGCAAACGAATTGCAGTCACAAATTCATACATTTATGCAACAAATACACTTTATGGTATGTACATATATGTATAGTATGTAAGTGCCACACATGTGTTGCTGTGGCAGTTAAACAACTATTAATATTTAATGCTGTTAACAATTTTATTTTAACTCACGCATTCATGCAACACACAGCTTGTGAGCGCATGCATGTGTCAAAAATGCAATATAGTTGCCACATACACACACACGCTTTGTGGCAACTGAGAGTAGGTGTGTGAGTGTTCGTGCAACATGTCAGCCGCTGCTCGTTTTTACGCTTTTCAATAATTTATTTTCCAAATTGCATATGCAAAACAAAGTCACAACAATCGTCATCATCAGCAGCAGCAGCGGCAGGACCTAACGGCGCCGTGTGTGGCAAATGCAAATGCATGAGTTGCATGAATATTTTAAAACACATGGCACACAGCAACTTGCAACAAACTACAACAGCAGCAGTTCGTTTATGATTTTTGTAAGGTCGCTAAATTATTTTGTTGCACAAATTGTTTACATAATATTTATTTATATTATATTTTAGAAAAACAACAACAACAACAAATTTGTTGGGCATAAATTAACTCATATCCAAAAGGCTAAAATATGCCAAAAAGTGAAAAGTTAAATATTTGCTGTGACATTCGTCAGCTCGTCAAAACTCGCATACAGCAAGTGTGGCACGAACACACACATAGAGATGCCACATGCATAAATATATAAATTTATATGAAGTAAAAACGCTTATTTATGCCTCGTATGTGCGCTAAAGCAGTTTGTTGCAAGCAATTTGCTATGCATTATGCCTGCTCTCATGTGTGAATGTGTCTGTGTGTGCTCACATTTATTTATGCCGTTATGTTTGCTGCGCTTAGCTGCTAACAAACCTGACAACTGCTGACAGTTACTATTGCTGTTGTTGTTGTTGCTTTAACAGTTACTTTCGCATGTACTTGCATGTGTTTATATCGCTGTGTTGCCACTGTGGATTGCCATTGCAGTCACTTTCTGTGAGTTAGTTCATAAAATATGCAAATCCTTTATTGCAGTTGTTGAGGAATATGCAACAAATTTCCGTTTCGTTTTGAAACTTTTGTGCTCGCATAATAAATGCAGGCGTTGAAATAAGCGTACAACAACAACAACAATAGAAACAAGGAAAAGTGACAAAAGTAAAATATACAAATACTAAGAAAATAAAAAAATTCAAAAAAAAGCTAGAAATTACAAAAACAACAAAAAAATACCAAAAATAGTAAAAATACAACAAAAAATATAAAAACAAAAAAATAGTAGAAATTCAACATAAATTACAACAACAAAAACAGCAACGAATTTAATAGTATCAACAACAAACTGTGACAATAACGCCAAGTAACGGTAGTTAAAGACTGAATATTTTTTGAATAACTTAGTTCAAAAATTCTTTCGTGTGGTTTGAAATAAAAAGGAAGAATAATAAAAAAATAAGAGAAAACATTTAAGCAATAACAACTGTTGTTTGAAAAAAAACAACTAAAAGAAGAATTTTATAAATTATAAAAAAAAAAAATTATTGTAAAAAAATAATAAATTTTTCATAAAAAAAATAATAAATAAAAAAATTTAATTTTTCGTTAAAAAAAAAATAAAAAATATTAAAAAAAAATAAAAAATAATTAATTTTTTTATTTATTATTTTTTAAAATTAAATATTTTTTATTTATTTTTTTTAACAATAACTTTCATTTATTATATAATAATTTTTCATTTATTAAATTTTTTTAGATATTTTTCCCAAACATTTTTTAGTTTAATGAAATAAAAGCATTAAAAATAAATAAATGCAAAAAAATAAGAAAATAAATTTTAAACATTTTGTTCATTTATTTATTATAAAATAATTATTTATTAAAAAAAAATTATTTTATCAAAGCAAAATTAAAATCTTTTATTTTAATTTATTTAAAATTTTTTGCGACTGATTTTCATTAAACTTTATTTTTATCATCTCAACTACTAATTACCCCAAAACGCAGTCAATCGAGTGAAAACAATAATTTTCACATAACAAGTCATTAGCATGAGCTGCAAAAATTGTGTCTGACATAACAATGCAACTCGAGCCTGCCAATATGACTAAAACAAAAACATAACCTCAATTTTGCAGTGAAAATTCTACAGACACTGTAAACTATTAAAAATAAAAAAACGCCGAACGCAAATCGCCAAATCCAAAACGAATTCAAGCATGAAATAATAAATCACCGACAATAACCGTCTGTCTTCAGTCGACTGGACACGCAGTCAATGGTTGGAGAATGCAAAGAATTATTGAAACAAAAAGCGAAAATATTTTTTTTTCGCTAAATTTATACGCGTCTATCACATACGCCGACAAGCGACAAGCACCGCTAACAAGCACTTTAGACGCGCAAGCACACAAGTGCCTAAATTTAATTTATATGCACGTGCCGCGGCACAGGTTGCATGCAACGGCAGGTGGAAGTGTGGCGCACAGACCGACCATAGGCGGCGCTGCACCGGATGCCGACTCACTAAAAGCCTACCACGACTAAAACAGGGCGCATAGTGAATGCATGCAATGGAAGCCTGTATATATATATATAGAAAGAGTAGGCTGTAGAACGAAATTGCACCGACGCGCTTGCAGGAAATGCTGCTTGTGTGTGCGAATGCAGGCGAAGGTGTGTGTTGGTGCAAAAGTGAAAATTGTTTTTATTTACGTTGGTTCACGTGCGCGCATGTTTAATTAAATTGAAGTGAGCTTTTCGGCGCTTTAGATATTTTAGAGTTTGTTTTCCATTTGGTTTTTCCAAACACAACTGTTGGCTGTGATTTGATTTAGTTGCGCGGCGCAATTGAGTTTACATGTGAGCGCTGGCAAATAAATGAATCAGAAGATACACACACACACACATACATATAAACATTGTGGAGAACTTCTAGGCGCAAAAGCGAATAGATTTACTTACTCGATTAGCCAAAGAAGTGCAATAATTATGCACGAAACGAGTTTAGAAATATAAAGTGATAACACATAATTCAACTACAACTGCAACAAGAGAGTCTAAATAAGGTTTTTACATCACTTACTCTATTCATTTATGCACCTTTCTCTGACTTATTATCTCAGTCCCAACTTCCACTTAACTCACAACAGCTGTTGCGCATCGCTAAAGACAAAGATAAACTGCAAATGTGCCGAGAATTGTCGCATAGTTATTTTCAAAGCACAAAACGCCTGAAAGTATGCTACACTTTTATATACCTACACATAAGTTTTATTTCATTTGCTTAATTAACAGCCAAAGAAAGTACGAGTATAAAGCCATCAACACATCATGCTGATAACAAACAATACAAAAACAGCACAACAACAACAACAAAAGCAAGCGAAGAATAATAAAAGAAGCATAAAGAGTAGTAAAAGCAAGTGAAATAGCCGCAATACTCGACGAGCAACATGAGTCTTACTTAAAGCACTCTCCTCCATCTTCTTTTATATATTCGCATTCGCACATTCTTTTACTGCTCATTGCTGCATATAAAATGACAACTGACAATTAATCTGATAACGCAAATGCTCTATTTTCGTTACTCGTTGTCTCGTGCGGCAACAACAAATTGCACGTACGTTGCTGCTTAAGCGCCGCTGTTGCTATGTTGAAGAAGTGTATGTGTGTGTAAGTGAAGCTGTTTTGTTGAGCCGTTGCCATTCATTGACCTCTACACTTAATCTGATCTAATTGCCCAATTATGCGCGCTGTTGCTATGCCACCATTGTACTATGCTGTTGCTGTTATTCTATGTTTTGTATATACAATACATATGGTGTTTTGTGTAAGCAAAGTCTTGTTGTGTTGCAGACTGTCTCTAGGCATCAAATAGTGACAGTAATAATAGGCTTTACTAGCAACGGTGTTGTTAGGCGCACTTCATTATATATTTTGAAAAAACATTTTTTGATTTTTTTATCATATTATACTAGAGAAGAAAATGATAAAAAGTGTTGTAAGGAACTCAGCTGTGTCAACGCTGCAAGTAATTTCACTAACTTAACGAAATCTTTTGACAAATCAGACCGATTTCTATTATTCAAAGCATACCTTTAGGCGAATTTGTAATTTTAATTTTTGCAAAAATACTGTACGTTCACTTCTAGCGCTTTTTTCAGTAGTAAATTTTTAATCTTTATCAGTTTGCTTAAAAAAACGACAAAAAGACAAAATTATTACAAATGAACGAAAAAAATTAGTTATTTGCCATGGTCACCCCATAAGCACTCCAAATGGTTACTATAAACTCAATCTTACTTTTAAATATCTGCGACTGATATCTGCGATATCAGAAAACAAAGAAAAATAACTATTTAAATTAAAATGAAAATATTTCAGCAGCCATCGAAAGTGAGACAAGCCTGTCAATTTCACTTCATTTAAAATGACAAATATACTTTTCTACACCTTTCGCTGCCTTTCAAATGAAAATTAATATATTTTTAAGAAAAAAGCAAGAAAAACAATGATGTATGAAAACCAGAGCATATCTAAAGCATATTAATAGAAGTATATATACTCATCCATGCTTAAATACGAACAATTATAACAAGCGCTACAAGCGCAAAATGCCACAAACTAAAGTGTAAAAACTCATAAGGCAATAATGAAGCGGCAAACACGGCAAGCGAGACATACAAACACGCTCACATATGCAATAAATTATTTCACCGCGCGCTGTCTACGCGCTAAACGAGTAAAATCTTGCCATGCGCCACATACGCCGTCTTTTCACAGCGCACAGCAAGCAGTAGTGTTGCCTGATTTTAGGCATTCTCAAAATGCAAGCAAGTTAAATATAGCAGCTTAAGATTTGCAAATGCCTAAAATACAAATGTGTGCCTGTGTGTGTTAGCTGCTTAAATGAATGAGTGTTTGTATGCTTGAGTGCGCCTAGAAGGCGGCAACAACACGACGTTGAAGGTGTGGAGCTGCAAATTTATGCGCCTCATTAAGCTGAATTCAAGTACATCATCATTAGTCATAGCCAACACACTTATGCATAAGTAAATATACACTCAACAAAATGCACAAGCACATACACACAAACATGTGAGAGCTGCCAGCTGTGGAGGTGTGAGTAAAATAAACATATGTTCACAGGCAGGTGAACACGTCGGAGTGGAGTGCCTTATTAGTTTGTAAAACATACGCTGGCTGCTGTTGGAAACGCGCACGCGTCAAGTGTGAGGCGCCAAAAAGTATGCTAAGCTTGTGTTGAACTATGTTTTGCCAGCGCGGGTGTGATGTTGCGTAGCGAAACTAATGTTTAAATTTCATGTGTGAGTGATTTTAAGTTATAAGATTTTTGAATTTACACATATCCGCATATAAATAGCAGACGCGCTTTAGGCAGGCAGCTGTAAACAGCCTGTAGTTATACAAATATGCATGCATATTCAGCAATTCATTTGTTTTACAGCTGTTTTTGGTGTGTATTCAACTTTGAAATGAACTTTGCGCGCATATTGACACACTTCGGCGGCAGCGCTGCCAAATTCCGCGGCGCGCTGTAGCTGCATATTTATGCGCATACATTTGAATTAACATTTTTTGCATAAACGCACACACACGCGCATACTCATTTAAGCAAAAAACATATATATTTTTCAATTTCTTTCGCATAGCGCCACAGCGCGTTCGTTGCGCGCCGCTATCATCACTTGAAAGCATCGATTTTTGCATTTCTACCTACATTTATTTATATTTCTCCACTTACGCTATTTGTCTTTGTTTTTATTATTCGCCATATTTTACATTTCTGCTTTACATTTTGCCTGCCGCGGCGCCGCCGACGCAGAAGCCACTGCCAACATGCAAAATTTATGTATTTCCTACGTCGCGTTCAAGCTTTCAAATTGTTAACCTGGTTTCAATATGTGCGCGTCCGTTCATTTACTCGCGTCCGTCGTCGCTATACAGCGCGCTCGCTCCTTCATTGGCGCTCATTTGCGCGCCGTTTGTTTTATGCCATTTTGCTTTCATTTTTATTTTCTTTGCGTTTTATACGTCGCTTTTTTCACAATTTCTTTCGCAACATTTGCTTATTTCCTTAACTCACGCTGCGCGAGATTTCGCGTTGCTTAGAAGATGGACAAAAGTTTTGGTAGCCAGTTGGCAGCGCGGCGGTGGGGCGGCGCACACACACGCAGGTAAAGCGTTTGCGCCAGACAGGTCCGCCCGCCCGCCCGCCTGTCAGCTGAGTTGAGCCTGCCAACGGATTACGGCTAAGCACTAAAAGGCAGCCAGCTTAAGCACCAAGGCGTGGCAAACCGCGGTCACAGTCAGCGCTACAAAAACACGCAACAAGAAGGCGAGCGCGCTGAGCGCCTATGCCGCGGGCAATACATTACAAAAGCGCCAACTACACAGCCGTTACCTCAGGCTTAGACACATAACCTCAACTTCCCTCATTTCTCACATTGCTTACCAAATTTGTTTACACGTTCTTCCTGCCGTCGCTGTCGCTGCTGCCCGCCTTTCGCTTGTTTTTGTTTCATTTCCTGCCGCTGTCTGCCTTGCCACGGTCTGCCAAAGTGGCACTATGGCTGCCTCCGCGCTTCAATGGACGAGTGGCAGTGTGAGTGTGTGTGCGCGCTCAGGTATTGCTTTGCGTGTGTTGCATGCCGGGATTATATTCAAAAATGCTTCTTCGTAAGGATAATAAATATTTGACGGTTCATAAATCTTTAAAGAGGTTTGACGCTACGGCTCGACCAAGCGGTGGTGTTGGTGATGTGCGCGTGGATGGGGCGTGCAGTTAGAAAGCGCGCTACGGCACGCGAGGCAGCAGCAGCAAATAACAATAATAATAACAACAGCCGACAGCGACGCTGGCAGCGTAATGCTGCAAGTAGTGTGCCGCTAAGGCCATAAACGTAAGAGTTAACATTTTTCTCTTTAACTGTTTTGAACTTTCTATGTTGTTGTATGTGTTTTTGTTTGTTTGTGTGTGTTTTGGTCTCGTCTCGTTAACGAGATTGCATGGAAAGTAGCACAAGTGCGCGCTGCCTGCTACACGCCTAATGGCTGAAAACACTCTCACCCTCGCAAATATTCTTGTTGTAGGCAGAAAAGTACTTTACACACACACACACACAAAATATACCGTTATGCAAAAGTGAAATAAAATCATTGAAAGGGGTTATACACTACTAACCGGCTTGCTGGCTGGCTGCTGGCACAGCTGCGCCTGCATTTCGAGTCCTTTTTATGTTTATATGCTGATATTAAAAATGAAGTACTTAGGCGCATAAGTCTAGTGCCAGCCGCTGGATTAAGAAATCTCATATGTATGATTAAAAAGGGTTGAAATTATTTCGAAATTGTCCTGAGCAAACAGCAGTTGTGGGGGGGAGTGAAAACAGGTTTTTTATGCATTAGTTTAGATAACTAGTAGTGAGGTTATGTATAAAGGGCTCGTAAACTGTTGCGACTTTATGGAAACTTCCTGTGAAACTTTAAAGTTCGTTGAGAAATGTGAAAGTGTGGATTAATAGTTTGTAGAAGTGCATATCTTTTTAAATCTAAGAAGTCATATTGTGGTATTAGTTTCAAGTTTTATTACACAAATATCATAAATATAAGATATGCCTAAATGTAGGCAATAGAAAAATTGAGAAATTTATTTTTGGCTTTCTGTTTCTGTAATATTCTAACGCTGCTTCTTCGGTTTTCTTGAGTAATTTAGCAAAAAAAAAAATGTTGGGGGTGTAGTGCACCCTGAATATAAAAATTTATAAATAAATTTTCTTGAGATTTTTGGGTTAAAAATTTAAGCAACTAAAATGCAACGCTACAAAAATATTTATAGTGAACTTATTTAAAATATTAATAACAATACATATATTATTTTTAATACAGAGTTTAGTAGCGCCGAACGCATTCCTTCTGCATACCGCAATCAACTCAAAAGCGGTATCTCCAACCACTGCCCTCATTTCCCAAGCGTTTCCGAAACGCCAAAAGACCGACCGCATTTAAATAAGTTTACACAAGCAATAGCCCCTTTTCTTAAACGAACACAGCTACTAAAATAGCAAACCAAGAATAAACTTCGGCAAACAATTGGCTAACCAAGAAATTCCAACCTTTGGGACACACTGCAGCCAACTTCATGTGGCAGCGCAGATAAATACCGACGCTTATTTGCTTGTATTGGTCACCGTTGCGAAAAAATCGAATTTGTTTGCTTTGGGCTTTGTGAAATATTCGAAGAGAAGCGAAATTCAAGTTGCAAAGGGTTGCCTAAGTGTGCCTATCTGGCAATGCCTGTAGGTTGCAAGCATGTGTGCTTTTTGAGTAAAGATTTCTGCTGAAAACTTTCGACTAACTCCTTCGATTGCTTTTGTTGTTTGTTAAAACGACATAAACGCTGCGGGGCTCTCAAGTGGCATGCACTTAATCCTTTTAGACTTTGTTGAGACTCAGATGTGTGGTGGCTTGAGCGCTTGAGTGTGAGTGTGTCTGTGCGGTTCCAGCTATTTTGGGCGCCACTTTTTGATTTCCCATATGATTTCGAATTTTCCGCCAATTTAAAGTCAGCACATTAAGTGATGTGTACATAGCATGCATATATACACATTTATATGTCTGAGTGAGTGCGCTAAGTAAACAAACAAGCAGCCAAGCGCCACACATATCTACAAATCAAATTATGTGGCTTAACGCGCAGCTACATAATCATGCCGCACACACACACAAAGCTTTAGTGTCTCCTCAACAGTTAATTTGCGGTCTTTGTGCCACACTATAACTCAAATTGTAGTTGTGCTTTTGTTAGCGTCACCGCCGTCGTTGCGGCCACCACTACAGCCAATTTTCATTATTACACTTTATTTGCTGGCTTCGTAGGGTTATTTCATTCGTATTGTTGTTGTTGTTTTGTAGTGTTTTTTGTTTTCATAACCAAGGCAGAACTACAATTTATGTCAACAAACGCATGAACACGACTCTCCCTCCAAACACTTTGCATGTGGCGTGCTTATGTGTACATATGCATAACAACAACAACACCAAAAGTGGTGTAACCAACAATAGACCAACTAATCAACTAACAAACAACTTGTAGACCGAAATTACTTGGGTGTTTGCTGGCAGAAGAAGAAGAAAGAACAGTCATTTTGCATGAAGCGCGTAGACAAACACAGTTGGAAATAGTTATTGGAATATGTTGCGCGCCTAAAAGTATGCTTACAAGTAAATGATGTATGAATATGGGAATGTTTTTCATTCTATTCAAGTGTTTGCTTAGTATAAATGTCTCGCGTGGTTCTATATTTCATTCTGAATATGCTTTGAATATGCTTTAAAAGCTCATTCTACAGTAGTAAACTACTTCCCAACTGGTCTGTTTTTAGTATAGAAGACACATGTCAAAAAAAAAATTAAATTAAGCACAAATATAATTGAATATTTGTCACTAATAATCCCTAAAGTGAAAATCCACACAAAAACCAACAACAAAAAATACAAAAGTCTGACCACAAACTCAGAAGAAGTTTGTGGAACGCATAGATATGCTCTCCACCACGGGCATTTAATCACAAAAATCTTCTAATAAATATTGTGGTTGCGTGAGTAGTTGCTGCGTGGTTTTAATCAAATGTTTTGCGGTCGCAGAGAAAACAAAATACAACAAAAAAGAAAGAAAAAATAAATAAATTTATCGCGCAAAGTTCCGTGAATTTTTTAATTGCGGTCTAACCGTAAGTCGTTGTAGGTGTAGGAATTTATTTCCAGGTATATATGTAAGCGAGTTGTTGTATTCCCGCCTGCTAGCTGCCGTTAACAACGCGCGAAATGTCAACAAGTTGCGTGGAAAAGCCGAGGCGGCAGCGCTTAACTGATGTGGCACGCAAGTGGCGGTCGTGAGGAGCGCGCAATAAGGCGTACAATAACAGATGTAAATGCGCGATGGCAATACTTTAACGCATGCAAAAAAACTGTGTCGCCTGAATGTATGCAATGAATTTATGGTAATGCGGGATATTGCGCCTGTAACTGCACTTTGTTGCAAGGTAAATGGTTAGTAATATGAAAGCAATATTTGTTTTAGTTTAAATACAGTTGCGATAAGCAAATTTAAATATTTTGATATTCTAAAAAACATATTTCTTATAAATCTTTTGCTTGCCTCCTATTTTATGGAGTGTAGTATACCTTTAGGCGCACATTTATTTATGAACTGTGAAGACTTTTTTTACCATCCTTAGAAGAGAGCTGAAAAGGTCCAGGCTGAGCACATAACCCAGATTCTTCTTTGGATCCCCTCTTGAAGCCAGACGCTTTGATGTTATATCCTATAAGAGACTTTACTAGGATATTGCTTGCGGTCAGGCCCAATTTTAAAGAATCCAGCATCCATCAAAACTTTCAGATCGTGTTAGATTAACCTCGATGAACTTTAGGTTTCATAAAAACTGAGTTCAGACCTTACTCTCAGCACAACCATCATTCATGGATGAGCAAATTAGGTCCTTTGCGGTTATTTGTTGAGCAAAGGAATAAAAACTTTAATTACGAAACGCATATAAATTTAAAACCACACCTGCATACACCTATACATAAAACGGTGACATAAAAACCACAGCTAAAAATAAAAACAACAACAACACTATCAAGGCATAAAATGTGTGGAAATAACATTTGGTGGTGACGAAAAGTAGATAAAAACAAAAGCCATGGAAGAGTCAGAGTGGTCAGTCCGAGAAGCGATAAAGCAGAGCACATAAAAAACTGACTGATGACTGTTCGTCGAGGTCGGCGTTTTTATTATGTCATGTGTGCACATAATAACGGCGTAAATGCACAAATAAATAACGGTAAAGTGGCGAATAAAACGCTCCATGAAAGTGGATGAAGGGTACAACACCGACATGGCAATGCAGGGAAAACAGGGGAGCGTGGAAATGAGCGTCACGTGACATAAAAAATTAGAATGAACGCCAGTGAATGTGGCAAGCCAACAACAATTTTTCGATTAAAAGCGTGTTGAGTGTGCTCTGAGTATTTGCTATGCATAAATTCAGGTAAAATATTTTGGATTACAAACAACAACAAACAGTGAGGCAACAAAACACGAAATTAACATAACGAAGTGCACTTCGCACGCAGGTTATTGGTAGTTTACAGGCAATAAACCGCTCGCACAAACTCCGAGCAATAAAACGGAAATGAAGTGTTGCAAGAGTGGAGAGCGGGGGAGGTGGGAAGGCAAAAAGCGCTACACGTTGCGTAATTGCGTGACGTGCTGGTAATAAGCAAACAGCGAAACAATAAAACAACAATAACTAACGGAGGAGCGCGTTGCCAAATATGTTGCAACAACGTTTTTGTTTCGCTGTACGCATAGCAATAATGTGTAACACAAAGTGGCAACAATGTCTACTCGCATGCATGCATGCAACACGCGCGCACACGCTTGTCACCCAATAAGCAAGTTGAACAAGCAAGTGTTGCTTGCAACAATGAAAACGCGCGCGCGCTACAAACGATCAAGACAACAAATGTCAAGCGTTGAATGCGAAAAGCAAACTTCGAAATTAAGTTTTACACGCATGTGTGTGTGTGTTGCTGCCACCACTTTGGCGCTTAACTGTTGCACGACGCGGCAGCAGCTAAGTTGGCGCGGTTGTAAACGTTAAATTTAAGTCACTGTTGCAAGCTTTATGCATTTCCGCTTGCGAGTACTAATTCTTTCTTTTTTGTTAATACAATTGCCAAAAAACAACAATAGCAATAAATACACACTGGCGCGCGCAAACGTACGATAAATAAAAAGCTTAAGTTGCAACAAAGCAAGCGCCACAATGGAAACGTCACAAATAGGATGCACAAAAAAACTGATGAAAGCATAAAAAATTAAATTAAATGGGCGCTGGCAACAATGTCACGCTTTTGCGCTTACTCTTGCCACATCACTCAGTGTATGTGCAACTTTTTGCGTCCGTGCCACAAGTGCGTTGCATATGCGCGCGTGTGTCGCATGTGGCATGTACATATGTACAACGCCGACCTTTGTCCTGCCCAACCAACACAAGTGCGTCAACTAGCGCCCTCTCACCATCCTCCTTCCATCCCCCACTCTTCCGTCACACACTCACAACAATGCATCAAAGTGTTGCAAAGTGTACAAACAAGTCGCATAAACTTTTTCTATAACATTTCGCCAACTTTTATTTAGATGTGTTTGCTTGCAGTTGTTGCACAGTTTTTTCTGCACTCCTCTCCTCTCTTCACCTTTCTTTAATTCATTTGTTAACTGGCACGATGCGTGTGGGCGTGAGGGCGCGCGCAGGAAATTAAATTGCTAACACACACTCGCGGCATTGTACGCGCGCGTATGTGTGGCACACATTGTGTCACGGCGTTGTGGCATAGACAAAGTTGAAACAAAGCTCAGCGTAAATAAAAATAACAACAAAGCGCGCAAAACAAAACAAAGCATAAAATAAACAGTTTTCCATTGTTTTTCTCTAGTGTTGACGTTTTTATTTTTAATTTTCAGTCAGCGCGCGTTCTCACATATGTGTGTGAGTGTGTGTGCGTTGCAATATTTTACTGCAGTTCTCAAGTTGCTTTGGCACTGCAGTAGGCTAGCTAACTTTATAGTTTACACTGCTAAGCATGAGCACTGCAATATTGTATGCATTTGAACTTTTGGGAGGGCGCCAAAAGTCATCAATTTTTAATTAGCAAGTTAGAGTGAAAATTTCCTCGTTATGAGGTCTTTAATATCGATTCCAAAATATTACAACGGTCTAACTTTCTCTTTAGGGCGAACTTTTCCTTATTAGGTCTAACTAAACAAGATTTAAGATATTCAATAGCCGATAACCGAGGTCAGATTTTGTCGATTTTCGATAAATAATTATAATTTGGGTCTTTAAGAAACTCTGAGTTTAATGAGCAGTTTATGATTTTTATCTACGCGACAAATCATGTTGCAGACCAGGTATCTAAACACACCTATAAACTCAAATTTGTATTTCGAAATTGTCTTTATAAACTCTAAATATGGGGTTTAAGGTGAGTTAAAGAATTTTCTCTTAAAAAAAACTGCTTTTAGAGGCTAAACACCAAAATTACCAATAAACTCGAGTTTGTGGTGCAACGATTTACTGATTTTTTTTAAATATGTGTTCAAGTTAACAAGTGACTTTTATAATAAATTCTCTGCTTATAATTTAGTTTAAACACCAAAATGACCCATAAGCTCGACATTGTTTTCATAAATTCAAAAAATGTGTTTAAGATTCTGGTTGTGGATTGAACTTGAAACTATTATCTAAACCCTTATTTACTAATAAACTCATGTTTATATTTCAAAACTGTTTTCATAAACTCCGAATAAGTTTCTTAAGGTGGGTTAAAGAATTATCTCATATTTTAAAACTACTTTTACTAGATCCTAAACACCACAATGACCAATAAACTCGAGTTTACTTTCATTTTCAAAAACTCACCAACTCCTTTCTCATAATATGATCTGTATTTGTACTCGAGGATACATACTAAACTGACCAACAAACTCGAGTTCGTTTTCATAAACTCCAAAAAATGTGTTTAAGATGAGTTGAACCGATTTTGTTCCAATCAAAACTCAAGTTTATGGCGAAATGGTAAATTTAGGTTTCACAATGGAAAAAATCTAAAGTAAAACACTTTTCCAGAGTATCTTTTTTAAACTCCTATAATTATAGAACTTTAGACAAAAATTGTTGAAAGAACTGTAAATCTGAACTCTCATCCTGAGTGTAATATAACAAAAAGAACAAGTAAGGAAGGGCTAAGTTCGGGTGTAACCGAACATTTTATACTCTCGCAATTTATTTATTTAACTTAATTAATATTATATAATACACAATTTGACCCACATATTCGTCATATATATAGTATAAAGTCCATTGAAAGTTGGAAACCATAATATTAGGTTAGAAGCACCGAGGTCCTCGTGTTCGATATATGGGGCCTTAAAAACCTATGGTCCGATTTCGGCGATTTTTAGAATGGGGCTGCCCCACTATAAACATAGTATTTGTGCGAAGTTCTGCACCGATATCTTCACTAGTGCTTACTTTGTATATTGTAATTTAAATGATTCAGATCGTCTTCAAAGTTCTGGTATATAGGAAGTAGGCGTGGTTGTGAAGCGATTTGGCCTATTTTCACAACATATCATTGGGATGTAAGGAAACTATTACAAACCAAGTTTCATTGAAATCGGTCGAGTAATGCCTGAGATATGGTTTTTGACCCATAAGTGGGCGACGCCACGCCCATTTTCCATTTTGTAAAAAAATCTGAGTGCAGCTTTCATCTGCCATTCCTTATGTGAAATTTAGTGGTTCTGAGGTTTTTCGTTAGTGAATTAACCCACTTTTAGTAATTTTCAACCTAACCTTTGTATGGGAGGGGGGCGTGGTTATTATCCGATTTCTGTCATTTTTGGAATGTATAAGGAAATGGCTAAAAAAAAACGACTGCAGAAAGTTTGGTTTATATAGCTCTATTGGTTTGCGAGATATATACAAAAATCCGATTTGGGGGCGGGGCCACGCCCACTTCCCCAAAAAAATTACATCCACATATGCCCCTTCATAGTGCGATCCTTCATTCCAAATTTTATTTCCATAGCTTTATTTATGGCTTAGTTATGGCACTTTATGTGTTTTCGGTTTTCGCCATTTTGTGGGCGTGGCAGTGGTCCGATTTTGCTCATTTTCGAAAGCAACCTTCCTATGGTGCCAAGAAATAAGTGTGCCAAGTTTCATCAAGATATCTTAATTTTTACTCAAGTTACAGCTTGCACAGACGGACGGACGGACGGACGGACGGACGGACGGACGGACGGACAGACAGACATTCGGATTTGAACTCCACTCTTCACCCTGATCACTTTGGTATATATAACCCTATATCTAACTCGATTAGTTTTGGGTGTTACAAACAACCGTTATGTGAACAAAACTATAATACTCTCTTAGCAACTTTGTTGCTAGCAACTTTGTTGCGAGAGTATAAAAATAATTTAAATACAAATTAAATTCCAACGCATAAATCTTTAAGATACTCCGCCACAGAGAAATGTGTATTTCAACAACTTAAATGTGGCAGCACGAGGAGCAAAGCTTTTAACCGATGTCCATCATACGGAACAATTATTTCGTATCCTTCAAATCAGTGTTAAGCCAAGAATGTACGTATCACGTTGTATGCGTCGTTAGGCATTTGCACACTTGACTGAGCTGGAACCCAAAAATTTGCTCAACTAAAAAGTTACCCTGAATTTGCTAGCGCCCAAGCAATTTGCTCTTTCTCTACTTTTTCTTTAATGCAAGAGAGTTGACGCTGTCGCAAGCTCCGCATCACTTCGCCGCTGCGAGCTAACATTTTGCCGCGTTGTCACTGTCGCTACTTTCACACACCCAGACACTACATTGGGTCCCATAAATGTCAAGTAATCAATCAATTCACCAGTCAATTGTTATCCCTTTAATTCCAACGGTATTGAAGGAAATATGGAAAATGGTCACCAGGGCATGATAGCAAATACAACAACGTGTATGCAACAATAAAAGCAAGGAGTTTACAGTAGACATGACGGGTTGTGTTGCGGGGCGTTTGCGGAAACTGTCACTCTATTTACAGGCGAAGGTTAGATGGTGCAAAATTATTAATACTCGACAAAAAACTGGAAATTTTGCTTGTCATTTTATATTCAAATGAAGCGGCACGAAGTGAAGTGGAATGAAAGGACACAAGGCAACGGGGAAGAAGTAAAAGTAGTAGAATGGGCACAGGCAATGAACTGAAATGCTGGCGTGGCGAAATTTTGTACGAATTTCCATTGCTTTAGCGAAGCCGCCTCCAGCTTTATAAGGAAAAATATTAACAACAACAACAAGAGGCAGAAAATAGGGTGGCTTTTATGCAATTCCACTGAAGCGCTCGCTATGTGTGCGTGTGTATATGTGGTAATTAAGTGGCTTATTATATTTTCGAGCACAGTTTCGCATGGTCAAGTAGCGTATTATCCAGCAAGCAGACAGGATTAATAATGCTGAGAAGCAACAACAACAATTTTTCGCGCTTGGTTTATGCTATTTGGAAGTCAGGGTGCGCATGTGGATCGAATGTATAATAATTTTTCGCAAGAATTTTCATTATTTCGTTCAGATTTTTTTATTCAAAATTTTTTCATATTTTAAGAAAAACTAATTATATATTTGTTTTATGAAAGAAATTGTAAACCAATATTAAATATTAATTTTTTAATATTTAAAAATTTTTTTTTAAGTAATTTTCATAAAAAAATTATTTATGTATTTCAATTTCATATTCAGACAGAGGCTCAAGGATTATTTTTTAATTATATTAATATATTAATAATATTAATTTGATTATATTAATTTTATAATTATTTGTATTTAATTTAAAATTTTTTTTTGTTTGAGGTTGGAAATTTTTTAAAAATAATAATAATATTATAAAAAGTTTTTTTTCGGTTCAAAATTTTTTAAATAAATTTAATTAACTTTTTTTTTTACTTTTTTCTTAATTATTTAATATTTTTTTATTTTATTTTTATAATTTTTGTTTTTAATTTTTATTGATTTTAATGTTTTTCGGTTAAAATTTTTCTTAAAATTATTTCAATTAACAATTTAACACAATTTCCTTAATCTCCCTTTTAATTAATTAATTTCAATTTCAATTAAAAAATGAATTTAAATAAATTCAAAGCAATATTTCCATCTCCCATCACCATACAATTTCCTAGCTCATTTCACTCTCAATTAACTGCAAAAACAACAAAAAGCGAGCAAAGTAATCTGATATATTCATTACTGCCATTACTGCGACTGCGACGGCAGCAGACTAGAATAATATTGAAGACTTCTCATATTTTTTAAACGCATGGCAAAAGTCATATTTTCATAATGAAATGAAAATAATTATGTTATATAAATTACATGGCAAACAAGGCATACACAAAGGCGCCTAACGCTTAGACAGCGAGTATACAGTATACACACACACCTAAAAATTATGAAGAAAATATCAAAAAGCATAGATGACGAATACGAAAAGCATAATCTGCTTGCTTGGCTGCTATTATTTGCCAAAGCGCCTAGGCATATGCAACAACTAGGCGTATTTTCTCAAGGGGCGCAAAGCGTAGATTTATTTATTTTTTCATTTTGTTTTCTCCGTTTGTTTAAGCTTTTTTAATTTTATTTTAGAAAAATTACATTTTTGCTGTTGTGCGTTGCCTATTTGTTTTATGCTTTATGTTTTTTTAATGCGCTCACACACACACAGACATACAAACACACGCACTCATAAATTCACGTTTGAGGTGCGCGCCACAAAGCCAAGACAAACGTGGCACAAAGCAAGACAGCTCAGCGAGGCGCAATGACACACAGCCCACTCGAGTGGCACGAGAGCAACAGGCGGCACAGCCAGTGTGGCATGTTGAGTGGTTGGGGTGGCGGTTGGCGGCGCTATTCGAATGACATGGCAAATTGAAATAGAAAATTCACCCTAAAGACAAATTGCGTATTTTTTCATTCCCCAAACAACGCATAAACTGTCTAGCTGACAGCGCACTCCATTGTCTTGTTAGCTAGCTGAAGTGCTTCGCTTTCTTTTTTTGTTTTGTTATTTATTATTATTTTTTCATTTGTTGTTGTTGCGCCTAACAGTGTAATGAATACCTGTATGTGAGTGTGTGTCCTAGAGACTTGCTTTTGCATAGAAATTGTAAATTTAATTGAATGACAGTGAAGACGGCAAAGAGCGTTAAGCGCTTAAAGAAGGGCATGTACACACATAATTCCTTATGTAGACATGCCTACATACTGTATTACGTATGTGTGTGCGTTTGAAAGTCGAAATAGTGGCCACTTGAACGAATGCAACAAAGAAAAATGTGCGCTCAAACTCGGTTAAATCATCTTAGAGCAACACGTGATTGACAGGATATTTAGACAGAGCGCGCAGCACATGAAGGATGTGTGTGTAAAAAACACAACAACAACAAATAGAAAAGGCTACAAAAAGCAATAACAACAGCAAATAGCGACAGTAGAAAACGCTAAGCGCGCCGCCGATGAATGTGTGTGCCTTCACAAGGCGAATTTCGCATAATAGACAACACAGGATATATGAAGGATATGCTAGTGAGTGTAGGCTGTGTAATACAACAACAAAAACAAGAAGCAAGCAATCAGCTTGAGGCGCGTTGTGCGTTGCTGATGTGAGCAGCAAAATTAGACATTACGCATGTCAGTGCAAAAACGCATAAAGGAAGTGCGGAGGAGATTGACAGGATGTGGAGTGTTTGAGAAAGAAACGCCACACACACAAACACACACATGTGTATAGAAAAAAATAGAAAACAAAAACAAAAATAAGAAAGAAAAAGTGCGAATTTTCCAAGCGCACATTAGTGTCAATACATAAAATATTTCACTGTAGTTCTCTCTCAACGCTCTACTTCAGAGGTGTGTGAGTTGTTATTGCTGGTATTCCTCACTCATAGAATTGCTGCTGCGCGGCGCCACTAAGGGCACTAATGGAAAAATTAATTAACAAAATTGCGTTTAAAAAACGAACACGGACGACGGCTGTGAGTATTTTTAGCCTTTCACTCGCTGCGCGTCGGCGGCAGCGTTTCGGGCGAAATTTGTCAGCGGCGGCAAGTGATAAAATGCAGAGATAATCAAAGGCTGCAATTACAGTTAATGAATTTTCGCCAAAGAGTGAATGGCAAAGGGAAAAAACAACAACGAAAACAGGAAAAAATTTAAGGAAAAACAACAACAACAAAAAGAAAAAAAAAGAGAAAAAAATGCCAAGTAAAAACAACAACCACAAATACAGCTACACACCTGTTTGCTCCGTCTGTGTGTGTGTGTGTGTTTGTTCTGCGGTCTTTCAGCTTGCCTTTGGCGACAAAGGATTTTCACTGTTTATTTACTCCTTTTTTGGGCGCTGACTGTGTGGTTTTTATTTATATTTTTTCTTTCTTTCTAGCTTTCATTTGGGCCACCATGCCACACGCAATGGCCAAATGCTATTAATTTAATTTATTTCATTAATTTTTATTTGCTTGTTGCGCGCTTACACAGCGTGGCTACTTCACCCAAAAAGCTAATAGCACCAAAATAACAACAACAAAAATAATAACTTTAGAAAAGAACACAAGCACAGCAACTAGACAAGCTCATATCGCCGTGCAACAAGTGCCACACTCTTAAACTTTTATAAGCAAAAGTACCGTAAGAAAGCGCAAACTTTTCTAAAAAAATTCCTCGAGTAGTTGGGGATGCTCCAAGCCAAACAACCTTAAAAAGGCCTTAAAAAAGTAATAAAAAAGCGAGCACATAGCATAAAAGTAAGTGAAATAGTGTGATGATTGACTGTGCATACGGCCGGCAGGTACGGTAATCAGGCCCGCTTGTGGGTCAAAGTAATAAAGAGAAAGTTAGTCGGGTCAAAGAAGAGGGTAAGTGCACCTTTTTAACCTTTTCTTCTTCAGTTTACTTTTTGCTATTTTTGACACACTGACACAGCTACTGGCAACACCAGCAAAAAGCATGCTAAACCTACAAAGTTAATGTCTTATTTTAAAGAAAACGCTCGGCAGCGCGCCTAGATCACTGTCTGTCCAAATGTTCGTTGTTGTTGCTCGCTGCTCTTTTCTTCTTATTTTTTTTTGTTTGTAGAAAGGCGCTTGGCATCCGTTTACAGTTTTCATTTCGGTAAAAAGCTATTACTTAAACAAAATAGGCAACAACTACAACAAAAGCAACACACATGTGCTTTGAACCTTTGTCATCTTAAACACTGGAAGTCCTCACACCCACATTCTTGTCTCAACACTTTATTTATTTGTGCGTCATGCCACACAAAGTGTTATATAACAAATGTGAGTACCGTTTACTTCTAAATAACTAACTAAATATTTATAAACCTTTTTTGCACTTGCCACACACACACGTACACATTTCGCCAACTGTAGTATGCCACAACCCAAAAGCAGAAAAAAAAGAATTGAAATTAAGGTTAAATGACAAATTACTTAGCAATGGAGAGCAGACCAGAGCAAGAAAGGTAGAAAGTAAAAGAAGACACTAAGACCCAAGACAGCGCTTGCTCCAGCTCTTCTACAGAAGGGACACACACTCCAACAGTCCCTTTAAGCGTCCACTATACATATATCACCCAGTGTAATGCCTTGGAAATTTTTCACCGCTTATCGCCAACTAACGGCACTTTCATTTATATGTGTGGGAAAACCGTTGGTCACCGCCAGGTGTAAGTCTACTTGTAAGACATGAATGATAAGTTAATTAGTAAATTGGTTATTATTGCGGCAGCAATGGTTGTTGGTCGCTCCGAGTGCTGCTCATGACAAATGCAACGGTGTATAGATATACCGTTAAAGCATATTACAACTGCGGGTGTTGATTGAACTGTGTGTGGCGCATGAATAGTTGGAAATTAAAAAGGCGGATTAATTTTAATGGCAAAGTGCGCAAATGTAATTGAAAGGTAACGAACAGAAAATTACACGCACACGTTGTTATTGCTGTGGCACGGGCATCATGCTACATCCAGATAGTCGTGTGGCAGGTGGCAAGAAAGGTGGATGTTACGCGTAAGCCATTTGAAGGCAGTCAATGTGGAAATTATAAAAAAAATGCGTGGAATTGAATGGCGATAAAAAAGCTTTACAATTATAAATATGGTTGCCACATTTTTGAAATTGAGATTTTCTTAAAATAATTGATAAAACACATAAACACATTGTATAAACAAGAAATTGCCTTTAGCTAACGAAATTAAAAAAAAAAAAATATGTTTAATAAGGTTGCCACTTGGTTTGAAATGAAACTCTTTGAAAGCAAAAATATATGTGAACTTTTAATTTATTATAGTACTGAAAATAACTATTTTGAAAAAAATAATTTTTGTGTGTATGCTTGAAAAGTGTTGCCACACCTGTAAAATTATATATTAGACAAAATAATTAAAAATTAAAATAAAAATGTATATTAGCATTAATTGTTTCTATATGAGAAAAAAATAAATCAAATAACTACATTTTGGTATTGCCACCTGTTTCGAAAAAAATATTTATTTGAATACTTTCAAAACAAATAATATAAAACTGTATCATAACATAAACTGTGTTATATGAGCAAGAATCAAATGAAATATAAAAATTTTGGTGTTGCCACCTGATCCGAAAAAAAATTTGATTACTTGAAAAATAAATTGTCTATTTTTGTCTGTTTTTCCAGCTGAATTTTTTAGATATATTGGACAAACGAATTTTTTAACATTGCCACCTGTTTTGAATTTTTTTTAATAATAGTCAAACGCTTCAAAATTAATTAAAATTGAATTATGCGCTTTCTACATCAGAGCTAGACCACATATATGCCACATCAATAACATCCGTCCGCCTTGACCCCATATAATCAAACCATAAACGTGCAACATTTGCCACTCATTACAAATTGAAAACCCACCGCTCATTTCGAAAAACCATAAAACCGTTCAATTGCAAACACAAAGTCGCCGTTACGAAGTCACATTTCGTACATCAAATTTCGCTACGAATCTTTTAGCACCGCCGTTATTCTTTATGAAATTCAGTTGCAAGCGCATTTCCTTTAATCTAGCTGCATTTCATTACCCATACTATGATGTAATAATGAAAACCTTTTCATAGACCAAATTTGTGCAGATGATGCCACAATAGTGACGGGAGTGAAAAGCGAAATGCAAGAAAAATGAAATTCCATTGCATTTTCAACGAGCGAAAATCGCATATAAGCTGGAGTGCAAATCCTGTTATTGAACCGTAAAAAATAGAAAGCTGCAGAAAATATACGCTTAACTGTCAATTTAAGCAGCACACACATGCACACGATGGAGGAGCAAAAGAAATGCCAGTGCATACCTGTAGGTGTGCATAGCAGTACATATGTGGCATCTTCACCTAAGTGAATCACGCAAAAATGAAGTACAGGTAGTTGCCACAGTGCAGCATGCAATAATACGCTGCACACGAAGTGCAAGTCAACGAACGAACGAGCGTACGAATTTAAGTAGTGAACACCAACGGCACCAATGAGATTATGTTACGTATACGACACGTTGCCACATACGCTAACTGGTTGGTGGTGGCTTTGCTGGCGACGAGCTCCACAAGCAACTAGCGCTAGTTGAAAGTCTGTGTGTGTGTGTCTTAGTGTGTAAGCTGTGAGTATATCAAGCGCTCAAGTAGTCATAAGAAAATGACTGCGAAAGCTGGCACTGCCACAGCATACTTTTGGGGTCCGCTGCACGCACAGTGCCACATAAAATGCGGTAGTTTAAGTGCCGCATAGCACACGCTTGTTGTTAAGTTTGAAGAAGAAGAAGAAGACGAAAGAAAAAAATAGACGACGAAAATTATTTACAGTTAAGCGTGTAGTGTAGAGATGCTGCTGGTCGGTCGGTGGGTGCATGCAACGTGCGCTCGCACATAAGTAGTCTTCAGTGGAATAAAAGCGGCAATTGGATGGGTTTATTTAAAATTCAATTACGGCGTTGTGCTGCTTGCTCGCTTGCAATTTGAAATGTGAAATTCCGTGGCGCACATTGGTGTGTGTGTGAGAGTTTCTATGTGAGAGAGTGTAAGTGTCTGAAGGTATGTGTTCTCTAGTGTAGTTGAGGCACCTTGCCAGTTTTAGTGGTCAAAAGGGCAAATGGTAGGTTAATGGCTAGATTTGCCACACGCACACCTATTTATTTCAGCTCTATTTGAGTTTTTTAGGTAAATTATATTAAAGTTATTTGTATGCATCAGAAAAGCGCCTTAATTTCATATGCCAGAGTAGGCAGCAAATCAATTTAAGTGCTCATAAAAATAAAAATTTTAAAATAGTTTCGGGTATAGACTGCAATTTCGGCAATTTTATTACACATAAATAAGTCGGCAATTTTTTTTATTTCTTAAAAATAAAAAACTTTGGCAATTTCGTTTTTGCTTCAAGTAAAAGTCATTACTTCGCTATAAAAAGCAGAAAAAATTAAATTAGAAATTTTAAATAATTTTTTTTGTTGATTTTGAAAAAGAAAAAAAAGCATTTTATTTATTTTCAGAAAAAAAATCTTAAGATTTTCTCTTCTATGTAACATCTCTTAAAAAGGAGAAAAAATGAAAAAAAAAATAATTTTTGTCCTCAGTATTAGCCTATGGTTCAAATGGTTATATCTCTCAAAATATTTTTTTTTGGTACTCAGAGCGAAAAATATTTAATTTTCATATGAAAAATTTCTTTTTCATATTTTTTTTTTAATTTTCCCTTAAAAAAAAGTCCATTAAATTATAACTTTAATTAACAATCATTGCTAAATAATTCGCTTACCAAATTATATAATTTACATAAAAGTTGTTCATCGAGCCTTACCTGCAACGAGAAGAAAAAGAAACACAAAAATATAAATTTAGTTTTTTCTATGAAAAATTGTACAAAAACATATCAATTTAATTAATTTACAATACAATACAGCATAGACAATATCAATAAATACATAATAACAGCACACAGTTTACTTATACATACATATACATAAACTAACTGTGCGCATAAACAACGATTAGACACAAACAAACACAGCGACACAAAGAGCGGCAAGCAAAAGAAGAAAGAAAAGTAATAAACAAAACACAAAGCTGCCAAAAAATCCCAAAATAAATGGAATATACAAAGACAATCCGAAAAAATTAAAAAAAAAAAATATTTTAATTTAATATTTCTAATATGAAGCAACAAAAATTATTATCGAATATTAGAAAATCTCAACGGCAGCGGGCGACACACAGCGACAGACAACCCACGGAGTAAAAATTTTTCAATTATGGCGAAATTGAGTGCGCCTACAGGAATGCGGCAAATATTTTTGTTATTTAGATAGAAAATAAATTTAAATAAAATTAAAAAATACCTAAAAATAAAAAAAAAATTTATAAAAAATATATCCAAAAAAATTAAAAAAAAAAAATAAAGAATAAATAACAAAATTTAATAAAAATATTCGAAGAATTTTCTATTAAACTACATTTTAATTTAGCACAGCATTTTGCGCAAGCACTTGCTTTTTAATAAACAAAATATTTTTGATATGAAAAAAAAAAATTAAAAATATTTCAAAACAATTTTCAAACAAATACACATGGAAATATGCCACAAAAACTAATTGACCGTTATTTGTGTGTATTTAGCGAGAAAAAAGTAGCTTTGAGCGCCGACACACAAGTGCATTTTAACAAGCTTGCCAATGTGTTTGGGGGCACTTGAAGTATGCAACAAATTCCCAAACGTGCTACACTAATTAAACTTTGAGCGGAAAATGCGCGCGCACACACGCTCATACGCACTTCAATATACATACGCGCGAAAGTTGTTGTTAAGCGCTTGTTTTTGTTTGATTGTTGTATTTCGAAAGATAATTGAAAATAATTGAAAGCCATGTTGATTTATGAAAATTTAATGCAGGCAATTTAATTAAAAAAATAATTAATAAATTTCTGGAAAGTAAGAGCATGTGTTTTAAACAATTAGCAAAAATTTTTATTAAAAAAAAAATATTTTTATTTTTATAATAAATTTTTTTATATTTTATTAAATACTTTTCATTAGTCAATTTAATTGGAAATAATTAATAAATTTTTGGAAAGTAAGAGAATACGTTAAACAATTAGCGGAAATTTTTAATAATGAATTTTTTAATTAAAAAAATTTTATTTTTTTTATAATAAAATTTTTTTTATTTTATTTTTTTTATAATAAAATTTTTTTTACTATTATCAGACAGTTTAAGTGAGAATGATTAATAATTTTTTTTTTAATAAAAATTTTTATTTTCTAAATTTTTTTATATTATTTTTTATAATATTTTTTCATGTTTACAATGAAATTTTATTATTATTTTTTTATTTTTTTATCACTTAAACAATTCTTTTAATTAAAATTGTTTAATTAAATTAGCAGCTAATTAAATTTCACATTAATTTTTTTTCGAGTTTCACACTAAAAATAAAATTTTTAATACTGTTTATGAATTCTCAAAAAAAAAAAAATAATAATAATAAAAACAACCACACAGTAAGGATCATAACTAGCGCTTCAACTAAATATATGTATATTTAATCAGCGCATAAAATGATGATATGTATTTAATTCAGTCTGCGATGTTTCTTCTATTTCTTTTATGCTGCTGCATGCATAGAACATCTCAGAGATTTGTTATAGAATACAAAAAAAAGAAACGTCCCCCACTCCAGATACGAGATTTATATATTTTGCATACCAATTAGTAAACGGAAAGTGATATTTGCACTGCTATTAAAGCAACAAAAATAAATATATTTACTTGGAAGCATAATAAAATGGAAAAATGCTCCAGCGCCCCAAAGTATGCAAGCAATGTTATTAACATATTTATAACCATAGCATATCAAAATAGCTACAGCGCAAGGAATTGAAGAAACAAAGCGAAAAGAAGATGCTTTATTTAATAGAAGAAAATTTCTATTGAAAAGACACAAATGTGGCAAGTGGAAAATTTCACAAAAAACGAGGCATTACTTGATATTAGAAGCGACTCTGCGCTGTGTGTATGTGTCTTTTTCAACAGAATACCATTATTTCTAGCTAAAATAGAGGAACAAATGCGCTGCGAACTGTGTGAATGCGACAGCGCTTCCACAGTAAATGCTTTTAAGTGAAATTCTATGCGATTTGTTGGTCGAAATCACACAATAACAACAAGTAATCACAGCCTCAAATCAAATGCGTAATCACATAATTGTATTTCAATTGAATTTACGGAATTTTTGGTTGAATGTCAACAAGTCAATGGTTTCTAATGGTAATTACGGCAGAAGAAGTAGCGGTGCTGTGTTACAGTTACTTGGAATTTTGAAGTCTTTTCAGCGCCTATTTCATTAATTAGATGCGCAGAATAGATTTCATTTGAATTAAAATGAAGTACTTTGCTGTTGATTTTAACAGGAATTTTACAGAATTTATTTTTTGTTTGCAAGAAAATCTGGCTTTTTGACTGAATAATGACTTTCTATGTTAACTAAATGCTTAAAATTAATTAATCCGCCAATTTTAAGTAAACCATTCAAAGCATTGACTTCAATATTGAGCACAAAAAGATAAGGAAAATACTGTAAATATTAACTTTCCATATCATATGTGTCAGTAAACGCGGGAAAATGGCAAACAAGCTGATGCCTAGATAATAAATAAGCTCATATGCAGAGAGGCATATGTGTGTTGTTAAGGAAACGGATATCTGCGCATAAAACGAAAAGCTGCGACATAAATGCCGAGCCAACCGAGGCTCAATTAGCGCGCGCTAAGGACATGACAGCGGCTTTTGTGGTGTGGCGGCTTCCGTTGACAAGATTGCAGCGAGAAAAATCTGCGCCAACAAAAGGTCTATTGTGTTTGCTTGCGACACTAAAGTTATTAAAATCGGCTGATAAGGATATGCCAAACAAATGACAGTCTCCATACACACTCATTGGAGGAGATAATACTGCTGGTTGTAAGTAAGTATATGTGCGCGAAATGAGGGTTCTAGTTCTGCATTTTTTAAGATGATTATAATATTTTTGATCTTTAAAGCATATATAGATGGTTTAACTGATAGTAATCGATGAAATTTGCATATGATATGTATGCTTCCAGATGCTGTGCTTTCTTTGCTAATTGAGCAAATATATTCAAAGAGTACCAAACTACAAAGCACAAAATAGATTTATTTTTAATGTATATTACAAATGCACTTAATTCTCGCTTACATACTTTACTGTAAAACGTAATTACTACTTTCTATTAGCAAAATATGTGAAGACTCAAAGCTTTGCGCTCTCATTGTTTTGTTAAAATAGACAGTCATGCAGACGCTTTCAATTGATTATGGAAAATCTCTTTGGTACTTAGAATTTTGCAGTTTGATAAATTCAATCAGCAATGCATGAAGGACAAGCACCTGGCATTATTTGCACTAGTGTACGCACAAAGCTTTGAGAAGCGCACTTCAGTGCAGCAAACACTCAGCAAATGCTAGGCTACATACATATATTACACATACAGATAAATATCAAGCTCTCTATACATGTATTTGCACGTGAAAATCAGTTATATGCCAATTGAAGAATAGCGCACACATTCACACATAAACTCTATAGATACACACAGACACACTCACTCACATACAGCCACACTGACGGCAGCGACTAACTTACTTCCTTCGCATAAATTTCAATTTATACACTTGTGTTTAGCTGCCATTAAGAGATATTGAATAATAATAAACACCCGACCACAATTACACAAACACACACACCCATATGTTGTGTATATTCATCTGTGCTTGCTATTGGCGCACAGCGTACGCCAGGTCGTATGAGTGATCAATGAAATTATTCCAAAGTGCAATAGTGCAATTAGTGTGGAATATTAATAAATTGATTTATGTGCTTGTTTACGCTAACAAATACAACAACAACTACAAGCAATGAGTGAGCGTTGGCAACGCATTGAAGTCTGCTGCCACAAACCACAACATACGCGCGCGTAATCATATGGGATTTGAATGGGTTTAGTGATTGCTTCGGAGTAAAATTGTTGGAAATGCAAATGATTAAAATTTGAAGCGCTTCAATAGCAATATTACACGAGCATTGGTAAATTGACTAAACACAACGCTTTTGTTGTGTAAATATGAAAGGAAACAATGAGTGTAATCAAAGTGATTTATAATTAAGGTAAGTGAAGTGAAGTATCAAGAAAATAATATTGCATAAAAGATTAGAAAAAAAAAAACAAAAAAATTAATTAACCCATTGAAATTAGTATTAAATCTCAGTTAATGAAATGTAGATAAAATATTTAAGAAAATAAATAAATAAATATTTAATAATTATAAAATTTATAAGATATTTTTGAAAATTTTTTTAATGATTTAAAAAAATTAGAAATTTGATTTCAAAAAAATTGTTAAAATATAAACTAAAATATTACAAATTATAAAATAATTTTCGCACAATTTTTTTAGTAAAATAATTTAAATAAATTAGAATTAAAATAAAATGTAATAAAAAAAATCAATAATTAAGAAACCAAATATTTTAACAAAATAAAAATATAAAAAAATTGGGAAATTAATTAAAAAATAAATAAATTTAAAAATATTAACTTAAAAATATATAAATTAAATATATAAAATTAAAATAAAATAATAATATTAATATTAAGCGAAATATAAAATAATTTTCACAAAACTTTTTAAATAAATTTATTATAAAATTTTAAAAGCAAAAAATTAATTATAAAATAAATAAAATATGAAACAAAATATTTTATCAAAATAAAAAACATTGCAATTAATTTAATTTGATAATATAATAAAACAATTCTCACAATGTTTTATTTTTTATAATACTTTTTTATAAACAAATTTTAAAAAGTAAATAAAAAAAGTCTTAAAAATAATACAAATTTTAATAAAATCCATTAATTATATTTGACAAAATTATAAATTATCTTAAAAAAAAATAATAACAAAAAAAATTAGAAAATATTTTTAAAACAATTAAAAATTTCAAAAAATTTAATGTAAATAATTTTTAAACTATATCAGAAAATATTACAACAAAATTGTCAAATAATTTCACACGATTTTTTTAATAAATTAATAAAAAAATTAAAAACTAAAGTGATAAAAAAATTATATATAAAAATATCAAATATGTAATTAAAAAGCAAAATTAAATATTTTTTTACAACAAAATTATCCAATTATTTTCACACATTTTTTTTAATAAATTAATAAATATAAACAAAAACAAAAATATTTTAACAAAAAAATTATATTTGAAAATACAAAATAATTTAAAAAAAAATAATATTTTTTTTCGATAATAATTTTAAAATCCTAAGCGTAAATATAATAATTACAACAAAAACAATTACCAAAATTATATTCTCTATCAACACACATTCAAGTCAAATCCACAGCTGTGCCCCACAAAATCACCACAGACTTATGCGATTCGATTTAAAAATTGTCAGCCATTATCCCTAGTTTTTGCGACTCTACATGCTCAATCCACTTGAAATTTACGTAGTTCAATACCAAAAAATTTGCACAAGTAAACACACAAATCTCTGATTCAATTTGCATCCATATAAGCTATTATAGCTACTTCATGCGTACAATAAAGCTGCTCACTTCTCCAGGGCTACAGCACAAATCCCGTTCCATCCACAAAGCTATTCATCAACAAACCCACACACACACCATCACACATATCGGCTAAGCATACGCATAGTAATTTCCAGTGCTGCTGCTGTTGCTGCCTTAGATTGCATCTGCTTAAGGCAATTTCGGCATGTCGACTGCTTCCGGTCGCCTTCTATACACTGTGGGTATAGATGTATGTGAGAGTATATTAGGGCCACAATATACTAAGACCCGACAAACACTTGGCAGGGGTATAGCCTGCGTGTTTGCATGCGGTTGCGTTTGCTAGTTGCTTAGTGTATGTTTCCTGCTCAAATTCATCATATTTAGCTCGGATTAATAATGCTGCCAATACAAATGATTACATGCCAACCACACACATACACTCAAATAGACAGTTATAGTCATATATAGACATGTGGCAAATGAGATAGTGCCGGCACATTCAATCTGCACATCCGAGACGGCAGTAAAATATAATTCCGAATCGTACATCAAGCCGAAACGTAACCGAAATCGAATCGAAATGCAAATGATGAATGCATGCCGCAAGCGTCGTTTGCTTTGTTGTTGTTGTTGTTGCTGGGAATTCATACAAATTTCCTTACACATTCAATGCCTTCGATTAGTGAGCTCGGCAGAGCTAAGATTGATTCATTCTTGCGCAAATCACTTTGTTGCCATTGTAGCAAGAGTTCTGCTGGGCGACAGTGACAGTAAGAAAACATTTGCCTTCAAACACACACAGAGAGACATATATATGTACTTGTCACGAGTATATAAGTATGTGTGCCTCTAAGTGGAAAATCACATCAATATGCAACATTCCAGAGATGCTTATCTTATGAAGTGTAGGACGCCAAGGCTCACTGAGGCTCAGCCGAGCAAGTCGCCTACGTTGCCCTGCAATATTCTCCAGCAAATTTCGACAGTCTACTGCTGCCACAGGCGGCACATGCCGTTACGGAACGTTACGCTCTCCACTGCCTCACACTCGCGCTGCCGTAATTTTCCCAGCAATTTTACACACTTGACCATTAGCAATGAAATGTTGCGTGAATGAAGTGAGAGCGTCGCCGCCCCCACAAATGGACCGCAGTCGAAATGGGTGATGAGGCAGAGAAGCGCGTTGGTGTAAATTTGGTATGTGAAAGCGCCTGAATGTATGCTTTTATACTTTTGCTTAAGTGTGTGTGTGCGGCAACGCTTGGCAAAAGGTGAAGTGAACTGTAAAATTCGTATGAATAATTTAACGATAAATAACGGAAGGCAAGTGGCTAAAGGAGTTTACAAGCACACACACACACATGAGAGCAGTTGCTCACACACACTCCAGCTGAGTGAAAGATCAACGGCAACGGTGCACGAATGTACAAATTTGCAGACAAATCAACTGACAGCAAAGAAGTGGAAAATATGGCAAACTACACACACACAAACATACTTGCAACACTGGCACCTGCAGCAGCAGCAGCAACAACCGTCCGCCAATAGGTTAGGCAACAGCAGAAGAAAGGCAATAAATTGATGGTAGTATATTAGCAATATGCTTTTGGACCGAAGGGGCATTTGGCAATTGGGTGGCATGTGGCATGTGGCATGTGTGGAAGGTCGCAAAAACTTTTAGCAAAAGGCAACAGAAGTTATGTGTGCGCGCGCTTTGTGATAGGTAAAAAGTTCGGACAGGACACGCTTGAGATATATGAGACGGTTATTGCGAGGTGACTTGTGACCATTGTTGTTGTTGTACTTTCACATTTTTACATGTAAATTGAAGTTGTCAGCGTACAGTGATAAAATAGCAAGAAAATAAGATGAACGGCAAATGACGTTGGAGCCAAAAGCGAAAGGGAGAATGGTAGTTGATGGTGGGAAAAAGAGTCAGAGAGGAAGAGAGAGACAGCGAAGGTGAATGGAGACAGCAAATCGGTGACAAATCGATGGACAACAATTAAATGTGAAATAGGACGCTCAATTGGCTGGAAGTGAAATGGGTATAATGTGAGTAGAAGTAGCAGGCGCAGTCACGAGAGGAGAAAATGGATAAGTAAGGTGATATGGAGTAGGGTAGCGAAGCATTTTTAATGATGTTAGATTAAAATGTTGAAAAAATTGCTTCAAAACTGAAATTCTAGTAAATTCTTATTATAATCAATGAATAATTACTTCAACTAAAATCGTTTCGCTAAGTTTAGGAGAGTGAGAGCGTGAGAGAGAGTGAGTGACAGCCATTGATCTACTCCAAATTAGACTTTAAGCCCATATTTTACTTTCCAGCAAGCAATCTACGCTATATTTCACCTCTTCCCTCACAAACAAAAACTTAAATTCCGAAAACAAATCAAGAAATAAACACAAAACCTCGGACTATAAAATATGCGCCAACGCACGGCAGACAGCAATGGTAAATCTGTCTTCGGACACCTACAATTTGTCATGCCGTCGCACAATTAAATGTCAGACAGCAAATGTCAAACAGTAGAGCAAACAATGGCACAACAACAACAATAACAAAAACTACAACTAAAACAACAGCAGTGGCATATATTAAGCCAAGAGAAAGACAACGGCAGACCACAAATCCATGATGACTTGGCAGGGCAGACCGAACGGGAGCAAACAACTTTAATGCAATGACAGAAGCTAGAACAGCAACGAACCAGAGTGGCGACTCGACTCGACTCAACGCCAAGCCCCGGTATACTTCTAAGTCTTTTGTTGGTTTTGTAGTGCAAATGAATGCCACACTTTCGGAAAAAGTCAAAATAGTCGTAGAAAAGTAAGTAAGCTAGCAGCGGAGACAACAAGAAATTTAATGCAGAAAGCAAGGACTCCAAGTCAAAATAAAGAAATCAAAACATTTGAATGCGAGCAATTGCTCAGCGGCAGCGAGGTAAAAAGCGAGAAGAAACAACAATAACAAGATGTATGTAGCAGCATGCATTTGAGAACTGTGGAAATTTGCAAGAATCAGCTGTAGTCAGCGCTGCAACAAAAAAAGTAATAAGAAAGCCAACAAAAACGGTGGCAGCAGAAGCTGAAGAAGCAGTTGAGTGCATTCTTGGTGCAAAAAGATGAAGTCAGGCAGTCATGCACACAGCTGTTTTTAGTTTCAAAAATATTTATATACATTAGGGTGGTTCTTAAGGAATCAAATGAGTGGCTTTCGGACAAATTTTTCGCTTTAATCAATAATATTTATGCGAATGGCTTTAGATCTCAGAAATTAGAACAAAAGATGTATCCTCAAAATATTTAAGGACCACCCTATTATATGCACACAAATCCATCACTCCGAAAGAACCGCGAAAAATGCCAACAATGAAGCGCATTGCTGACAAATATAACTCGCTTAAAGAAAGCAGCATGAATTGCAAGACAGTGGTAAGTAAAACTGAGTCTCAGTGGCAAAACACAAAAAAAGAATTGAAGACGACTGAAAATAAAAATATTTGCCTGCAATATTGCACCATTTGAGTGAACAATCAGACGAACAGAAGCAGTGGCAGTCAAGCAAACATAGACAGTGGCGCAGACGGTGTTGGCAGTAAGAAGACAGCAAACAATTTTATTTTTTTCTCCTTCTTCGTCTTCTGGTGACGCTTGCAGGAAATGCAAGAATTGCACAAGTCATCAGAAAATTGCGCGCTGTGTGACAGGCAAACACACATTGAATGAAGTGCGAGGTGACAATGGCAGAGCAACAACAGCAATCACACAAAGAGCTGAAGAAGCGACACTGGGTTATATGCAAAAATGATGAAACGGACAAATGATTGTTGAAGACAGACAATCGGCCACGGCGCTTCCTCTCCAGCACTCACAGAAACACACACACACACGCATGTAAGGCTGTCTTCACATGAGCAAACAACGGTAATGGCACAAAGCCGTTTGAATTGTCTATATCCGTGGCGCCAAGTGCAGCGCGCATCATTTAGGCGGAAATTTGAGTGCAACTGGAAATAAGAAAAATGTGTGGCAGCTGCTGTAGCCGGTGTGAATAAATTTTTAAACGCTTTTAAAGCGTACAATTTGATTCGATTTAAACTGCTAAGAAAACGTTGCATAATTTTGGGTAAGAAACAACTCTTATGGTACTACTAAGATATGTAGCATACTTTACCGCGCATATAACCTTAGCTACCAATATTTTTCGCTTCGCTGGCATTCAATTGTGCTAATAGTAGAATTATAATAACAAATCGAAATATTATTTTGCAACGGTAAACCGTCAAACTGGAATTCTATTGAAAATCATTTGTGGATCTAGAGGTGCCTATGCTGCAACACGGTAGGCACCAATTGGTGTGGAACAAATTTTCACATCAGCACTTTTATGATGCAACAACTGAGGCGCTCGCACTTTATGCCAATTCGTCAGCTATGGGAATACACATTTGATAGCTTTAACAACTTTATGTCTTGCAAAAAATTGGCAGGCGGAGGTGTTTCAAATTGCAGTGGTTTGCAGGTAAGGGTTGTTGTGACAAGTTAAAAGTGCTTAAAGAACTCTTTATTTTACAAGAAAAAATATTTAAATTTCGATTGAGAATAGAAAAATATAGTACAACAACCTTTTTTTGCATTCTTGCTGCTATTTTATTAAGAAATAAGAGCCTAAAGCACTCGGCATGCTCCAACTGGCTTCAGTAAAAAGTTAAAAATTGCGCCAAAAAGTAAGCTAAACATTATTTTAGGTTCTTAAGTCTTATTTAATTCGCTTTATCCAATCTTATTATCATTTCATTAAGAAATAAGAACTGAAAGTATCCTATATACTCATATTGAACTCAGCAAATAATTAAGAATTGCGCCAAAAAGTATGCTAAACATTAATTTTAGGCTCTTAAGCCTTATTAAAGAATGTTTGTTGTGAATTTGGAGTCTCCAAACGTTTTCATAGTGCTGAAAATGGATAATATTCGTTTTTTAATAGAAAGACATTAATCAAAAAACCTCAAATTTAGCGAGATGTACAAAAACAAGCGCCTAAGTGTATATTACTCACATCAAACAACATCAAAAAGGTATTTTTCAAACTGCTATTGATGCATCTTTTCATTTAACTTGCATATTGTAAAATTTTAACTAAATTGAAATCAAATTTTTAAACCGAAAGTGTAGTGCATCTCTCAGCCAACAACAAATTTTATGTCTTCCTCACAAGCACTTGCTTAGCAACTCTTCCGAAAATTTATGCATTTTCTATTACGCATTTCAATTACACACGATTTCTTCATTCCATAATCAATTCCCAAAGTTTCAATCGTAAGTCAACAGTGCAGAGCGCAGGTAATCATAATTCAACATCATGCAGCCATGCAAACGCAACACGCCAGCGCACTTTAGACGCCACACTTTAAGGCAACTTTTGCACGACTTTTTAATGCACCGCCCGCCCACGCCGCTGCTTTCAAGCTGCCAAAGCGCTTCATTACTATGCTTTGGAGCAAACAGACGCCGCGTTTCTTCTTCGATACAACAACTCAGCGGCACAAATGCAATAAGACAAGTGAAGCGAAGACACACACACACACACACTCAGCGCGTTCATCACGCTAGCAAAACATAAAACGGAAACGAGTGATTTATTGAAACATGCAAAACTCATATGGCCCACATTTGGCAGCTTAAGCTCGACGAAGAAACTTCAATTTATGCATGCGCTTGCCACGCGAAGAAACAGCAGCAGTACAACTGCTCAGCAGGGTTGCTTCTTCTAGGTATTGGTGTGTACGCTGCACTTGCTGTAAAAGTTTTCGACAAGTTCCTTTCTACAAATTAATTTTGCACTAAACTTATGCTGTAGAAAAACACACTTAACACACACACACACACGTCGAGACTCATCGACATGAATATGCATATGTATTGCATATCAAATGCCATGCTGTCTTCGCATATCCTTTAAAGCTGCTCGGTAGGTAGTGGCAGTGCCGTTACAGCGCTGTGCTCATGTCGAACTTTTGTTAATGAAATCAACTGCGTGCTCAGATTTCACAGGCACACATTTGAGAGCACCAGCACACACAGATATACACCCAGAAGACATGGCTCACCTTACTTGCCGGTTTTACAGGGTAGGCGTGTGTGTGTGATTGGCGTGAGCAAACACTGTAAGCGTGCAACGAAAGCGTCGAAAAAAAGGTGTAAGTGTGTGCAGTGATGTATGCAGATGGTAAATATCAGCAACTCAGCGAGACAGAGCGTGACGAAGGCGAGGAGAGGTGAAGCGGTCGACTAATATAAGGTAAGGCAAGGCAGTTGCTGCTGTTGCAGACAAGCCAAATGCAGTCGTTAGTTGCAACTGCCGACGACCTGTAACGGCAGGTTGTCAGGTTACTTGACTGCCTGCCTGCCTGCTGGCTCGCCTCAGTTGGTTGGTTGGTGCGACATGGCGTATACGTAACCTTCAATAACCGACTGCACTCAGTATGCAGTATGTGACTGCTTAACTTTGATGAGGTTTTAGCTATTTTCATTTATTTAACACACATGCGCTTGCAGCAACAACAACAACACATACACACATACATACATAGATATAAAAAATCAGCAGTTGCTTGGAGTGTGTATGCAATATAAGCACTGCCGGCATAGTTTATTTGCACAAGTTTCATAATTAGTATCGTTTTCAGTGTCGACAACAACAACAACAACAACTTCACCAACGTCTATGCCAAACCTAGCTGAGACCAAGACGACAGCACGTCATGGCCTGTTATGCAATACAAGCCTTATATGAATGAGTGACAGCGGCAGGAGCCAAAACGAGAGAAAGCGTCGGAAATATTCGGCGAGACGGACATGCAGTAATTACGACTAGCAATGAGGACAACGAACGCACACATAAACACATACATTTTATATATATACTCACATACATACGCAGTAGCAAGCCAGTCATTTCTAAGACAATTTGACGCTGCTAACTTCGCTTGGCATTTGGGGTCACAAATAATTATGCATGTTAGGCATGATGCAGACGACGACAGTCGGTGTCATATTAACATGAAATTTTAAATTTATTGCCTATGCGCGCATATAAAATTACCAGCTGACAGCATAGCTACAGCTTTTGTTGTTGTTATGGTAGTTGTTGTAATGCAAATTATTATTATTATTATTACTGTTAATGGAAATTGAAATTGAAACTAGCGTCATTTGCCATTTAAAGCGCTTGTAATTTGTAATGCTACACCGCTGACCACACACACACACATACTGCCTGGAAAAAAGTAGTGCCATATGCTGCTAATTAGCTGTTTAGTAATAAAAATTTAACAACAAAATCCGATGAAATGCGCAACAAGCAAGCATTTTTTATGTGCGTTAGAGTAAAAATGGCGCAGAGACCACGAACATGACCGCAGATTTGTACAAAAACAAATTGTAATTTTTTATAAAATATATATTTTTTTTGTGAAGCTTATACTTTTGCGGAGGTTTTCGATTTTGTTGCTATTTTTGGGTTTATATATAAGTCTAAGTAAGCAGAAATTATTATATTTTCCATTAAATAACGCTAAGCGGTCATAATTACAACTATAAGTCTGGTATTTAACATAAAAATTTCACTAACAGTCTAGCTGTTATTAACAGTGATCATTCACACTTGATTTTATTGAAATAATTTTAGAAAATAATGTCAAAAAACTATTCTAGTATCATTAAATAAGCTTAACAGAGCATAAATAACCAGAAAATTTATTTACAATATGTAAAAATGTAATTTACGGAAGGTCTGTTAATAACAGAATGTCAAAAAATTTTATTAATTTTTCATAAATACACTTTCGACATTAAAAAAACCTAATTTTCGAAAACAGGTCTTAAAATCATGTACTGTATGTTAAAAAATGGTTAACAGTGCCTATGTAATTAACAGAGTTCATTAAAATTTAATATTAATTAAATATTTTTAGAAAACAATGTCAAGCACTTAACATTTTATACATGTTTGACTATGGAAACTATCCTGCTACCATTAAATATTCACAAAAAGTCATGAATACCAGAAATCTGCTTTACAGTATGTTAAAATGTAATTAACAGAAGAACTGTTAATAACAGAATTTATTGACATTTTTCTGATCTTTAATAAATGAACTTTGAATATCGAAAACTCCCAAATTTTTAAATACGGAATCTCAAAACTGCTTTAAAAAATACTAACAGTATGTTAAAAGATGTTTACAGTTCCTCTGTAAATAACAGCGTGCACAATACAGACAGGCTGTACTGTTGTTGCTATGGAAAAAGACAAACAATTGTTGCAGCTTTTAGGCGCAAAGGGTTATATCGAATATAGATAATAAATTTAAAGAGATATTGCATGACTTTTATGAAAAAATATATGTATTTTTGCCTATTTAAGATACAAATAAATACATTTCTTAAATTAAATATAGACATTCCAAATCACTGTTGCTTTTGCTGCTCAAATATCAAATATTTCAAAAGAGCAACTAAAAATAAAACTCTGAATGTATGTAGTCAAGCGAATTATCAAAAATCTTAGAGCAGATTATATGAGCAACAATCACGATGAACTCTAAAAGATAGAAGATGCAACAATGCGGCCAACAACAACTTTACAACATACACATGTAAGTGTTGTTATTGCGGTTTTAAAGCAATTTGTGTTTTGTCAATCGCAAATAATACTTCATTGCTTCAGCAAAAAAAGGCAAGAAAAATTGCCAGCAAAAGCTACAATATTCAAATCCAATTATGTAACGTTCAAGAAACCATCATCAAACAATAAGTCGGATGAATAGCTTTAGCGCAAAGCCAATATTTACATGCTTTTGATGCTGATAAATAAATAAATAAATGAAAATATGTCATGGCAACCAAAAGGAAACGAAAATACAAGAGCACGTGCATGCCACCTACCTACGTCCGTGTGTGTGTGTTTGTGGCAAGCATGTGTTGTTGCTGTTGTGGCAAATTCGTAGAAGCAAATCATAAATATCAGTGGAAAGTGATGACAATAATAACGGCAATAGCAACAAAAACAATAGAAATGGTAAATAGAAAACAAAATGCTTTCAGAATGAGCAACAAAAGCCATAAAACAAATATCCCTAAGGTGATAATATCATATCAGTAACGTATAAGAGGCGCACACAACACAAAAACAAAAATAATATAGAATGAAATAAACAACAACACCAAAAGCAGCAGCAACAGAGCGGAAGCAAAGCAGATTGGAACAAAGTAGCAATGAATCGCAACAAGCCAATTTCGAAGTTGGCAGGAGAACGCCTTCGCTTGCCAACTGTAGCAAGGCCTAGAGGCAGCCACCTGTTTTCTTATGCTACGCTGACAGCCAAGCTATGGCAACAACAACAGCGATGCCAGCAATAACGATGGTAAACTATGCATAAATGGCGTAAATTGAAAAATATCTACATGCAACCGCAAATGAAATATGTGGCAAACAACTGTAGCATGCCACGCCGCCATGGTGTGTACGCAACACACTCGTAGGTAGTGAATTCATTGCGAAGTGACAAGTTATGTGAAGCTTGAAATGCGCTAAGGGGCTTTACTAGCAGATATTTTGTCATAAAATTAAACCACAAAACACCAGCGGAGGCGGCAGGCAGCAGCAGCAGTGTGCCTGAATGTGGCAGCTAGTTGGTGTGCTTGTTGTGCATGTGGTGTGGTGCGTAGGTGGCTACAGGCCTAGTTGCTGCCAAATTTGCTACTCACATCGTCATTTCCCACTTGCGAACTGCACAAATAAATAAATAATAAAAGCGCTGTTTTGACACAATTGACACACACGAAGCTAATAATAACGTAGAGACAAGGAAGAATTGAAAGTGATGTGTGGTAGAAGAAGGCTGTGGCTTGCAGAGGCAAAATGAGTTTTTCTTATTTGAGGGTAACTCAAGTAAAAGTAACACTACTTTAATCAGTGTTGCCTACCTTTAGGCTGTTGTTGGAAAATGCTGCTGCAGATGGAGTTCAAAATACTCAAATATTTTTTATAGTAGCAACGATATTATTATTTGCGACTCTTTACTACATTAGAAATATTGCAAAAATTAAGATTTATAAAAAAATAAGAACTAAAACCAAGAGCACAATACTAAGTGTTGCCTACCTTTAGGCGGTTGTTGAAAAAAAATCAGTGAATTGATTTTAAATATTGAAATAAGTTTTAAAGTGCTATATATATATTTATTTTGGACTATTTAATATAATATATTTTATATAAAACATACACCGACATTTTAGGAAACCAATTGAGGCACTTTCATGGATCAAGAAAATTTAAAGTCTACAGCAACCCTTAATTTTGCTTGCAAATACTCATAAACATTTCTAAAAATATTTAAAAATAAAAGTTATAGCGCTAATAATAAATGTAAGCGCGTCTCTTATGCCCCTAAAAGTTAGTCGCAGAAAAAAATTACAAATTTTCATTAATTTGTAATCGAAAAAGTTTTTTGTGTTAAAATATAATAAAAAAAAAACGCGAGAAATTCATTTATGCTTGAATGTATATTTAGATGTGTATGTGTGCTTAAATTTCAATCACAGCGGAATAAATTACAAAGCACATTTTAAACGCCTAACAGTAGGCAACAGTTTGACGCCTTCCAGCCACAGCTATGCAAATCTAGTAGCTGTTGCGGCGCGGAACTTTTTCTATAGCTAGCGAATCTAATAAAATTGCGTCACAAAAATTACAAAAACAAAATATGTTAGGACAGTTGTGCGCCGCTGACCATACCCACCTAGTGACAGGCAAGCAAATTTTGCATTAAAACTTGTGAGATTGTCTTCGCGTCGGCGGATGGCGACAGCAACACAACATTAATTTATTTATGCACACTTTGTTGTTGGCGTTGTTGTTGCTGTGTGTGCTCAAGTGCAAATGTTAAACTTTACGGCTAAGCGCCCTTAAAAAGTGGAGCAAAGAAAAACAAGAAGAAAAAAAGTTTTCCCAACAACATACATATATACACCTACAGGGTCAGCGCGGCAATCACCGAAAATCGGCAGTTTTATTTATTTCTTATTTTTCGCCTTCAATCTAATTTGCCTGCGCTGAAAAGTGATTTTATTTTTTAATTTCAATTTTTCGCCTTTTTTCGATGCGTCAGAAGCGCGCCGCTGGCGTTGAAATTAAAATTCAACTTCCATGTCAAACGCATAATACGCACAGCGGCGGTGCGGGGTGGTGGTGTTGTTCGTGAAACGCACTCAAATATGCCCTAGAGCAACAGCGCTAGCAACAACAAAAACAACATGAGAGAACCACCACACAATAGCGCGCATTGTGCTAGGCAAATTTCTATTAGACGCACATCCTTGGCGGCAACGTTGGCGCTATGGGCGCGTTGCGTATGTTTGTGTGTGCGTGCACAGTGGCAGGACAATATGTCAAACAAGACGCAGCTGTCAAAAAATCTATGAAATGAATCTACAAACACCCAGATACATGTGCGCTGAGCCGCCACGTACAACGACGGAACTGCATACAAAAGGGGGTTGGAATTAGACGTCGCTTACGAGCTGCAAAACGCGCCGCGGACAACGGCTGTGCGTATTCACTAGCTGCAAAAAAAGTGAATTAAAAAGCAGAGAAGATTTCGAAAAAAAAACATAGTCAAAGTCCAAAATAGCGCGTTTGAAAGACAAATTTTTTGTCAAATACATTCTTCCTCGATACAGCATGCCTTATGCGACACGCGCCCTGCACACCCGAACTTGGCATCGTTTCTAGTTTTCCGCTTTAAGTCTTCGCGACTGCCATTCAAGCACACAATATGCGAGTGTGATTAGATAAATCAACCCAAGGGACATGTCTCGCATTTGTTGAACACAATCATTAGTGTTGTTGCTGTTATATGGCGAGCGCTTCTAACGCTTCGAACGCTGCCAAAGCATTCAAAGCTATCAAACCAATCGAAGACAACAAAAAGAAAAACAACAACAGTAGAAGTATTTTTGAGAAAGAATTTTTGAAAAGAAAAAAAGACGCGCGTGCTGCCTGTCAAACAAAAAAGGAGAATGCGAGCGCGAAGGGGATGCTAGGCAGCGGTGGTGTGAGACAAGCGCGTCGAAGCCAAATCAGTTGTATAGTAATCAAACAGTTACTCAAACGTGGCGCTTCATAACTAGGGACATACATACAAACATTTCCGTTTGTACAGTTACGTTGCATTGAAAAGCCATGAAAGCGATTTAATTCACTTCTTGCGAGCATGATTGATGGTGTGCGGGTGAGCGGCGCGACGGCAACGCAGAAGACATCCATGATGGTATGTCATGAGGCGATGGAGGACAAGCATGTAATCGACAGTTTATTCACTTTATTGACACACATAGCGACGGACACAAGCAGCAGTTGCCGCCGCGCAACAAGTCAAGACAGTGCGCCAGCAAGCGCGCAAGTGGCAGCTGCATTGGCATTGAAAAGGGTTGTCTTGCCTGTCAAAGGTTGAGTGTATACGCCGCCGGGGAGTGAAGGAAGTAACCAGCAGACTGCACGCCTGCCGTTTGATATGTGTGGGGGGTGGCGCTTTAGGCACCATCAATGTCAATTGACAGGCAACAAGCAGCTCGCCATTTTCCGAGATATTCATGCAGACGTCAGCATCAATGCAGCTGCCACAACTGACAACAAACATTCGCTATGAAATTATTGTTAAACGACTTTTTTCATCTGCTTTGTGTTCGGAGAATGGCAAGCCATTTACATATGAGCATATTAAATGTTTAAAATTTAAAGCGCGTCGTAGTGTTTAACTAAAGCGCAATAGAGCGTTTGATTTTTGATTAATAAGTCATCTTCGATTCGTCACTTCAACTCGCTAAGCGTGAGCGCTACTCTCTTGTCTAATATTTAATAGACAATAACAAGAGAGTGTGAGGAGACTGCTTTAGTAGAAAAAATATTAAAATACTCTTTCTGTATCCATTTGATTCATAGTAGTCTTTAGAATTTAAACGAGTTGTGTGTATGATTCGCCACTCCGCAAATTTTAAGGCGAATAAAGAGGAACTAGATATTTAATTATTCTTCTTATTCTCTAATCACTTTGATTCCCAAACAAATTCTTCCAATAATTAAAGCGGAAATAATTTTGTTCTTGATTTCAAACTCTTAGCGCTGATTAACTAAATCCGACATCAACTCGAATCCTCTTAAAGCTCATGTAGGATTAAAATAAATAACATTTCACTGCAGCGCTCTTGAAAATGTTGCAATGCGCTACACTGCTTAAGAAAAACTTCACTCACTACATCTTATTTTGCCAACTTTACTTTGCCGACAACTTGTAACTAAGTAGCAATTTTATTAAAAACTTTATTAAAACATTCTTCGTGCGCTAATAGAGAAAACTGTAATATGCGAGCAGCGAAAAAGGCAAAAAACAAAATTTACGTCATAACTGAGAAGAAGTAGTGGAAAAGCCGCCGCCAGCTAGCGGTTCTACTACAAGGCGCTCACAAGGTGATGAGTGGAGGCGGCGCGCGGTCCAATTGCAATCGCAATGGCGACTACAACAAAAAGCTGCTGGCAACAAACAAATTAAAAAGTTATGCGCGCAAAAATCGTTAGGCAACATAAAATCTTGGCGATTACGCGCCACAAATCCAACAACAGACGAGTGGCGCGGAACGTCGTCTAAGCCGGCAAGCCTTCAACGCACACCTACAAAATATGAATGTAGGCAAGAATGTGGCAATTCAACTTTGTGTATATCTATGACATCTATGAGTGTGTGTTTGTATTATGTATGGTCGCATTCCCGCACAGCCACAGCCACAGCGCTGTTTATTGCGCGCCATTTTTCGTGGTCTGCCGGCAGGCGTTTGACAGTTGCGCTCGCATGCCAGACATTGCTATGGTTGCAATGGAAAATTTAAATTGCTTTTGTGCGCGCATTGCGTGCGAACGCGCGACGCCAGGCGAGGCGCTGCGTGTGTTGCAACAATCAGAAATTCATCGTATGGCGTCCAGCAATGTCAAACTGTGCCGATTGAGACTGCACTTTTACCTGGCGCACAGTTATGCTTTTTGTTGCAAATGCCTAAAAAGTTTTTCACATCACATAGAGGATGAGGTGGCTGCTAAGGGGAGTTTAGTTTCTGGTTGTTTTGCAGTTAACGGTGGGTGTGTCGCAGGTACAGGAGAAACATAGATACTGATATATACTTGTATATAGAAAACCACTAAGAGCGGTCAATTTTAATAGCTTTTATCAAGCAACTGAAAAATTAGCTTAAAATTGTAAAACTCAAAATTTAAGCTCACACTAAGCCGTCCACAGCATGTAGTACGTGTAATAAATAAAATATTAACAATTTGTAAACTTCGGCTTTCAGAACACACAAATTTCAATTTGACTCGGAAAACATTTTTCATTTTTCGCTTGTTCGCAAGCGAATGAAGCGATTAATTGCCAGCGGCGCGATCATAACTAATTTTTCGATTTTCAATGTTGCAACAAATATGGACACACAAACACAAGCGCACTTCACAAATGCGGGGTATAACAAGCAAAATATGCGCTTAAGTCTGTATATGTGAGCAAATTTTTGTATTTGTCTGTGAATGTGTGTGCGCTTTGCCAGCTTTTATGCTAATTGAAAAATCTTATGTAAATTTCTGTCACAAATGAATTTTAATTAATACAATAATGCAGCAATTTTGCCGCTAGGCGGTCAAAAGCACGCATACCAAATGAATAAATGAAAAACAAAAAATGTGTGTGTGCGCCTAAATGTATGCAATGGCTTGTGCGCGTGAGTGTTTTTATCGCTTCATAGCTTTTGTGCGCTGAAAAATGTTCAATAATTCAATATGTGAATATTTAAACAATAGCCTTAGGCTGTCAAACATAACACACACACACACAGTGGCATTACTAGCATATAGACAGGCGCTTAGCGCAGGCATGTATGTAGTTAGTGAAAAGCATCGATGAGTGTGTGTGTGGCATATGCAAACGAGCGAAATTTACACTTGATTGATTTCATTTCTCATATTCGTCACTGTTTTATAATGGGTTTTAATTTTTATTTTATTTTTGCAAAATTTTTTTTATATTTTTTTTTTAACAGAAAGTACAGGGTGTTGGTGGTGTAAAGGGTATAAGGAATTTACAATTATAAAAAATAAAATTACAATTAATATGTGTTTAAAAGCAACGAGAGCTTTAGAAATTTACTTTTTTGTTTGAAATATTGAATAATAGAGCGAAGTATGTCAAGACGATAATGCATCCTTTTTGGCAAGCATTTGAAGCACTAGCTTGTGGTTGCTTAACTATATAAATTTTGGGTATTTGAAATATTTACTGTCAAACAAAAACGTTTTTACTCAAATTTAAGTGCATTTTAATGCCAAAAATATTATTAAAAAAAATTCAGAAGAAATGCAGCCAACTACAAAAATCATCAAATTACACGAATTACTCAACAATTTTTGGCTGAAAATACCTTTTGGTAATGAAATTGAGTATTTAACAACAACAACTTCCTACATTTTACAACAACAACAAGCGCCGTTGTCGAACTCATTTCGATGTGGCCAAAATATTTGCCACAGCAACGGTCATACACTGTGTTGCAATAAGAGGATTGCAGTTCACATACATACAATTCTATTTGTAAGTGTTTGAGTGTGTAAATATATATAGCCAGATGTTTGTGTGTGCGCACACTTGTGCGGCTGGTAATATTTAATGCAGTCAATTCCTATCAGTAACCGCAGAAGCCAACACAAACCGCCTGCCTTTGCGAATGCGTGCACAACAAACAGCCGCAACAGCACTACCAATACAACAACAACAACAACAACTTCAAACACACATCTATATATGTATATGCGGCCGCAAAGGAGCTGATTGTCTGTCTGCCAGTTGGTGAATTGAGTAAATTGAATTGTCTATACACACAATGACCATCAATATGTGTGCGCGTATGTGTGTGGTTGGAAGTGGCGAACCACACAGACGCAAACGCATACACCGACGCGCGCTCATATTAATATGGCCACAATGATAATGACGTTCAATGGTTGTGGTGCTGGCGTTGTGGCTGCTTAAGGCTATGCAGTAGAGCTTACAGATATTTATATGAGTATGTGTCGCTGTGGCCTCAATAAAGCGCGCTAGCCGCACTCTTTAAGCGCGTACGCGCCACCACATCGCACACTTTACCACGTTACCTTACTGCGCGTCGTGTATAAAATTACAGTTTTCATAGTTGTTTGTTTTGAAAATACGCGCGACGCGCACGATGACAGCGCAATCACAAATGTATTTTTAATGCAATGACACCGTGCGCGCAACCAGGCAAGGAGCAACACATACAAGCGCGCACCAGTTAAAGTCTGCAACGTAAACATAAACAGGCGCCGCTCTGCTGGCGTTCCGGCTGCCGCGCTCTGTTGAAGACATTAATTTCTTCATTATCGAGCATTAAGTGAAATGTGCGCCAATGGCGCGGCGCGCGCGAACGCTTTAACAGACTGGGTCGCAGCAAATTAAGGCGTTGATTCAGCAAACAAATTAAAAAACACATACACAGGCACACAAGCGCGCGCCTCGCCATTAATAAACGCGTGGGTTGTCATTTGGACGCCAACTGCAGGTGCGCGCGCGCTTGTGTGTGTGTGTTTATGTGTGTCGAAATGCAAATAAATAAATAAAAATAGTTTCGCATGATATGCTGATATTTGCCACACATAAGCCAGCTGGCGATAATATTATTTTTGTGCTGTTGCGGTGTGTTGCATTAAAAGTCATCAGTATTAATATTATTTTTTGCAATTAATTTTTGAAATTCGCGCGCTAAAGCAAATAGAAATTGTGCAAATCAAATCGTCATTAAACACAACACCATTTGTATGCCTGTGTGCGGCCTGAGTGTGGGTGTCGGTGTTATAATGTGGTGAGAATGTTAAGCAAATAATACGGAAAAGTTCAATCAATATTTGCTTTGGCAATGTCACAACAAATAGCGCGGAACCGCATACAAATATACATACTCACACAGACATAGATTCACACAGTCATAGACACTCATCATACAGAGACAACACACTCACATAAATGCATATTTTTAGTCCAGTTATTAGCGTTGGTGTTTTGTTGACCCATTATTGCGTTTTCACAGGCGATCGCGTTGCCATTAAATTACAATGGTTTTATAGTGAAATTAATACCCAGATATGTATGAAGGTATGTTTTACAAATATTATTCATATACAAAAAAAAAATATATTTACAAGCTTTTGCCCTGCTTAGCGCGAGTGCATTCGAGAACTCCACAAAAACGTATCACTTGCAACAATCAGGCACTTAGAGTGCATATTACTGCTGATACAATCATGGCGGCGCGTAAATACTATATATTGTAGCTTGAGCTATGAGCAAGTAATACACAGGAGCCATAAGCTTTCGAAAAATAGATCAACATAATTACTGTTGTTGTTGCAAATTAATATAATTTCAGAAGAAACCATTTATTTAATGACACAGATAAATACGTAAATAATGTGGAAGCAGACTAAATCAATTTTATTGGAGAGCTTTCACAATACTCAAAGCTTTCATTTCTTTAATAATCATGAAAGCTCAAAAGCTTGAACAAAGCACATTTTTTGACATTAGTTTATTGTCACATATATAAGTATATTCGGAACACTCACTTTACCTTTTTTAATAAACATGAAAGCTTCAAAGCTTCAACAAAGCACGAACGATAAATCAAAACTAGAGAAACTACTGACTGAAGCTTTCTTAATATATTGCCATAGTTCTACTCACTTTCTACGAAAAACAAGCGACGTAAGTTTTACTATCTATACAGAGTAAGGAGCTTTCCGGCGAAAATGAAATGCTTCAAAAGCTCACTGAGACTCTATATAAAAAATATGATATTATGAAGTAATATTTTATGTCCACAAAAATATTGGTAAGAAGTACAATTAAGAATTGGTTGTTGAAAACATGCCCAAAAATTTTTCAGAAATTATGCCGATGGAAGACAGTCTTTGAGTTGAAACAAAGACTTCGTCCGCTCCAGTTATGTACGAGTAGAACCAATTCTTATGGGAAACGGATTAGTAATTGATAACAGGGCCTACTAGAGCGCTTAGCTTCACTCTGAAGGTGCATGTTAGTGAAAGAAGTAAGATTGGTATTATAAAGAGTTCTAATTTGTATAGCGCTCATTAACTAGGAGATTCACAAAAGTTAAGCATACAAATTCAACAAAATTTTGCAGAATTTTTTATATAAAAATTTTATAACGGTATTTTTGATAATCTTAATGTTAGCCCATTCGATTCCACATAAAATAAATTCAAGAACAGTAATATTTCTCAAATTTAATATATTCCAGATTTCATTACTGCAGCAATATAAGGTCTATGTTGAGTAAATATGAACTATTCTAACGAATTTATAAACATGAAATAGTAAATATATATTTATACAGTGTTACCTATAAATATGTAAAAAAAAAATTTGTCAGAATCAAAAAATAATTCTTTGAACACTCTTTGTAATCTTGTTTATTCTATCTGATATATTTTTATATATAAAAGAAAATATTATTTTTAATATATATATTAATATAAAATATAAGAGATTTTCTAAATATCACATATGTATCTATAACGCCATTCATCCCTGCAACGAATAGAATGTGAGCTACCACATAATGTTGCCATATCGCATAAAAACTCAAACTCTACCACAAACATTTAGGAAACGAAAACTATATGTGTTGAAAAGTATTTTATTTAGACAAAAAAATAAGGTAAATGGTTTACTAGTAGTGCATTAAAGAGAGGCAAGCTGTTAGTCGAAATTTATATATACAAAATGTACAGTTTTAATACAACAACAAAACGGAACCACAATCAAGCAACTCATTACTTAGCAACTGGTTAGTATTTGGCTAATGAACGGTTAGTTAGCTGCGAGAAGCATAAGTTAATAGAACTACTTTGAAGCATTTGGAAAGCGCACAGGACGCTTACAATAAACAACAATAAAGGATATGCAGGCAAAAAGCAGTTAGTACGGATGCAGTGAAAGAGAGAGAAAGAGAAAAGCGGAGAGGGTAGATAGTTAGAACGAGAGCAAGCGAGCGAGCCATCAACTAAAGTTAGTGTCAGACACAAACCTTTTTAGGAGAAGTTAAGTGGAGTGTAGTAGTAGTAGTAGTACGAGTAGTACGAGGAGTAGTAGTAGTAGTAGTGGTAGCAGAGGATGGCGATGGCATAGAAGAACAATCAGAGGACGCCGAACTGCAGCTGCTGCCAGTCGACATGTTACCTTCGACGCAGCACGCAAGCCCATTATGCTCATCATCATCATCATCAACATCATTATCCAGCAACTCCGACTCCTCCAAATCCATTGCCGCTGGCACGTCAGCGCTAGCGCCCGCGTACAGCACAGTGTTCGACGCGTTGGCACAACGCAACTCATTGTCATCGTCGCCGTAATTCAATGCGGCTGCCGCTGCAGTCGCCGCGCCGCGACGGCCAGTACCGCCACAGTGTTGGAGGAGTGCGGCGTTGTAGGCGCTGTGACCGCCCGCATTACTGTTGTTGTTGTTATAATTGTGATTGCGTTTATGATATGTTGACGCATTGTAATGCGGCACAGCCAACAGCCCGATGCTGCAGCCGACTTTGCGTTTGATGGCACCAATGCCTGCGCCGGCAGCAGTTGCAGTTTTGGCTGCATTACGAGCACTAGTAGTAGTTGTTGCAGTTAGATTAAGCATGTTATTATTTACATTGTTGGTTGGTGTGGCGGCGGCGCCGGCGGCGGCTGCAACTGATGCATGTATACTGTTGTTGTGGTTGTTGTTGGCACTGGCCGCAGCGAACATGGCGGCGGCGACCGCAGCAGCGCCATTGCAGGCCGTCGCTGGTATCAGCGTCAGCTGGTGTGGCGCTGCGCTCGCGGCATAGTATTGCGGTGGTTGTGCGCTCGGCGGTGGCAGCGGCAGCGGCGGCGATGTGATTTGCTGTTGCAGCTGCTGTTGTTGTTGCTGCTGGTGCTGTTGTTGTATAGCGGCGGCGGTGGCCGCTGCTGCAGCTGCTGCGGCAGCCTGATACTTGGTCGCTGTGCCACTGTTGGCAGCAGCCGCGGCGGCCAGGTTATTCGCCTGCAGTTGCATGTATGTCTGCAACATTTGCAACTGTTGATGCTGATGTTGTTGCTGCACTTGTTGCTGTTGTTGTTGTTGCTGCTGCTGTTGGTAGTGATATTGTTGTTGCAGCTGATACTGCTGCTGCTGTTGCTGCGCGTGTTGCAGCGCCTGATGTTGCTGCAACATGGCGGCCGGGTACGCCTGGTAGGCGGTCGCTTGTGTTGGTGGCGGCGTCGTCTGATGCAACTGGTGCAGATGTGTGGTCGCCGGTAGTGCTTGCAATAATTGCATTTGCTGTTGTGATATTGGGTTGATTTTTGGTTATTGTTTTTGTTATGCGAATTACGTGCGTACTATGTACATATGTATGTATGTATCTATGTATTGTATGTGTGTCAATGAATGTACTGTTATGTGTTCTCATTTCTGATTTAAGGCAGCGTTTAAATGCGTTTTGTGTAGTTTCTTTGGGGGCATGTACTGGTGACAGTGATGAAATTATGCAATTCTTATGTGTGTGAGAGTATATGCAATATAATATAATATATAAATATAATACATAACCGTTATAATCAAAAAACGTTTTGCAAGTTATTTAATTAGCAGAAAGAGCGAGAGAGAGAGAGATTAGATAGTTAGTGAGTAAGAGTTATACAAAGTTAGTGGAGTAAGCTGGAGTGACAGCGTTAACCAGAAAGAAAAATGAGAAGACTCAAAACAAAACCTCGAGTAGAACAGCTGCTAGTAATAAGTGCCAAGAAAGTGGTAGAAAAAAAACGAGAGTATTGCTTGGATATTGTTTTCTCTTTTTTAATAAAAAGTATTCATATATATTAGTATTTTTTCGCTTTGCATAGTTGTTGATTAAAGAAAATAAGAAAAAATATGAAAGCTTAACGACTACCAGTTGAACTAAGTGTTTGAGAGACAGAGAGAGATAGCGCGTGGGGATTATAAATGTCGAAAAGTGTAGAGAGATTGACGCAAAACTTAACGGAATAAAGTTGCAAATATAACTTGGTGAAATGGTGAAAAAGGACAGACCGAAAAGTTTTAGTTGGCGGAAAATAGTCGACGAAAAGCTGAAAATGCAGTGAAGCGTTCGCTACAAGTAGTAGTAGTAAAAAACTCGGAACTCGCTACATTCTTTGTTTAAGTTGAATAAATTATTATTTGCATTTTTTGGTTTTTTGTTTTTTTTTTTATATTTTGTAAAACTTGCAGTTAAAGCAATATAAAGTCTTAAGAACGGGTGCTAAACTGACGATGACAGTTTTAGTTTTAATTTATATATATGTATATAGTATATGTAACAGTAAATAGTTATATGAATTATAAGTTAGAAAGTAAGTCATCGATATATTTGCTTGTTTTTAGTGAGCGCCTAATAATTTAATTTTTCGTTTGATTATTGCGCTGGGAACATACTTTGTTCCTTCAGCGAAGTGTTGCGATAAATTTATGTTCAATTCGATTTACATATTTTCTAACCTATTTTTATAGATTTTATTAAATTCTTGACCAATCAAAATTTAGTTATAATGATCCTTATAGTTTTGCCTCAAGAACTAACATTTGGTGGAATGCTGCAATTAATTTACTCACACCTTAATTGAGTCAATTAGGGATTTAGCTCTAATTGTAAAAATTTGGTTTTTTATAGACGCCTATACGTCTAAAAATCCGTAGGGCGAATAGAATGATATAATTAACCTGAAAACTACGAAGACACTGATTGAAGAAAACTGAGTCAATTAGAAAGCTGGAAACTATTTGTTAATCAACTAAATTAAAGAAGCTTTTGAAACACTTTTTCAGCTTAGAACTCTTATATTTACAAATTTTCTAATAGGAAAAATAAACTAATAGAAAGGAAGTAAATTGAGTCAATTAACAAATTTTTTCTATAATTGTACAAATGGATCAAAAGAAGCTTCTGAAACACTTTTTCAGCTTAGAACTCTTATTAATGGGACAATACAAAGCCCCCCATATTTTCTTATAAAGAAATGAAAAAATAGAAGAGAGTAAATTGAGTCAATTAACAAATTTTTCTATAATTGTACAAATGGATCATTTACAAATTGACTAAATAAGGGTGACATCTGAAATGCCTTCATTGGAATATATTTACTACAGAATAATGTTTAAAATTTTTTAATTAAAAAAAGTGTAAAAATATATTAAATTAGAAATAATTAACTTATTTCTACGGACCTCAAAGTATTTTCATTCAATCGTGGCTTTTTCACATAATTTATAAACTGGAAAACATAGTACATTTCAGAAAAGCGAAATAAGCTCAAAACAATTAGATAATAATAGCACGTCTATTAAATAAATGAAATTCTCAGAAAAGCGTAAAAAACTCGTTCAAAATTTAACGCAACACTTCAACATTAAGTTATGTAATCACTATTACCTAGCGCTTATTATAAAAAAATGCTCACAATTCCCAGCCGTCTACCTCGCGGCTTTTCACTACAAGCCGCGCTACTAACTTTTCGTCTAGAACTCTTTAAATAAGCTAAGTATATCATAATTCTGATTTTTCTTTTCTGTTTTTTTTCTTTCTTGGTTTTTTCTTGTACTTTTGTCTTAATTATTATGTAGGCATGTGTTCGCGCTTACCATTATTATATCTTTCTTAACCGGTTCTTCTTTGATTGTTGCTGTTGCCAAAGCCGCTGTTACTGAAGCTGTTGTTGCAACCGTTTCTTTTAACGCGTCAATGGTGAATGCTTTTTTAAGACAGTTGTTGTAATTGTTGAATTCGGTGTTTTTTTGGTTTTTGGGAAATTGTTGCTTTACCGCTTTGTTGGCTTTTAGTTTTCACTTGTACACTATGGTTGTTTTGTAGTTTTTGAAGGAACTCTTTTTTAGTTTTAAATATTTTGGAATATTTTTTTTAAATTTGTTTCAGATTTTTTTTTTGTTTCTTTAGCTTATATTCACTAGTTTGATTTGATAGCTTCAACTTCTTGTTAGCACTTTTAGTTTTCTTTAATTTGATTTGTTTGTTTTTGTTGTTTTTTGTTGAATAAGCTGTTGTCTTTGTAGACTGCTCGTCGTTTTACTTTTGATTTTGTTGCACTTTCGTTTCAAATTGCTTGCGCAAATCGTCGCGTTGCGTGGTATATGCAAAGGATTCTTTGTGGGGAACGGTTGGCAAGGAGACACAAGGTTTCTAATTTTCTCAATGTGTATGAAAACGTAGTGATGATTGTGTGGTTTATAATTTTTTTCTGTTTTTGGCAAGCAAATTGTTGCTTTACAATAACAATGTGTTTTGTTTTTTGTTTTGTAATTGATATGCCGTTACTTAAAGTAATTTCACTTTTGTTTCAATCTCAATATAATACTACACATTTGCTTGTAAATCTCGTATTTGTTTTTGCTTTTGTCTTAAACTTAATTTGTTCGACAAGGTTTGTGCTAAAAATTTGGTTTTTTTTTTACTTGAAATTAGCAAAATTTTATTTGAGTTAAAATTTTATTTTTTCTTGCTTTTAACTGTAATTTGGCTAAGTAATAACTCTGCCGTTATAATTACAATAAATGTTTATACTCTCTTATATATATGTATAAGTGTATTTGATTGATTGCTAAAATCGTGTAAAGGTTATACTTTGTAGGTAAAGTTTGAAACGCTTGAGAGTAAATATAGACTTCTTCAAAGTTTTCTTCAAGAAAATGTAGATTGTCACAAGTATGTATGTATAAGTGATTGAATAGATTTCAATCTGATTGCACAGTTTTTAATAAGATTGAATAGTTTTTTTAATATGATTGAATAGTTTTTGTTAAATGATTGAATAGTTTTTTAATATGATTGAGTAGTTTTTTAATGATTGAATACTTTTCAATATGATTGAATAGCTTTTTTTGAATGATTTAATAGTTTTTTAATATGCTTGAACAGTTCTAAATGTGATTGAACAGTTCTTAATTTGATTGAACAGTTCTTAATTTAATTGAACAGTTATCAATATGATTGAATAGCTTTCAATATGCTTGAACAGTTCTACAATATGATTGAATAGACACAGCGTGCGTTTAATTAACGCGTAGTTATCAATAAATGCTTGAGTATAGCTAGAAATATATTTTTATATAAGATTTTGTTAAAAATAGCCGCTAGAGTAAGTATATATATATTTTATAAGAGAAAGATTGTCAATAAGTTGTGCAGTAGTTACTAATTTTAATTTATGTTTTTCAATTGAATGCAATTAACTTTCTGTTTTCAACTATGCTTAGCTCTATATAAATCACGTCAAAGTTGCGCTACAAGTAGTAAATATATAAATGTAATACAGAAATACAGTTAGTTGTATATATATTTGTTAGTAAGTTGAATAAGTTAGTATGAAATATGTTGGAGTATATAGAGTAATATCGTTATATATATTCTGCTGATTATTTAGTTTACTTAGTTATATAAAGTGTCGTAAAATTCTTATAGATTCTTGTTGTATAGCAAGAGTAGAGGTCTAAGAAGTATCGCTTTTCACAAAAGTGGGGGTTTTTGGATTGTCAAGTTTAGATTTAAAGATAGATTTACAGCTCGATTTGGTAAAAAGTTGCGTCGCTTCTTCCGAATTTAGTACGCACAGCGCTTGAGTTAGCTTGAGATTGTGATACGCAGTATTTGAGATTTAGGATTTGCTTGAGTTTTCTTTATAAAAAGGTTGTATAGCTTCTAAAAAGTTTAGAGTTGCAAGTTGTAGATGCAGTTAAATGTTTTTTGTGGGGTAAATATTTTTGTTTGCTAATATGTCTAAATGCTTGCTACTTTCATAAATACTGTCTCCAGCCACTTCCAAGTATTTATCTCTGTATATATATATATATATGTATATGCTAACGTTCGCTGATTGTCAAAACGCTTACTCTCTTGTCAGTTTGATGCGTTTGATTGTTGCACCAAAGCTGATTTGTGTCCTTAATATTACCGTAGCTGCTCGCCACCACTTAATTTACTTAATTCGAAATATTTGCAAGTAAATTGCTTTATCTATTTGTTTATTTGCTATTTAATTTTGTCTACGCGGAAATATTTCACAAAAAGGTTTTTTTTTTCAGTTTGTAGAGTGTGTGTGTTTCACAAATTGCTTTGCACTTTTCAATTTATGCGCATTGCTGATTGACTAAGTGTGTATTTGCTGCTGCTGCTGTGGCGCCTATAAATATGCCTCGAAATTGACTTTGATTACAATGATTTTGTGTACTTTTTTGTTTTCTTCTCTTTATTTGATATACTGTTACGTTAACAACCTTTTTACAATACTTTGATTTTCACTGCAATTTTCTGCTGATTGCTTTCGACCACCAAACTCTCCTACTTTCTCTGACAACTAACTCTACTGGTACAATTGTTCTAACACTGATATGTAATATTAAAAATTATTTGTATGTGTATTTTTTGTATTATATAATCTGCTCGTAAAATCAAATATTCAACAACCTTTTGTTTACTTAAAAATACAATATTTTTTTATTTTTATTTGTGAAATTTTGCTCAAAATTATTTTACAAAATTGGCTTTTGCTTGTCTTCTGCTAATATTAGCTAAAAACACAAATACAATTACAACAAATATATTACTTTCTTCACAGTTTTCAGTGCAGAACTCGAGCTCTGGATTATCTAAACGTTTTGCAGCTGCACTAACTGTAAATTCTTCTTGTAAATTTGTTTTTTAATAAATTTTATTTTCTGTTTTTTCTTTGATAAATTTTTATTTTCGTTATAAAGTAGCTGTTGAGATCTTCGCTTACTGTGAAAGTTTAGTGTTTGCGCCTATTTTTGGTTTAGTACCTTAGTTTTCAAGTAATACAGTTTCTACTGTTTTTTGTGCAATTACATAACACCAAAGTGGTTTATATAAATACTAAAAAGTAGCAACAATTTGCCGTATAGTACAAATTCAAATTGAAATTGAAATTTACTTTTTTTTTTCGTTTTTAGTTTTCAGTTGGTTTATGAGTAGTGAAGTACTTATGAGTGCAATAGTTTATGACTTGGGGGATTAAGCTTTGGTTTGACAGAGGATAAAATACCACCGAAGTTTTTGATTTTTATTAATGCGTTTTTTAAATGCTGTCGCTGCAATAAAATATATTTATTATAAACGCTTGCCTTCTCTTATTATTTATTGTAAGAAATATTTGTTAAAAATTTTATTTTTTCTTTAGTTGGTGGTTTTATATTTAAAAATATATTTAAATTAAATCAAACAAACAAAAAAGAATCTAAAGGTTTTAAGAGATAACACATTTTTTAATAAAAAGATTACACTCAAACTAAAAATATATGTAAAAAATCACTGACCTAAATTCTCTAAGTTTTGAAAAAAAAATTTTAATTTTAAGTTTCGGTTAAAATTTTTGAATTTGAAAACTAGATAAAAAATATTTGGAATTCTTAACTTGTAGAGACTGTTTAAGAAACATAAAGCAGCAAAGAAAAAGTTCCTTTTACTACATCAGAAAACCATTTAAAAAAATTCACAAAATTTCTCAGGAACATCTGCTTTACTAAATATATTATCATTTAAAATATATTTTATTTTTTCTCTCTATTTCCATTTTTATTGAAAATATGTACTGATATTTTTCAACCAAAATACACCATTTTCCTCTTAAAATGTAACACTGTCTCAATTTCTATTTAACTCAAAGAACTTGGAATATAATCCTTTAATTTTTCAAACAGAATTCTGATAACAAATTAGACCTGAAGAGGAAATTGATTTGACTTTTTCAAAAACTGTTGAGTGCTCTAGCGTACAATGTTTAAGAAATACTCGAAAAAAAAAATTTTGAAATTTTTGAAATTTTTTTTCCTAAAGTAGAGGAACAGTTCTTGACTTAAAGGGTTTCAGTAGATAATATAATATGGAATATAACAAATGGGACACTTCAATTTAAGAACTTATGTCAAGAAGATAACTGTAAATATTTAGATAAACAACTCTATTGTCACTAAGAAACGTTTTCGGAAAGACTTTAACGATTTTTTGAATATGTTATATAATTATTTTTGAACTATTCCAAATTATTATTTTATTAGAGGAAGCATATGGAACAATCCGAAATATCTTTCTTGAATACATTTATGAAAAATATTAGCTAAAGCAATAATAATATAATTGTAATTTTGGAAAATATTTATTGGTTTTTTCGAAACCTAACATTACAATTGTACTGAAAAACTAGATAATTTTTCACAAACTATTTCTAATGAAATTTATTAATAGTTTTTTAATAGTTTAATTGCTCTTTCAATTTTTAATTTAAAATATCATTCATTTGAATTTATTGTTCTTTTTACACTTTTGGTTTAATTTTGCACTATTTAGCATATTCGGGATTATTTCTTATTACTTTGCTTGCTAAGGAATATCCTTTCCAGAATAAAGTATATTTTAGAAAAGTAACTGAGTATAAGCGCTATGGCAGTGCTTTTAGAGAAAAATCTATGTCAAAAAAATTTCTAAAATATTTGAAGAAATTTATTAGTTCTTTCTTGAAACAACATTTCGTAAGAGCAAATGCTTTCGTGTTCTTAAGAACCTATATATAGGGTCATTCAGATATTTTCGAAAAAATTCAAAGCTTCTCTTCAGAAAAATATATAAATAATTTGAGTTACATCCAAAATAAAATATTTAATGAATATATATATATATATAAACAATATTTGTTTAACGAAATTAAGTAAGGAAATTATTTCATAAAAATAAGTGTAGAATATTATTTGTTAAAAGTAAAACTATTAAGGCGACTAACTTTTGTCTATTTTTATTTTTCGCTCTCACTGTCATAGTTTTAGTGTGTTTTTTTTTCAAATGTTCCAAAGGCCTACACGCAGCAATTTTTAAAGAGTTTTTTTATTAAAATCTTTATTTTTCGCTACACCAAATAACTCACGCACTTCCACTGAAATAACGAAACTTCGAAGTGTGTTTTAGTGAAACTTGAGAGCAAAGTAAAATATCAGTCTGCTATAAATCTTGAATGCCTCAATAATTAGGCGCGTGAATACGGTGAACTAACAAAGGCAAACAAATATAAAAATTAAAAATAATAATTATATCTGTCTCAAAAGGCGCTCAAAAGCAAAGCTATTAGTTTAATAAAATACTTGTACAGCAAACAATAATCATTACTGACTAACTATATTTTAGGCCGCTTGGCGTTTAAAAAAGTAACAATAAAAATATTTTTTTTTTTCGTTTTTCCTTTGCTCACGCTCTTGACTTTCAATTTTGCTCAGTTAACCAAATATTTTTGGAATTGTTTGTTGTTTTGCGCTTTTGTGACTTTGCTGCTGCTGCTTTTAGACTTATTTTTTGTGCTGAACGCTTTGTGTCTTTGATTTCTCGCTTGCGGCTATGCTTGGCGCGATTTTCGGTTCGCACGCACAAAATTTTGTTAAAATATTTTACCGGTTTTTGCTTACTGCAAACACACACGCACAAACACACTGGCACTGGCTGCTTGCTTTTCAGCGACTACTGGCTGTTGCTGCGCGGCCGTTTTTGTTTTTTTTTTGGCAAAGCGTGAATTTATTTTCGTTTTTACTTACAAAATTTTTTACGCTGCGGCTCAAGTGACTTTTTCTTATGCTGATTTTACTTGTCACGCTTTATTGTTGTTTATTTATATTATTTATCATATTTTTTTTTGAAAACTTATTGTTTGCTCTAAATAGTGGCTAAAATATGGAGCTGTCTGTTGAAGAGTTAAGCAAGTTGTTTCAGAAAAATATAGTAAAGTTAGCAGTAGAGTAATTAAATGTGTGTTTTTGAGGCGAGAGAAGAGCAAATAATAAGGAAATATTGCTTGAAAGCCAAAATTCTTGGCTGAGTAGTCTAAAGCATGTCTCAAGTCAGCGCTTCAATCTCAGCGCGTAATCAGCAGCAACGGAAGCGTTTAGCCCGTAGTCATTTGGTTACACGTGTAGTGCCTGCCTCATAGATCATTTGTATTCATTTTGCTATTGTAATTATTTCATAAATAATTTTTTTCTTCTCTTCTATGGCAATGGTCCGTATGTCTTCCACCACATATAAATATTTCTAGTTTTCATATGCTATGTGTGTGCGTAAATACGTAAGTAATTACGTTGAAATGCTGTGTAGTGTGGCATTGTGGCAAGTGCGCTCAGTACACCCTTGTGTACGCTCCGCTGTTTCTACAATTTAAGCGTATCATCATGCTCGCACAGCTAATAACGCTGTGTGTTTTTCTTTGACTTTTTGCTTTGTGTTGTGATAATGACAACGCAGTTTTCCACACTTTTTGTTGCTGTTTTCTTTAAGCATATGAGTTTTCATTTCATTCTGTATGGAATTTCATAATAATTCTCATTTTATTTTTCGGATTTTTTCGTCATTTTTTATTATTCTGACCATATTTTTTTTGTTGTAAATTTTCCAAATTTTTTTTTGTTAATTTTCCGTCCGTCCATCAGCTGCAGCGCGCTTTGTTGTGCGCGCCTCACATCATTTATTATTATTTTTTTGTGTTGCTGCTATTGTAATTTACACTCGTCTCGCCGCTAACTGGCTGACTGACTTGACTTGACTTGGCTGCCCTAGCATGTTGTGGCCTGGCTCTCTCCTGGCTCGTCTTAATAACCAACTTTTGACCACTTTTTTGTGTATTTTTCCTACCGCTGCTATGCGCTCTTGCGTTGCGGCCGCCATGAAACGTTTATTACTTTTTTCTTTCCCTCATTCTTTCCACTTTGGCTTAAATACCTGTGTTATGTGCTGTTGTTGTTGTTGGCTTCACTTGTTGGTTCGTGTAATTCCAAGAATAGTAGTCGTCTTCTTTACCAATTTACCAACAAATTTTTCATTATTCCCTTTTGTAATGTTACCTTTTTTGGGTTGTTGTTGTTCTTGTTTTGCTTTATTTTTCACTCCCAAAAATTGTTGCTCCGACACAATTATTTAATTTTTTTTCGCTCACACATTTCTGCACTCTTTCGTTGATTTGTTGTTTTTTTTTCAACATTTCTACTTTATTTACGCTCTCTGCTGTGTGATTTCTTTTGGGTCTTTCGACTTCTTAATTTATAATTTCGTCTGTGCCGCTCGCTCGTATAGCTCAGCGTCGACACACAGGTTCTTTTCGGCGCTTGCAAGAAAACGTGTTTTCGCCGGTCGCAGGCATTCAAGCGTTTGTTTCTCTGTATGTATGTGTGTGTGTGTTTATGACCAGTTAGCTGTCTGGCTGACTCGTCATTTTCAAGCCCGGTCCGTACGCTACATTTGGCCGACCACAATGAATATATTTTCTGATTTGCTTCCATACTTTTTCACACACTCTCATCCAACTGAAAGCCGCGCTGCGTGTGTGTTGGTGCGTTCATTAAATAACTTCATTCTGTGTGTGTGTCTTAGCCAGTTTGTAGTCTACTTAAAGCCGGCTACTTTTTGCGCTTCTTTATGTTATTAGTTCTCATATTTTTCCTGCTTCGCTTAAATATTTTTACTTCCAATTCTTTTACAACTATTTTTTTTTTCAATTCTTTTTCAACTCTTTTTCAGTACGCATTCTTGCTTGTTGTTGTTGTTTAAGCGCGGCTTATAAGCTACACAAGCGCTTGCTTAAAGAATCAATGAACCTTTGTCGCGGCTACTCATTCAGCTCATACGCCTGCCCACATTGCTTGTGATTGTAAACTGGAGTGTGTGTTTGTTGTAGGCTTCAAAGCTGCTGTCTTGGCTTAGCAATTCTTTTCGCACGCTTCCTTGGCCAAATTATTTCTATTTTATCATACTTTAAGTGTTCAAGTAGCGCAAGTTTTTTGCTGGTTATAAACTGCTATCATAAAGATCGAGCTCGAGCGCTGATCTCGTCTCGAAACATGCTTTAAAAGTGCGTTCGCTTTGTGTACTAAACAGCGTACTTGAACTTGACTTTAATGTCTCCAGACTTTAGCAAATTTCGTTGGAGCAAATAGTTGAAAATTAGCGTAGTGTAAGTGACAGCAATAAAAAGGTTACTAAGTTAGTTAGTGAGTTAGTTAGTAAATTAGTTAGTTAGTATGTTAGTTAGTAAATGAGTTAGTTAAAGGTTAGCTGGAAAGCTAAAGTTAGTAGTGTACTAAAATATAATTATAGCTCAGCTAAGACGTGAAAATACTCACAGCTTCGTTAAGATTACGAAAAATAGACTGCGTGGAACTTGAAAAATATTAGTTCATAGAAATATTGCTAAAAATAAATTAGCACAAGATTTCACTTAAAAAAATATTTAAATTTCACTTTTTCACAAAATAACCAAGAAACACGCTTCAATTCAATATGCTAGGCTCTAGGCTTTAAGAAATCACTAAGATTTATAAAACAAAAAAAAAATGAAAACTCAAAACCATAAAATTAGAAACTGCACACCAACTCTTATTGACGATTTTTCAATATTTTGTTGCTGCTTCCGCTGATTTCTCTCACCTAAAGAACGCTTTAAAGCTGTTTATGATTTTATGATTTTTTGTGATTTTCGAGATTTCGATATTTTCCGGAAAACAAATTTTTCACAAAAACAACACGTTGCACGCGAAAACCAATTGAAAAGTGGACACGTTAAAAATTTTTATGATTTTATTTGCAACTTGCTGTTGGTTGCTAACGTTGACGTAGTCGAAATTGCACTGGTAACTAGTAACTAGCAAAGTGGTAATAAGTGTGGTAAAAAGGTTTGCTATGACTCGAGTGTCGTGTGTCGAGAGCGTCCGCGTGTTACGATGCTACGGTGTTGCTACTATTGCGGCCGTGTTCGATTTGAACGCAACTTTGATTTCGATATTGAAATTTTGTGTGCGTTGTGTGCAGAGTCGTACGTCTTCTGCCTACTCCGCTGCCCTTTTGGTGGTGGTGCTGTTGCTGCTGCTGCTGCTATCGTCGTTGTTGTCGTATATTTTGACGTTCGACTGCTGACGCTTGACTGTGACTTCGACTTTGGCGCTGACTTCAACGGCGGCTGCGACGTCGGTACGGAGTGTTGGCGACGAAAGGCGACGAAGGCGGTAATGTTGTTGATAACACACTCGGAGATACACACTGTTGCTGTTGCTGTTACCACTCCACTCCACAAACCGCTCCTGTTGCGTGTGCTGTTTGCTGCTCTTTAGCGCTTGTTGATAGTTTTCGCCACGGCTGTTGCTGTTGGGATATTTGAAAATATCGCGTTTTCTAACTCTGTTTGTTGTTTTTGTTATTTTGCGTTTATTTTATTTTTTTCGATTTTTTTTTGTGTTGAAGATGCGAATACTCGTTTGTGATATTATTTTGTTTATTTGTTGTTGTTGTTGTTATTTTTGTTATTATTTAATAGAGCGACGGCGGACAGAATTGGAACGGGTTAAAGCAAAGACTGTACGAAGACTGAAGTAAGAACGACTGGCATTCTAAGGTAATATACCAATTTTTTGCATTCGGAGTTCGGCTTTTGAAACTGTTGAATTCGTCGCTACATACTCGTCGTCGTGCGCCACACTTTCGTATGTATTCGTTTCATGTGCGCCAAACCACCACCACCACCAACACCAACAACATCAACACCGACAAGTGAGCGTATACACAGTCGGGTATTGTGTCATCTGCCTGCCTTTCTTGCTTGCCTATTTGGCGTACCGACTCTCTTCAAGCCAAATTCATATGCGTGAGTGTGTGTGTGTTTGAGGGGGTTTGTATGTGTTTGTGCGTTCCTCATCATCGGCATGTAAAGTCGAAGGCATCGCATCCATGCCGCTGCGTTCCCCCGCGCACCCGCCGGTCTCCACACTCCTAACATTTGTTCTTGCTGAGTTTCGTTTCTCGTGCTCGTACACCTTCCGGTGTGTAGCACGACGTTTGCTTTCAGCTCGGTTTTGCTCTTCTGTCGTTGGCTTCAAACTGTTCTCCTTCACTTCTCCACTTTCGTCTTTACGCTCACACTCGGCTTTTCGGAGCAAACTACAACACGTACTCCTAAAATGACCGAAGAGCATTTACCTTTCTCTTACTTTCCTCCTAATTCGTGCTCCAACTCAGGTGTGCGAAGTTGGTTTCCTTTGTTGTTCTCTGCGATTCGCACAGGTTGTTGACTGCTGTCCGCTTACCTGTTATGCTCATTATTGTCTTATGTGCTAAACAATAACTTCGCACAGCGACAGCGGCTTGTTTAGAGCGCGCTGGTTCTTTCTTTTCCTACTCCGTTGCGCCTCCGTGTGCCGTTCATTGAGAACAAAGGCACAACTCTTGCCTTTTATTTGTAAATTGTTTTGTGTTCTAAATCGTAGTTGTTTTCAAATCTTTGTACTCATCCTCAACTATACATGTGCTGGTTTCATGCCAATTAGATTGTGCATATTAGACTAGCAGTGCCTGAGGCAGTAGTGCCAATTTGTTTATGGATATTTCACACAATTGGTGTGATAATGATGACTTTATTTTAGTTCTTTTAAACAACAAAAAAATGTGCACCGAGCTTCGAAACAGGAGTATGCAGGTTTCTGTTGCTCTTATACCGTTTATGAAGACACTTTACAACGTATAAGAGTAAGCTGAAAGTGTTAAGTGTTTTAGAGTAAATACAACAACTTTCAGATATTCAAAGCAATTCATAAACATTTTGAGGATTTTTTTGAATAGGGAGACCGAATAATCAATAAGTTTTTTAGACCCAAAGATCATTCCTTAATAAAATGGACTTTTAGCGAAAAGTTAAAATCCTCCGTAGGGTAGATATCAAGAAATCAGTTCAAATACACAATTTTTGGTAGCAACATTGCTTTCCGTATTACAATTATTTTTGGTAATTATTTAATAAAAAATGTCTCCATTGAATATAACAATTAGTTGAATTCAAAATAACAATATTTTCAAAAAGTGACATACACACCAACATACATATGTATTTATTAAGAAAAAACATAGTAACACACGCTAACTTCAAACTTCAATTCAATATAGAAGAGCGTACCTCATGATACAACAGATAAGATAACAGTCGGTAAAATGTAAAGTTAAATAAACAACAATTCCAAATAAACATGCTAACTAACGCTGCTCAAAAGTCCACCCGCATAACACAACAGCTGCTCGTCGTACATTTTACGCCACGACCAACGAGAGGGAAAGCGTTTGCATACAACCCACAATAACAGCAGTGGCATAATCCTGTTGAATTCACGACAGCGACTATCACATCAGCTACCCACTGCCGCTCCAACCCCCAGTCAGTGCAGGCGGCAGCCCACCTTCGAGTTCGCACGGCCGGTTGGTCCTGAAATCATCGCATGCGTCATAGCTTCAACAGTGCCGTACCGCGCCGCACCGATACGCCGTTACTCCGCTGCTGCGTTGTTGCTGTCGGAAAACCGAGCATTTCCCATTAGACGGCATGTGCGCTTGGCCGTGCATGGGGGTTGCACCCATTGTATGGACGCGCGCGCTAACGGTACCAACAGCATAGTTAGCCGCTGCTCGGCTTTCACCTTCGTGCCGCATCGCATTGCATCGCATCGCATCACGACTAACAAAAACGACAAAACGCGCGCATTGTGTGCCAACACGCTTATGCTTTGCTGCTGCCCACCCGCTTGCCAGCGCTATTCTATTGATGCTTGTCGTTATCGTTGCCGTGCCGTTGCGTTCATTGTTATTGTTGGCGTAATAATATTACTGCCAAATAACGGAGACAGATAGCGCAGACAGCAGGTGCGAGCGAGAGGCCGGCATACGCAGCAGCACAGTGTGCAACACCCTCAAACAAACGTGCATAGTGAAGCACATGCGTCAAAGAAAAATCAACGAGAAAATAATTGTTACACCTGCTTGCACATTTCCGACGACAAAACACATTCGCACACAACGACACACACACGAACGCAGTCAAGTCAGTAGGTCGGCTATCGCAGGGGAAAGCAGCGCAGCTCAGGTGAGTGTACAACCGTACTCATGCCACCCCACCGCCCAAGCAAAGTCACATGCTGTACAAGCAACACGTATGCCTTCGTGGCGCGCCACCCCTCATGAACCCTCGGCATAACAGCCGAACGCCGTCAACGATTTACTCCGAATGTTGTGTGCGCAGTCGCAATGAAAATGCGCGCCCCACCAACAACAGCAGGAGAAATGTGAAACAGTTGGGGTAGTTTGCCGTTATTTACATGGTCTGCTCTAGCAGGGGTTATTTTACATAAAACAGCGCAACAGCAGCTTTCACACTTGCAGTGATGTCGTTGAAGCTTTTTAAGCTATTTGGTGTGAGTTGGTAGCTTTCAAAGCTCCGAGGCAATATTTTAACAAAATTACGTTAATTTTTATTTGAATTTGAATGAACATGAAAATATATCTTGAACGAAAACGTATAGAACGGTTGGGGATTTAGTCACAATATTGAAATTTAAGAATATCATCTTGTTTTTTGTTATCGTTCAGAATTTTTTTGTACCACCCTGTATTTTAATTGAAAAAAAAAACTTTTTCGAGACATTTTCCTACAGATTCGCATAACAAGTCATCTATATGGACATCTAGTTGGTCATTACCCAAATTGATAAACAAACCACGTCAAGACTTCTTACGTAACGGTAAATTTAGTATCAATACACTGCAAACCGAACATAAGAAGTACATAAGTCAAATAAATCCCTATTACTTTTGTCATTAGGTAATCCCTGATAGTCCTCGGTACTAGAAGCGATACTCACTTCACTATAATTGTCTTAGCCTCCTCTGTGAGCCCTCACTGGTTGGCGGTTGCAGATGTATCTCATTTCTGGCATCTCCTTGACCTTTCTGCTTTGTAGTCAGGCTCTGACTACTTAGCTTGGAACCGGCCGCCGCCGATGATGTTGCTTTACTGGTGTTAATTGCAATTTCAGTGCTGGTGCTCGTCCATGCTAAACCAAGCTTAGCTTCTGTCTTTTCACTGATCTCCTTAGAGCTCGTCGATAACAAGCCCTTTCGCCAGTTACATACTTCCGGCTTCTTTGTAGGTGCGCCGGACTTCTCTGTTGTCTTTGTTTATTTGTTTACTTGTATTAATTTGGACCCACAATTGTAGGGGAAAGCGGGTCCGCTTGCGCATAGACCCCGCTTCGCAAGAAAAGCTACCTTATTGCAGAGGGCGCCAGGTGTCCGTAAGCTCCGTTTGAGACTGTGCTATTTACACTAACATAAAGACGATAAAACCAGACCTTAGCAAGAAACCAACCGACTGTAACAAGACGGACAGTTCTAGTCCATTCCTACTACAGCCGTAAGACTGTGCTATCTATTTTATGTCGGCACCCTCGGAGAGGGTTCAGCGGGGGATTTCTGGTATACTAAGATTAACTAATGTTATTTATATAGTATCTCTAAAAGGCTTATAGTAAAAACCGTTGTAACACTCGACATAACCACATTTTATTTCAGCAAATAAAGGTTACGCGTGTACTCGTATAATTTAACTAATGGTCTTACAGCGGCATTGACTAAGTCCATTAAAAAATAAGCGCGTGTCATACTACACTCAAATCCTCGTGTTCAATTTTATTCTAATACCAATTAAAGTTTACAACGCGCATTCCCAATCACCAATTCTCTCGCTATATTTTTCTGCGTTTCCGTTGAGCATTTGCAGCGCAACTAAGCCAGCCAAACGAAGCAGCGATTTAACTATTATTAAAAAGGCAACAGAACAGAAATACAAATCTCACAAAATAAAAACGCGAAAACAAACTGCGCGAGGCGAATGAAAATGGATGCGAAATAAAGAATATGAACATTGAAATAAAAAATAAAATCGTAGAAAAATAACAAATGGTTATATAAATACATGATTCGACTATATGACTAAAGGACTATGGGGGGCGACGACGACAACTGGACACTGGACATGATGACTGCACGAATAACAAAGCGGCCAATGTATGCGCGTCATTGTAATCAGTGTGTGGCAGCGTGGCAAAGCGCGCGACAGACTAAAATGATGGCACATGAAGTCAGAAAGTACCCGCGTCCCCCATGCATAACCACGCGCTACAGCGCTCTGTACGGTGAGGCCGGGTGCACAGTGCATTTCACTGTTGCATTGTTGCCCGAGTGGGCGGACGTATGTGGGTATGCGCGCATGGTATCCTTTTTCAATAGGATTACCACAGATTTACATGAAAACGCATCGAAAGTGAATTGCACGAAATGGCATGGATGAAATGGTATTGCAAGAACGAGTGACCCCCAATGCAACACATCGCCACAGATAGCCAGTCAGCCAGCCGCTACATTCGATGCGCTCAATCAGCAAATCGCGTCGCCAACTACACCTTCACCCACCGCTGACCTGCGCGCCCGCATTGTTGCTGCTGTTGTTGCAGCGCAAAGTTTTTATCTTCATTTGAAACATTTTGCGGGCCGTTTTCCACATTTTCCGGCACGGTTTCCATGCTGGCATTTTTTGCGCGCATTTTTTGTGATTTTATTTCACTTTTTTCCCTCCCTCTCTCTCTTACTCTCTCGATTTGGTGCAATTTTTATTGTAAATTTTTCATTTCCTGCAGCAGGCGGCAAAACGAGCACGCTTTGGCGTATTTACATTTGTGCGGATTATGGTGATTTCCTGCAGGTGGAAATGCCAACAGCGCGTAATACAAGCCACGGGGTGAAGTATACATGTGGGCGCTTGGCTGGATGACTGGGCTGCACCGACCGAAGTTGATATAAAGTTTAATAACTTAATGACATCTAAATTGGAAGCGATGACACTCTGTACGGCTTAGCTTGTAGCTTTGTTTTGCGCGCGGATTTTCTTTAATACATTTATTTATGTTATTTGAGTGGATTTCGAATCTATAGAAAGATTTTCATATTTTTTTTTATGTAACAAAAAGTCGACGATGTCAGCATCAAATGCAATTTAAAATGGCGTCAAATGAATTTAACAGATGATGTTGTCAATAAACTTACAACACACCCGCTGCGCCCACACCCAAGGCACGCCAAGTGACCCAACAGCCAAGCGCACAGCGGAATCACTCAGCCATCAACCTGAAAAATACACCCCTACAACTTATTACCTGCGACTATTCCCTCGTTACCGCGCTGTGTCAACCAGCCAGCAGCTTCAGCATCACTCACTTCATTACCAACAACCGTAAGCAGAATCAGCAGCGCGCTGCCAGGCCATGCCACATCGAAGGACGAAATCGTTTCGTACGTACATAAAATTGTTATTGATTCTGCAGCAGTTGTAGTTGCGAGCGATTTATGCGATTTCCGCTTAATTTGTTTGCATAAATGCGAGCAGCAGTTACAACAACAACAACAACAACACACAACTACCACACCACCAACCAAACAACCAACAATGCAACAAACTCATACACACATAACACTCCGTTACCACTGTACTCATAGTGTTGTTGTTGTACATTCGTGTTGCTCATAAAATTATTTGCGTACTCATTTCAAGGATATTTATCCGTATTTTTATGCAACTAAATAAATAAATAAGTGAAACATAAATACAGTTACATGCAACAACAACAACAGCACACACGCTCAGCTCGAGTTTTGTGCGGCTTACGGCGATTGGGCTGGTCTACAAGGCTTACCTGTAATGAGAGGAAAGAGAAACATATAAAAAGTGGTATTAAAAAGTCGTTCGTCGCGAAGATTTCAAGCGTAAAGCAACAAAAAAAATTACAAAAAAATAATAAAAATACGCACATAAAAGTGAGTGAAATTATTTCGTGGGCCCCAAAACGGCAGACTCTTCCACAATTTGTGCATCGTGGAATAGTAAAATTTAAATACTTACGATTATGTGCGCGGTAATAGACGACTTTTATGTCACGACCACTTATTGGTAGTCGTTAGACAGTTTATAGCGAGATTATTGCTTTCCAATTTTGCTCGAAACCGTTTGGGGTGCCAAGCTATCCAAGACAGATTTTAAGGTTTCATAAAAGATAATGCGGTGAAGCTCGTAGAAAACCAAGATCTATTTAGTATTAATTTATATGGATTTAATTTTACTTCAGATGCGCTTATCGGCTCTCAATGTGTCTCATCAATTTTTTGAGAAATATAGTGACCTTATGTGGTTATGACTAGTAGGTGATGGCGGGATAAACTTTGAAACATCCAGAGCATATCTCATAAGAGAAAATATGTGCTTCGATCTGCTTTATAGAACCCAGATGAATTACGGGAAAGGTTAATGAATTCGAACTCTCTATGTCAGACAATGGAATTGACGGTATAAAAAAAGAGACATAATCCACAGTATCCAGATCATCTATAATTAATCTTCTTTCGAAGAAATTGTTATGACGTGGCTACTACTCAAGGAGCTCTGGGTTCTATCAATGGTTCACAATAACATGTCACATTTCTTCCATAAAAAGTGTTTTAGAACTAGTCGAATAGTTTACCATTCAAGGGATAACTTCAAGCTGTTTACCACTAAGTGTAAACGAAGAATAACCAAGTATCTAGAAAAAGTTGCTGCCTCTACCAATATTTTTAAGGAATGTAAGTTCAAGCAGAACAAATTTCAAATACGGAAAGTGCAAGAGACCTGTGCCCACAAGGTTTCCAGACTGAACCAGGTCTGAACCAGATATAATTCTGGGACTAAGTTTCACTGAGACTATTTGTTGGTTTAGTTATGTGGCGCACGGAATCAACGTATCGAAAGCCAATGGAAAGGGTTCAGCGGCTTGCGGCTATTTGCATAACGGGAGCACTAAGAATCACCCCAACGGCGGCTCTTGAAATAATACTAAACCTGCCGCCTATAGATTTCTTCGCTGAAAACAGCGCGGCAAAATCGGCGGGGCGCCTTATGGCAGCAGGAGAATTTAAGTATAGAACTTTTGGGCATAGCTCAGTGGGTAATGGTAGTTTGGCGGACACCGACTACCTGACCCCATCTTTCAAATGGGAAAGAAGGTTCAAAGTGAACCTAGAAAGAGATGGTTGGCGTAAGGGCATAGCACCTGCACGCAGCAATTTAAACATATTTACGGATGGCTCGAAAATGGAGCACGGAGTAGGCGCGGGGATATACTGCCCGGAGTTAGGTATAAGGCAACAATTCAAACTACAGGACTACTGCAGTATATTTCAAGCGGAGGTGTTTGCAATTGGAAAAGCCGCTGAGCTATCCTTAAGCGCACCAACAGGATATTCTCAACATATACGTAGACAGTCAGGCGGCAATCAAGGCAATATCATCCTTCAGCATATCGGCCAAAAGTGTCTTAAGTGGTAGGACAGCAGTGGATGATGTCGCCAGAAATAGGCGACTTCAATTCTACTGGGTGCCAGGCCACAAGGGCATAGAAGGTAACGAGATAGTGGACGAGATTGCCCAAACGAGGCGTAAAACTGTCATCCGAAAATATGATGAACGTTGATAGACCTATACACTGTCTATATGATGATCTAGACAGAAACTTGGTAAAAAAGTTCAAAGCGCGCTGGAAGAATATACCGGGATGCAAAACCGCAAAAATTATGTGTGGTCACTGTCTTGTGGCGGCGCACGCCTGCAAGCTGGGGCTGATAGATCGTGAATACTGCAGGAAATGTCAAGAGCAAGGCACCAGAGAAACAATGGAGCACCTCTTCTGTGAATGTCCTGCATTATCAAGACAACGGCTTCAGCATTTGGGGGCTGCACAGTACGTTAATCTGGAAGAGATTTCGTTTGTAAAGCCACAAAGCCTTTTGAAATTCGCAACAAGCGCTGGCATCCTAAAGGATGACTACTCCTCATTAACCAAGTGACGGCACTCCATCTGGTTTCACAAAGGACCAAAACTGGTCTATGTGTGGCGTTGTAGCCTGCCAGAGTAACTTAACCTAACCTATGTGGAGCCAGCAAGAAGTATCTTAGATACCTGCAGGACTATGGAGTATTGGTTTAAGAGTCTCAGCTGCGAACTTCCAACAACAAGCTTTCAAATTTAAGAGCCTCTGGTGAGTTCGATTATGTATTATTGCATATGCAATGTTGAGCACAAGTCCGGAAGATTTTATCTTATCCAAGCATCTACTGGAGATGAGATAAGGAGGCATGGAAGCAATATTAAACTGTGCCGGCTAACCAAGCTCTGAAGAAGAATATGTGTAGCACCATATGGATGATGAACTCAAGTCGAATCTGTATATATATTTCCATATATGTGATCCTTCGTGAGTGCAACAACAAATCTAGCAATAAAACATAAGAATTTAGAGACTGCAAAGACCATTGTAGAGATCCAGCGGCTTAAGAAAGAAGACTAAGCTAACAAAAATCACAAAAGCAACAACACATAATATAGAAACAATGGTAGAGGTGACAGCAAGCAGTGAACAAGTTAGAGACTGCATTATTGCCACACGGTCAATGATGCCACCATATTGCCATATTTTCATTTCAACAACAACAAACGCTGCTGCCAACTGTAACTCTCTGCTTCTTCTGCTAACTGCTATATACGAGTTAACTGCTAGTGCGCTGCATGTTGCACGTATGTAAGCACATTGCAAGCTTACTTCTTGTCGTTGCAAGTGAGTGCCGAGAACGAGGCGCACGAAAAGAAAAGACAGCCATAAAGCAAACCAACCGCATTTTTATTGATGCAAACAGCAGTCATTGTGACTGCTGCTCAAGCACGCGTGTGTATGTTTGTATGAGTGAGTGCGCGTGTGTGGCGCTTCAGTGCAGCGTTGCACGGTGCAAAATTTCACTCTAAACACGTTATAGTATAATCGGCGAAAACTACTTACAACAAGTTGCTGGCAAAAATAAATATTTTCAGTGTTTGTATGTGCTAAAGCAGCAGCGCAATTAAGACCTTGCCACATGCAGTTGCCACTTTCTGATTTCTTTCGAATTCTTTCGCCACACTTCTGTGCGCACTGTTGCGCACGACGAACAAGGCGAAGTTGTCGATTTGTGTGGAATTGGGTTTATGCTTTGTTGACTGCGGCAGCAATAAATCGACATGCACGGTTACACGTACATACTTGCCACAAATACATACCTATTGGTAGAACTACGAACGTAAAGGTTTTTAAATAACTCAAGATTTTTCATAGCGAACGCTTTGACAGAAGACACCTAATGTAATACACACTAGGGTGATACTAACAAAGAAGCAAGAAGATAAGATAGGTTAAGATTTGAATTTTGTGGCACAAATACCTTAAGCTTCTACAATCCGTACTAAAGTGGGTATAATCATTTGACAGGGCGATCTTCAGTTCAATTTTATACTTGAGGACCACCCTAGTGCCCGCAAAAATGTCGACCGTTGTGTGCATATGCGCTGTTGCATGTCGCTGCTGCAGTGGGAACTGGTTATGGGCAACAGCGTGTTGGCGGCAGTGGCGCAAGCGCATTCCCTAACTCCGCGTTGGCGTAGACGCGCCGCAGTTACGGCCACGGCCAAGGTAAGTAAGTAAAATAAGAAACCACTAAATTCCAATAAAGTGTAGTAATGATTATTATGCACTACCTTGCATGCAACATTCTTGGTATGTTGCACAAGTTGCATGGCAACCGAGCGCTGCTTTTGGCCAACTTTTTGTGGTTGCCAGCATTTAAGTGCACCACCAACACACACACACATACATTAAATATAAAATAATTCTATTTGAAATTAGCAGAGCGTGGAAATGTACGTGTAAAACAAAAGCACAATAATCAGCACTTATTTGCGGCGGAAGAAATAGAAAAGAAAAGGAAAATAAAGGAAAAGCAAATGCAAAGCTCTGCTCAACACCGCCACGAAATTGCATGTAAACGCTAATTGTTGCACGCTCAAGTGTTTGCGGTTGCATGCACACTCGCAGCGGCGGACACACTCTACTTCGAGTGGTGGCAAAGCGGAAGAAATCGCGCAGCCACTTTTGCCGTTCTTGCCAGTGAAACTTCGCGAAAGCCAGCAGCCGCTGAGACAGCGCTAGGGACGCCAAGGGCAAAGGCGCTGATTTTGACCATGAACCCGCAACAGCAGAGTGCATTCGCTTTGCGTCGCACCAGCAGTTGACTAAGTTCATTGTCAGCAATGCAATGCGATTTGAGCAGCACAATACAAGTTGCAGCATCAAGCGGCTTTCGAGGTGAAGTGTAGATCTGTTGCTGTCGGAGCTATGGGAGTTATTACGGAGCTCTGGTAATGTGTTGTGTCGGCATTACAATTCCTCGTTCTCTTTTTGGGGGGAAGTTTGGTAAAAAGTTTAAGAAGAATTGAATATACTTTGGTTTTCCCTTACGCAGAATTAGCTAAATTCAATTTATTTACAGTGAATCCTCGATTTGTTGGACTTTTATAAAATCAAAGAATTTGAGAATGAAGGCATGCCAATTTTTACAGTTAATCTTTTAGATAAGACAGTATCGTTCCATGTTTCAAAACCCTCTTGAATCCTAAGCAGATACCCTCAGTTCGTTTTAGCCGCTTTTTCGAAAAATATATTCTAAGGAATTTTGGAGGAAATACCAAAGTTGAAATCAGCCTTAATACCCTCTTCTTTGGCACTACAAACGTGGGTCGTTCTGAGCCGAAAACACAAAGTTTCTCCAGTTGCCTTTATCCTTTGCGAAGTTACACCGTTTGTACATCCCGTTTGTTTGCAGGCAGATCCCTCTGCACTTGGTCCTTCCATTAGTTGCGTGAACACTCTTGCCTCCGTTGTCAACCCGAAGGAGCTTTTTGTTGGAACATCGTCTTTCATGCGAACGACATCGCGCAACCAGCGCATTCGTTGAATCTTTATGCGCTTAACTATATACATGTCGTTGTAGAGCTCATACAATTCATGGTTCCATCTTCCAACGGAATACCGACTCCTCGCTCACGCTGGCGACTCCAAAGATCTTGCGGAGAACAATTCTCTCGAATATTTCAAATGCTTTCTCATCTCTTTTTGTCATCGTACATGCTTCTACGCCGTATTAAAGGACGTAAATGATGAGAGACTTATTGCCTTAATATAAAAAATATTAAAATATTAAAATTCCCTCAAAAATTATGATTCTTAATTGAGGGCAGAGTGACCACCACTGACAACTACCTAACGTAGACACAGCTTTATCCACTAACTCAGTTCCAACGGTGATTCCTCCAGTAGTACAACGCAAGCTACACTTAAATTTTTTCCTACAACAACAATCTAGTACATAGAAAGCCAAAATTGAACCAATTAAAATCCAAAATTGAGTGAATCTCAAATTCAAGTGCGTTCAATTGGAATAATTTTAGAAGAAGGTCAACAGCAATACAAAGAAGAGCGGGATATAACAAAATCTCAGCTTGAAATGTTGGCTATACAACAGAGATACGCATTTAACGGCCGAAGAAGCGAATGAATTGCGCAAAACGAGTTTAGCAACTTGCAACGCGTTTCTTGTAGACAAAACAGCGGTGGTTATGGCTGCAAGGAACACGCAGCATACAACAGCGTATGGCGCGTTTTCCAGCAACTAACCAAGCTAGACGCAAAACATCCTCATTATGCCGAAAAAAGAACAAGATCGAGCGTATACTAAGTGGCAGCACAACAAAAACAACAATAAGAGTTGCGTACGAGCGCTGGAGTTGGTGCGGAATAGTGGTACATCGGAGTTTGTAGTGGATGCCACAATACGGTGAGGCGGCATTTTTCGAATTCCACACTGCAGAAATGCCACTCTAAACAAGGCGGACTCGGACTGCCTGTTGCTGACTAGTCTGACGGCTTTCAAACTCGACGATGGATGCTCCTTTAGCAGATGAGATGATGCGCCGTCAACGGTATGATGAGGTAAATGTATTCGAACGCGTTCTTAGACAACTACCGATTGGGCTACGATTTGTGGCATGCTGTAACCGTACATATACCGCTATTTGCGTCTATGCCAGCGCAGCAGCAGCAGCATCGTCCCCTTCTGGTAGTCATTGAATTCATCTCAACAAGCGATGAAATTCGCAAATTAATTGCAACCAATACTTGATGCGTCGATGGAGCGGAGATTTCAAATGTTGCTACTCAATCAAGCGAGTCCCAGCCAGTAGGGATTAAATACACACTTGGAGTACCCAACCTCCGCGCGCCACAGCCACCACACCGATGAAGCTAATGCTAGATGAAATGAAAATATTTCAATAATAATTTCAATGCAAATGCCATTGAATGAGTTCAACTGTCGGAGGGGAGACAGGCACCTAAGCGACAGCAGGCGGTGGTAGCACAATCGCCTACTTTACCGCAACACTCACATGCGAAACTCAATGCGCCGCAGCAATGCAGTAGTTGCCTAGCTGCACTGAGCTCTGGTAATTATCCTTTCACTTAATTTCGCCAATAAATATACAAAGCTTTAACCCTACATGCAGACATACAGACACTCCCTCAAATGCGCCCTCATTATACTCCCCACACTGTTCTTGCATTCCTTTTTATTGCCTGCTTGGTTTGGCTTGGCTTGTTTTCATTTGAAAAGTGTCTGTGGTTGCGGGTTAAACTTGTTATGATTACGAATGTAATGAAGCATAATCTGATTGGGCGCCACTAGTTGCCACATTGCCGGCACACAAGGGATGCACCGTTGCAGCAGCCCCTCGTCGTGTGCTACAACTGCTGCAATCGGATGCTGGCAAGAGGCAGCTACTTGATGTTAGCTTTTCACCTTACCGACAGCTTCCGCTGTTGACTGCTCATCATTGAACTTGTTCGACATTCCGAACAGGTACTTAATATTTCACTTGATTTGTAGTTGCAGTTTGATGAACCCCAATGATAATATATTAACCCTTCTTGTTTTATTTCCGAGGGATAATCAATGTGGATACGTTGGGAACTCTTGTTGGCACTTTGCATCTTCCTTTTTTGTTTTTTTCGCACCACTAAAACGGTTTGATATCCGTAATAATTGGACCTCAAATCATTCATCCAGAATGAACTCTGGGTCCTAAAGTTGTGACTAATGGAACAGGTTATCCATATTACCTAACACCGTCTCCGCAGATAACAAATTAGGACAATATTTATGTCGAAACGTCAACCCTATTCAGGCTAACAAAACCTCTCGTGCTTGAAATCTTCCACTTTACTGTATTATGTTCAGGATAAAAGGTCTCAGAAGAGTCAACGAAAATCTGTACTCATGAGTCTCCACACTAGCAGTTAATACAGTTCCGCTTTCGGGTCTGGATCTGTATCAGTTCGAATTTTTTTGTATCTATTAGCAGGGTTGCATTTCATTCAAACCTTGATCCAGTGGTTTCAGACAGTAGGAAGATCGGTTCCGTGCTTTAAACGTAGTATCGCACATTAAATATCTAAATTTAGTATTCAACAAGGTTCGGTATGGTTGAAGAGGAAATGTTTAGAAAAGTAGTGGAACATTCTTGAAGAGATTGTCTTTCAAAACACATTATTCAACTTCCAATGTCTTCAAAAGTCTCATCCAATGCATTTAGCTGAATAAATCAATAGAAAGTCATAATTTATGGCGATCCCTTTAGTAGCTAAAATAAGGTCTTATGCATGATAGAAGTATGTAAATATGTATATAAAGCGCTGTCACTCACTAGCTAGCGCGGCTGCCAGACAAAGGCACGACTCGAGCGGCATAGCATATATTAAGCGCACAATGCCGCACGAACCGCCATCTTTCAGCAGCGACGACGTTAATCGAAAATGAAAAAACGACAACAAAAACAATAATATAGCGAATAAAATCTGCAATGCAAAAAGTGTTAATAAAGACAAAGATGAGGACTGGTTATAGGTACCGTGTCTTCGGTTGGTTGCGCTATTGCTGCTGTTGTTGCCACTGTGGCACGAATGCGCGGCGCTGCTTGTTGGCCGGTTTGTTGAACGCGGCGGCACTTTAGTTAAGGGCCTCAAGGCCAAGGTTTGCCAAGAACTGTAGGCAGTTGATACCAGTTTGAGCAGACTATATATAAATATATATATAACATATGAGTGTGTCTGTGTTGGTAGTTTGGGCACAAAGTGCAGCCAATTTTAGTGCGAAGACACAGAGTTGTACTTCAGCTATTAATCTTCACAAGTCGATTGGCTGCAGAAAACTGGAAATTGCGAGACGCGATAATATCTTGTGCAGAAAACAATGGCTCTACTGAAGAAAGGATGATGTCAAGCAGCAAAAAAGGCTAAAGAAAATCTGAAAATCTTCAAGTGGAATGGTAGTTTGTAGAATTGTTTGGTAGATTTGCTGAAGTAGACGCTTGGCAGATATTTAGAAACTTCGCAAGAATGCAAGAAACATCATTTTAGGCTAATCAGCGCATTGTTAATGCCAGGGTAATGGCTTTCTACGCGAACGATGATGTAACAGGTTGCTTTCGCGAGTCTTTGGTGTACTTATTTTTGGCTAAGTGCCAAGATTGTTGGGAATTTTTGTGTTGGATGGCACCAAGAAGAAGGTGCGGTGTCAATTAAGTTAAAAAGAGAACACAAATACAAAGGCATAGGTATCCTCATGCGAGAGCGCTAATTGTGTGCGCGATTTCGTATTGTTTGCCTGTTTGTCTATTAGAGGCATAAATTAAAGCGCTGGCGGTCGAGAACGGCAACGAGAAAAGCACATTTAAGCTGTTGAATAATAAATGCGCAACTGGTGTTAAATGCGACAACTAACAAACGCCAACAACAACAGCGGCAAACACAGTGCGAAGAGCGCAACGAAGTTGGTGATGATGACGTACGAAAGCAGGCTAAGAGCGATATTGCGCCAGCAAGGAGCAACAGCTACAAGCGCAACAGGCGCGGGCGAGGAGGGGACACAATCGTTGACCTGATTGCGACACGAGTAACAGGTAAACTGTTATACAGAGTACAGGCCTCTATGTTTAATAAGAGTTCGCGGAGCACAAGAGCGCTTTGGGAAAGAGCGCACTCGATACAGTGGGGGAAACTCAATTAACGCGCGCCAACAACCCCAACTGTTGCTTTGAAGCGCTGCCACTCTTATACAAGGCTACGCTGTTAAGCCCCTCACATGACTGCTTTTAACTGTCGCGAAGGGGACCTCTGTTAGTGGCGCTATGTTAAAAGCACACGACTTCTGTTAATGGCAAATCCACTTCCGGCGCTGTTGGCTAACATAGCCGGAATCGGTGTTTAACAGTTGCCGCGCTGCTAGCTGAATAAAACGCGCCGCTGTTCTGAGCCGAAATTCAAACGCAAGTGGCAACGACTTTTTATTGCAGTTGCAAGTGACACAAAATTTTTGTGTGAATTAAACGACGGCAATTTTTGATTGGCTGACGAACGCCGACGCAAAATGAATTGCGAGGGAAAGTACAGTGTTTTGTGTCCTTTTAGTTTTGTGGTAGGTGATTGTTTAAGGTGCATAAGGTGGTCATTATTTCTGGCCGAAAAAATTCAACAGACTCAAAAAGAACTCTCAAAAAGCAGAAGACCACTCAGATACAGTATTGCACAGCAAAAATAGCACAGTGAAGTCGGCTTCGGAGCTAATTTCATCTCATTCGTAGCCAGCCTTATGTCCAAAAATGTTAAGCCGTCGCTAAAATACTGCAGCCAAAGAAGATTTCTTCATACAACTATTTCTCAAACAGCTTATAAACTGGAAAGTGGATAATATACAAGAAATTTAAACTCATCAATGAAGTTTTTCCCAACTGTGAACTGGTGTTTAAGTGAAGTGCAATTTGTTATGAATTAGTTCCAACTAAATTGTATGTGCTGAAATGTCTTAGAAGTCTAACAGCTGTTCTGTAATAACTTGTTTTTATTTTTCATTTCTACCGTCATAAAAATTCAAAAATTTTATAATTTTTTTTCGTATTTTTCTTTGAGAAAATTGCACTGAAAAACGATGAAACAACTCTTCAATATATTTTCATAAATAATAGGTAATAAGCGACGACGAGGATAATTTAGGCCTTACGAGTTCAGTTAAATAAAATACGATTTGAAAACAGAACAACAATGCTCCTACGACGGTCGCACAGAATTTGTTGCCTACATTTTGGCGCAATACTCTTTTGAAACAAAATATGTAAAATTTCTTTCAAATAATATAGTAGATCAGTAAAGATATTAGTTGAGCTCCTTTGGTATACTGTGCCCTCCCATGAAACCTCAAAGACTCCCTTAGTCCAAGCACCCTGCCGAAATCCAGTATAGTCCTGGGAGTAACAGAGTGGCTTCTCTTCGAATGAAAATGTTAAGTCCAAAATACTGCTTCTACTCCTGCGAAGTGCTACGAACTCCAACAGCAGTTAAGCTAGTATGTCATAAAAGCGGCAGTTTTCCGATGAGATTATGCCCAAGTAATATTGATATTTCTGGAGCTGTGTAGAGCCCCACCAGTACCCTTAATCTTAATCCTTGACAGGTTTGTTAGATTCCTAAACCTTTTGGTATTGTATCCTCCTAGTAATGGTTTTGTCTGTCGCAAACCGGTCTGCCGCTCGGTTCTGCCTTTCTCGTTCTGACCTCTCCCATGTCGACCAACTATCAAGAACGGTCCAGAATCCAGCAGATGTCGATCGAGCTAAATCGTCGCCCAGCTCGTTTCCTGCTAATAATATAAGAACAAACACATAACTTACCATATTTTAAAAAAGAAAAACAGTAGATGCATCTCATACATATTGTACGTTTTAGAGACAATGCAGTTTGTAGAATTCCAAAGCCAGACGAGTCGCAAACCAAACACCCATAACTAGTATGTTCAACTAGTTTTTAATGGCGATTCGCATGAATTTCTCAGCAGTAAAATAGCAAACTAGATACAAAAGTTAGTTGCGATTGCATATCTGAAGCCACGGAATGCCAGCAGCGTCTGACGCCTATAACATCGACACAATTGCTTGTATCTTAGATTTGCAGCGGCGATGGTCTGGTCGATGCCAAGACCAATTGACCAAAGACAAAACCGCATTGCAGTCTAGCTGAAGCAACGACCACATAGAACACCAACGAATGCGTCACGATCACGATGCAAAAAGTAGAAGAGTCGAAGAACCGCAAAAGAAACGAGAAATAGCAAAGTGATCGGGCCGGTTGCGCTCAGCCGATTCGCAAGGTGTATTGACCCGCAATGAAAGAATGCGGCTGACGCTAATAGTATACGCTATTCGTTCCTTACTTGGCGCAGTCTACTTGCATCCCAAGCCAAAAACGAACGCCACCACGGCACGGCTAATGGTTAGTGTTGGCTGTGTGGTGCAGTGACTGCACTTAAAAGTTGCACGACTGCATTGCTGCGAGTAGCAAATCAAATATGCTGTAACAACGCCAAAGTCAAGTTCGACCACACCGTCTAGTGATCGAGCACAAGGCGGGAACGAAGCAGATCTAATGCATTTCGTCTGCAAGAAACATGCCAGCAGCTTGGCTTGTCTGCAAAGCCGATCTTTGGACGCGCAATTCTTGAGTCACAGCCACCATTTTTGCACTGTAGCCGCCACTTTGGCCGGAGTAGCTCACGGTCATGGCTGACTGCGATGGTGGCGTTGCCAGCCAGCCACTCGCTGACTGCCAAGTGGTAACCGCCAAGCCGCAACGGTCCAACAAGCCATCAACAGGTTTTTCACCGCAGTGGCTGCAGTGTTACGTGGCCGCTGCGCTACTTGTTGCCGACAAGTTCAAGAATGTTTCGCAATGTTGCTCGTTCCGTGTGACAGCACCACAGCGAGCATGGGTGTGCGCTTGGTTTCGTAGAAAATCTCAACGAAGGCTGTCGCTGTTGTCGCGAAAACCGGTTTGCTGTGCGTTGAGTGGCATAACTGATGGAAGGCGTTGCAAATGTTGCAACATTGGTTGCACGGCTGTGATTATGAATTATATGCATATGCTTGTGGTATTACAAGGTATACTTCTTCATATTTTTGTAAGAAAAAAATAATTGCTTGGAAAAAGTTTGTTTTGCGTTATTCTATACGCCAAATTGATAACTTTCTTTGCAGACGAGAGTTATTTAAATGCAAATCATTCAGGGAGAAGTGAGAAGATTTCTATTAGAAACGCAGACAGTTGATTGCTGGGATGAAAATTATTGTTTTAGCGGTAAAATACTTCTGGTTTACAGTATGGAAAAGTAATGTTTGGGTCCTCTTGCAAATATATTGCATTTTCTCTTCACAGCCTTCCAATATCTATCCAAAAGAAATCAAAAATCCAAAATCTACAATATTTATTCATCCAACGATTTTTAGGATTTACTGCATAAAACATCAGAAACTCCAAATGTTTTTGGATAACCGTTAAAAGAATGTCAACATTTCGTCATGGGACAACTCTCTGAATAGTCTGTGTTGTCGGAGCTCATAACAGAGCAGCGATTCTAAGTCCCGTACTAAACAAATTTTGAAATCCATTCGAAAGTCCTATATATAGATCGCACATCAAATTGGATCTAAAACGTGGAACGCCAACATATTTAAGATCTCTTTAATTTGGGAATGTAGTGTGAAATAATTGTCTTGAACTTCGTGGAAAGGATCCGCATCCGGCCTCAACGATTTTGAACTGTTCTCAGGCGTCAAGAGAGCGGAGACGGGCTCCGATTTGGAATCAGAAGACCAATAGCACTGCAAAAAAGTTATTCTAAGGTTCTAAAAAGACTATAATCGGTGTGCCTTCGATGGTAACTAAGTTGAAAAATATAAAAAAATAACGGAAATAATTGGGGTTTCTTTAAAATGATATGAACTGAAAAGGCTGCCAGGTATAGAGTGGAGAACATAACTGCAGATACGAATATATATGGCATTCTTTTGATTAGCTCCCATCATTAGTCAAAACGTGGTCTTCAGTATATACATTGTCAATCCAGGGTAAGTTTATGGATTGACAATCCCCGGGAAATGCTTATGTTATTATCTTTACTTCCGCTTTGAAAAAAACTGCATAAATTCGCCAACATTAATATGCAATGCCCCAAACACCAACCTTTGATATTTAAATCCATTTTGGATAATTGAAAATGCTTGTGGTTACACATTACTGCATAACACAACTGACCCAAGGAGAAGAAATACAGAGCCAAGAGATGCGCTATCAAAAACAAATATGCGCGCTGTCAATGACTGCGACCTCATTAACCGAAATTTCGCCAGCGAATCGAAGTTATTTCCAATTGTTGTGGCGCAGCAATGGAAACCACCGTCTTCTTGGCTAATAAAATCTCTGCCTCGCCTGAAGCGTGGATTAATAAGCCGTTGTGTAGACACAAACACACCAACACATATGTGAGGCAAGAATTTGTTGCAACGCCACGAGAATGTGGCATGCCATGGATGTACGAATGTGTATGTGGAACCATGTATGTTGTGTGCTGGCAGTGCGTGGAGGGGGAGGAGTGCTGGTGCTGCTGCTGCTGTGGCAGACATGCATGTGTTTAGCTGCAGGGCAACAACAGCGAAGCAGCACTCAAACCACTCATGCTACACAGGTCATTAGCATTCAACATGCAGCGGCAACAAGAAGAACAACAACAAGCACATATGCATGCAGAAAGTCACTCCAGTAAAGTTATTAAGATTTCATTTTCGCTGTCTTCAGATTTCAATAAAATCAAAAATTTTCACTTTTCGCAATGCGCACTTTTTGCAAGCCAACCCACACTCCCCTTGAACGTAGAGCGGGCACCCCTTCTTACATTAGCCGGCACGCACGCACGCACTTCACGCAACTTCTAAGCAGCGAAGGCGAGGGGGTGCATTCTTCAGTTGTGTTTAGTGTTGTTTTTATGGGCGTGTGTGCTTATGTATGGGGCGCTCAGGCGAAATAAGTGTGGCACACAAAGCTAATAATAAAGTTTTCAAGTTATGCAAAACTTTTCGCAACCAATTTTCAACTAAAACAATAAATAAACAAACAACAAAAATTTATATTATTTTATCATCTCGTCGTCGTCATTCACTTTATTCTTTTATTATTTGATTTTTATGTGCTTTAACTTTACTCCGCTTCACTTTGCGTATTTTCGAAGCTTTTAGCTTTTAGACAAAAAAAAGGCGAAAATTGAGTTATTGATTTGCAACAAGAAACAAAAACAGGAATGAAAACTTGAAAAAAAACAACAACAACTTCATTTTAGAAACACAGAAACACATAAATTTTAATGTATTATGAAGTGTTGCCAGAATTTAAGTGAAATATTTACGACCTATTAATGTGCTACTGGCGCATGTCCTTGAGAAAGGCACAAAGTGCACTTCATTGAAATAAGTCACTTTGACTGCGGCATAAATCATGTCTTACATAATACAAAGTATGCAAATTAATTCTAATTCTATAATCTCACTCACTTTTTTTCGTTTCGAGGCGTTGTAAGTAAAATTATTAATGTGGCATCATTAGGCTTACCTGCAATTAGAAGAGAAAAATAAATTTTTTTTATTATTTTGAACAGTACATATAAATATTAATATACCAGTACATATACATTTTTTAAAACTAGTGATAACCAGGAGCTATTATTCTGCTTCATAAATATCGTTGCCTTAGACTGTGCCCACAGTGAAGCGACAATCATAAAAATATCTAAGCAGTTCGAAAGAGGTTGCGATAAAATACAGGTTAAAGAACTAGTCCATTCATTTACTCATTTGATAGTATTTTATTTTGATCTCATTACTGTTTTTCATTTTACTATGTATCCAGCCTAATAAATATATTTTTAAAATGGAATGATAATTCCGATTTTTGAAACTAACTGCAGAGGTTTTTTACTTCATCTAATTCGCGATAATGTACAAAAAAGTGTGATCCAAGAAATGTTTGCCTAGATCCTGCAAAGGCGTGCACCTTATGGGACAATGACCAGTTAGAACTCTTATAACTAAGTAAAGACTGACTTTTCTGAGGACGACGAGTTCCCTAGACCTCTTGCGAGGAGCTACTGACTGTCCAGCGTTCGCTCAGTTCAGTTGAGGTTCAGTTCCATCCAGCAGTAAAAGACAAGAGGGTAGTGGTGCTCCTGCTTGTTTCCATTTCACTATAGGTGAGGCTAACGTACCTAGTCGAGCAAGCTTGTCTGCTTTGCAATTTCCTGCGATTCCGCTATGGTCAGGCACCCAAACTAGGTTGAATGCGAAATGACCCGATGCCACTGATAGTGAAGACAGGCATTTCTTCACCAACGCACATAGAGCACAGAATCAGCGAGCTCCTCAAGGCTAATATTGTCGCTTTACTATCAGAGTGGATCTCTAAAAGATGCCACGCTCCACAACAATAAATCCGTTGCAACCTTTATGACAGCCGCTTTCGCTTGAAAAAACACTGTAATAGTCCGGTAGTCTAAAAATAAAGTTGATGAGCAGTTCCCGACAATCAATTACTCAGCCAACCTTTTCCCAAACTTCGATCCATCCATTAAGAAGCTTACAACACCTCCAACGACTCATACCCACTCAAACCTCTCTTGAACCAACCAACACAACAATGACTCTTTTCCGAAAGCGTCGTGTGATTTTTAGGTTATTAGCTTCAACAACTGTCCTTATAAAATATCCAACTCTTTCTCAAACATTACTTGGAGGGTTCAACATTCCCGAATGCCAGGATTTATATGTTGTAGAAAACAAGTATAGATCTTTTACGAGTATGAAAATTTTCAGTCAAATTTAGATTTTTTTTAGCTTTGGTCAACTTTCTTCATGCCTAGTCAAATAATCCTTCAAAATTATGGATTTTAAGAGAGCTTTATAGGCCGTTTTCTTTTTCTTCAATTGAAGTTTAGGGCTCGAGAGGCATATCGTCTGAAGAAATGAACTGTCAATAAACAGTTAAAAAAGCACTCAACCACTGATAAGAAAATCCCAAAAGAATAATTTCGATTATTTCAATTCTAATAACCGTTATATTGGCAATGATTAAAACGCATCTAATTGACATAAATCCTGGCGCAAGCTTTTAATTCCTACAAAATAACGAATTCAATAATTCAATCACGCAAATGACAGCTTTGGCAGCTATTTCTTAAGCACCAATGCTTGTTTTAGTAAAGAATAAAAAAACAAAAGGCAATTGACTTATCTCCACCTGTTTGTGAGTGTATATATTTGATGGGAGGTGTAACTGTTGCAAGCCAGCGAAGTGTACGATTGACACTTACGGCTTCCCAGCAAATGGCAATTACCGCCCACACTCCCACCAGAGCACACAAAAACACACATACACAGAGAGAGAGACACCTCTAAATAATCACATTTGCATGCAGGCATTTGTCAATCACTTTAATTTTTACCACCCACGCAAATGGTATCACAAATCAATTTAGACGAAATAAGCACACTGCACACCAACCGTTACTTACTTACTTAATGTTGCATGCAGGGGGGTGGGGGTAAAGCTTTAGCTATTTATTGTTGTTGTAAATATACACACATGCATAATGTAAACTCATTTCCACCAGCGCTCATTGTTGAATTTCAATCAATCTCATTCCTGTCACTTTTCGGTGGCGGTTTGCCGGCTCGTGTGGCACGTAAGGCGCTAAGACACCATTTAAGCCACCGCGTGAATGTCTAATTAACCAACAACACCGCTGCCACCGCCGCTGATGACGAGCGCAAGCAAACAGGGGTAAGCAAATTTATTAGCACTGATGTGACGCTGAATATTACATCATCAGCAGATGCAGCAACTAAGCCACCGAGGAGCACATCAAAAGGCAATATGGATATACATACTATATAAAGGATGTTGGCAGCAATAAATAAATCCTGCGCAGCGCTAATTATGTGTTGTTTTAATAAACAATGAACTGATTCCTAGAAATACTGCACGAAAACACTAAAAAATGCTTAGCGCGCCTAAATCTAGGCAAATCCCTTACTTACACCTTTTTCTGTTTACTTTTATTATTATTTGTTTTTTTTTTTTGTACCAGCTTAAGCCTTGTTAGAGGGGCAGGAGTTCGCTTTTAATGCATCAAAAGACAACACCTAATAAAGTAACAAGTGAACAAATCAGTAAAAGAAAAGCAACAAATCAGCAAAAAAACCCAATTAAAAAGTGAAATTTTCACTAAAAGACGCGCACAGAAGATAAGGCGTACGAACGCCTTAGCCGACGGACCTTTGGCACCAAGACGAATAATATCATAGCTAATTTTAATTATACGCAGCGTGGCAGCAAAAAAACGCTGAGCTTTAGGTACGGTAGCTGGTACGGTCAACACACGCGCGCCGGAGGAAGAGTTCACTTAAGACTCTGTTAGTTTTAATCAACTCGGCGCGTAAAAAATTTGACAAAACAAAGGGTGGCAATATATATTTTTTATGACAGCGGATCTTAAGCAGCTACCGGGGTGGCAGCGGCTTTGAATATTAATATTTGCTGCATACTTTTGGTATTGCAGACATTACGGAAGAGTCTTTATTCAATTTTTTTTGCTTGTAAGGCAAAGATTACAGTTATTTTGTCGTTTGAGTAACAGCTAATGGAGTATTGCATAACATTATGAATTAAATATATTTTATGCGAAGAAATATGTGTGCTTTGACAAGGCGAAGAAGAGTTGCTCATTTCAAGAAATTTTTTTATAATTCAGAAGAAGTGTGAATTTGTAACTTGTGAGCAAAATAATGGGTTTTAGGGTGGCTATGCTTGAAAACAATAACAGCTATATTTATTCTGTCTCTTATGTGATGTTGGATTGATTCGATATTCACCTATTAGAAATATACAAGGTGTAGTTAACCCTTAATATAAAACTGACCCTCTTATTAAACTTACTTTAATTAGTTTTTAATTTTTGAATATCATTTCTTACAAACTTTTTAAGCATTTGTACGTTTTACTATCCCACAAACAACTGCGTCATTTCATTCATTCAATCTAAATTGCGTAGTATTAAAGAGACTTTAATAAAGACTTTGCTGACCAACAGACAACATTATGGATATGATGATTATTATTCGAAATATTCTCGTATGTATGTGAATGTTCAAAATGGAAATTCAATAGCTAAAAACATCTTTGTAGTTCTTTTTGTCGCAAAATAAACAGAGGTGTAGCATAAAGACAACAAAAAAATTAATTTTTATATATGACATTCGAGCTCCAAAGCGCAGGAATGCGATAAGAAACAAAATATAGAAGAAGAAACTAGAAAAAGTTTTGTAAAACGAAAAAAAAGCTAATTTAAAATATACCTTAAAATTACGACTAATGCATGTGAAATTCAATATCATATTTTTTATAAGCTCTTCTGCGAAAATATTTAGAGAAAAATAAACACCTCAAGTTTTAAACATTTCTGCCAGTAAAATCTGCATTAGACTGTGATTTGGGAAATTCGGTGGGATATTTTTTATTATTAAATTCGAGCAATAAAAGCCAAGACATTAAAAAAATTCAAAAAACTTTTAAACTTCGGTAGACCACTATTCAAAATTTTATAAAAACTCAATTCTTCTTGTTCAAGATTAACACTCGTGTGGACCACACGCATTCGAATACTATATTTGACATATTACACATTTAATTCATTGTAAAACAATTGACAATATGAAATTTGAAAATTTTCCGCTTTTATGCTTTCATTTTTTTCAACAAAAGTTTCATAGGCCCTTGAATTTAAAAAAAAATTAATCATTTTAGACACATTACAACTTAAAATCTTCCCAACATCTGTTTGTAGCATAATGCATAACCAATACCGACCTCAAATTACACCAAATTCCTCAAATGTCTCGCCAAGGCGTTGCCACGCTATTTCGTCAACTTTTCACGCCTTTTTTCCACTTAAGTTCATTTTTTGTTCAAAAATAAAACAAAAAAAAAATCCGCTCTAATTATCGCTGACATTCACCCTCAAATTGTCGCGCTTTTTGTGACAAGGCACACGTTGACATGTTTATAAACATGCTGCTCGGTACTCTGTGTTGCAAACTCCCATGACAGTTTTTAGTTTCGTCATTCACTCGCTTTGACAGTGACTGTAAATAGTCTATATCATATGTTTGATGCTTGAAGTTGAACTCTTGTTGTGGTATTGTTTTTGTTGTTTTTCACTCGTTTAAAAAATTATAACTTTTTATCTTAATTTGTAATGCGTAGTTCGTTCCATAGGGACAAAGTAGATGCTGGCAAGAGTAGCGAGGACCATATTTGCGAAACAGCTACTGAATTTTAAACTTCTTAAATAAAAATAAAAAAAACCTTTTTTTCGAAACTAGTTGAAGGTTTTTTTTGACTCAATATGCTGGAGAATGCATGGAACACTCCAGAATAGCAAAAGAACACTCCATTTTAAGAAAAGTGTATGAAAACAAACGAACGAACGAATAAATAAGAGAACAGAGCGAAGTTCCATATAGGTGAGGCATTGGAGATATCTTTTAAAATATGAAGTGGTTCGAAAGTAGGACATTAGAGCTAGAGAGGAGTCCAGAAGAACCCTAATCATTAACTAGTTGGTCTAAACTTGAAGAGTGCAGAATCGAACAAACAAATAGTATAAAACACATAGAGTATAGACGAATCGAAGAAGATTATAGACTCAAAAGTGTCCTAAGGCTTTTACACAAATATCAGTGAAGACAATGTTGTCACTATATTATTAACTTCCCATATTAAGAGTAAATACATCATCTGCTTCAAGTTAAATGGAAATACACATGACGTTCTCCAAAGTGTGATTCTTCTAATGTCAATCACTTAGAGCTTGTGGATAGATATAATCTGTCGTCCAGAAAGCAAAAAATATTAAAAAAATTACTAACATATCCTAAACTTCAACAAAAATTTTAAGAATTTAGAAAACATACTTCAAATGATATTGTTCAAGGCTATCGTGTCACGTTTGTATTTTTTGAATAGACTATATGCAGACAAAGATCGTATAAATTACTCCAAAGTAAGTAGTATCAATAAAAAATATTTTTACAATTGCGAAGAATCCTTACTGCTCTGAAACAACACTTATTTTCGCAGCGACAAGTAACACCCACAAACCACTTTCCAGCACTTTGAAATTCGCCGAATTTTAATCCCAAATATGAGTATGCGTTCGCATTGGTCCACGCAGAAGCGCTAGCTACTCGCAAATTGTTGTCTTTGATATTCTAAGAAGCACTTTGCAAAGCCTTTTAACGCGAAATTACTTATTAAGAACCTTATTACCAGCGACTAACTGACGCGCTCATACAAAGCCTCGACTTGAAACCTGCTTTGCGCATATTTTACTCGACAAATGCCATGAATATGACAGAAAGGCTTGAGAGTGCGAAGTGCGCGCTGTTTGTAGACGCACATTCGCTACCTGAAAGTGCGAAAATCAACTTATCTTTCTGGTCCATCAGCGCAGAGCCACGCGGTTGCTGTTAAATAATTCAGCGCATTTTCTTGCTACTTACATTCAATTTGCACCCAACAAATCATGGAGGAGAGACTGGATGTAGAGACGCTGTTACGTTTCATTTTATAAATTTATTTGTTTTTGTTGTTTTTTTTTGTTCGCCCACACATTTCTAGCAGCTTCTACTCGCGCTGGCTTTTAGTTGTTGTTGCTTTCCAGCTTACGCCAAAATACAGTAAAATATGGAATTTAGAATTGTGAATGCAAAATGAGAAATGTGGCAATGCATTTGTTTTATTTTTAGCGTTGTCGCTGCTTCGTCGGTGTTGTCTTTCGAGTTTCGCATTTTTTCTGTGTCTCTAGATTTGTTTGTGTAGAGCACGCTATAAAGAAAGCGCCGCAAAGTATGCAATACTGCAGTCTAACCAGGGTTGAAACCGCCACACACATTCCACATAAACTCTAGCGTTTCTTAGTGTTGTTGCTGGTGGTGATGGTGGCACTTACGCGCTACAGCGCTATGCTTAGCGCTCCCACGCTTCAGCGTATGAAAAATTCAGAAAATTGAAAATTTCCTTTTCAGCTTGATATGTTATGCCGTTTGAGAAATTGGATCTACATTTTAAGATTTTCAAATTTTACACGTCAACTCATCGCGCACGCATACAAAGGATTTTGTTGTTGTTGTTGTTGCTGGTGCGCGCGGGTTATGTTGCAAGCATATATCAGATATGTGTCTCTCAGCTACTTTGAGGACTTAGCCATGAACACACACACATATACCTCAGTATGTATGTGCGTCAAGTCCCCGTGAGCCATAATCTTGCCTCAGCGCAACGCACTGCCTGTTGTCACTAGCGCTGCAGCAGCACTGGCTTGACGCTGTCAGTCAGTCAGTCAGCTCGCTAAAGTGGCTGACTGCAACCCAAGCGCCCTGTCTTCATGGCAAACGCATTGTCCATGCGTCCCACTATTTCGCATGCTTATCACCCGGCGCGCTGCTTTTCATATACCATTAAGCGTTTTCCACCGTGCTTCGCGCTACGCCATTCACTTAGCATTTCATTTTCGCAGTATTCTCGATTTTATTTCTCCTCTATCCTCTTTCTATCCTCTGTGTGTGCTCTGCTGTTGTTGTTCACCAGCTTAGCGCTTCGAGTTGAGGATATGAGTTATTATTGTTGCTATTATTATATTCTGTCAGCGCACGGGCGCACTGGTGTTGCACGCTGTCGCAGCGTACATAGCTTCTAAGCTCCCTGATTGACTGCGATTTATTGGGGCTTCCAGCGCTGTGACACACACACACACACAAGCACATGTATTCTCTACAACAGCAAAAACAAACAACAACAAGTTGCTTACATATGTACAAATGTCAAAAGGCGCTGTCAAAGTTGAGTAGCGTTTTTATCTTCACTGCTTCTGCATTTAATAGACTTTTTCCTTGGCAGTCAAGTCAGCATTGACTTTGCTTTGTGCACTTGCTCGCTGGTATTAAATTTTTCAGTTTCAATAACAGGCAATTCCGCGGGGATTACTTTGTATACTTGGGCTATCTACCTTTGGACCTTTTGAGCTAGATAAAAGCTAAGCGGCGCTGCTGTGGACGCTTTGTGTGCTCTTCTATAGCGTGCTTTACTTTCTATTAGGATTATTCACTTGAATTTCAAATTTCTAAAGCCGGCGCCTACACAATGTGTCTAAGTATAAAATGAGATTAAAAAGCTGGACTTAAAAGGTCGTGGAAGTGGCGCTTGTTCATGGTCACCCAAATCGAATACACGGACCAATTGAATTTTGGTAAAATCTGAAAATTAATTGAATTATCAGCAGATTTTAACATAGAAAATTATGTGGTTATAAATATTGGTAATATATTCGCTGATTAGTAAGATAACATGAAATGGGATTCCATTGTACATCAATCATATTGGTCGAAGAGGAATCGAACAAACAACTGGTATAAGTCTGCTAACTAACATTTGAAGAGAGCGCTGTGCTCTAATGAAGGGGAAACTAACTTAGCGACATCACAAAAATAACTACCGAACTAAAACAAAAAATGTTTTCAAATTCTAAAGTGGCGAATCGAACAAAATGGTATAAGTCTGGTAACTGCTGTATTATGTTAGAACAACTTCGGAACGAAAACAAAAGCTATTTTTCAAACTTGAGAGTTGCGAATCGAACAAACAACTGGTGTAAGTCTCATAAACTGACAACTTGAAGAGAGAGCTGTGCTCTAACAAGGAAAGAACAAACTTAGCGACTTCACAACACCACTTCGAATAGTTATGACTCTCACAACAAAAACAGAGAGACCAAGACTCCCAATTATTGACGAGTGTGAATAGAACGCTCCAGCTCAAATTTTACTTTCGTTGTCCCCTCATCAGTAAACCTTCAACACAACGCCCTCTATCGAGTAAGAATAAGAGAAATATATATTTTTTATAAAATATCTAAGCATTTGCTCCCCTTTGATATATTCCCTCTATCTATTTTTCTCTAATAATATAAAATATTTTATTTTTCCCTTCAACTAAGTCGTGGTTACTTCAATAAACTTAGACGCATTAAAACTTTACACAAAGTCACGAGTTCTTGGAAAATCCACAAAGCAGAAAATCTTTGTGTAAACTACAAATCCAAATAAATTGGGAGGGAAGTCACCTCAAAGTGATGCTCAAAAAACTAAAAAGAAAACAACAACAAAACCAATAAAATGCAAAATTTAAATAAATCACTTTACTGTTTTCGGTAAGAACTTTGATGACTTTCACTTTGAAATGAAATTATGATTGACATATACACAACTGAGACCACACAAGCACACACACACACTTGGCCCGTTTGCCAGTAAAATGCATTTCTTCACTTTGTGACTTTGCAGCAAACTTGAGGCAAGCGCTGCTTGGCAGTGCTTTTGTATGTGTGTGAGTTGGTATGTGTGTGTGTTTGCATATGCCATTGGCCAATTAAAAGTTCGCTTGACTTTGTCCGTAAATACGCTTCATTTGATAAAGTTTTCGAGCAACAAGTATACACCACGCACACAGTGTTGCTATTGTTGTTTTTATTGCTGCAATGCATTGGCCTTTGCCAAACGGTGGAATTAAAAAGTTTTATGCAAAGCATTTAAGTTGAATATGCAAACGATGTTGCATAATAGCCCAGTGGAGAAATGATTGGTGGATGACAACAATGAAAGAAAATAATAGGGCAGTCTTATTGAAAGAAAAATAATGCGATCTACTGGATGGAAAGTTGACTAGATCTAGTTACAAATTTATAAAAAAAATTCCTAAGGTATCGAATAATAAATATGTTTTATCAATTTGTTAGAATTAATTTTTCCAAATAGGTGGCAACTTTTATGAAAAAAGTTTTAAAAAATAAAAAAAAGTTCATTAATTATACTCTCGCAACAAAGTTGCTACGAGAGTATTATAGTTTTGTCCACATAACGGTTGGTTGTAAGTCCTAAAACTAAACGAGTTAGATATAGGGTTATATATACCAAAGTGATCAGGGTGAAGAGTGGAGTTCAAATCCGAATGTCTGTCTGTCCGTCCGTCCGTGCAAGCTGTAACTTGAGTAAAAATTGAGATATCTTAATGAAACTTGGAACACGTGTTCCTTGGCACCATAAGAAGGTCAAGTTCGAAAATCAGCAAAATCGGACCACTGCCACGCCCACAAAATGGCGAAAACCGAAAACACATAAAGTGCCATAAATAAAGCTATGGAAATAAAATTTGGTATGAAGGATCGCACTATGAAGAGGCATATTTGGATGTAATTTTTTTGGGGAAGTGGGCGTGGCCCCGCCCCCAAATAAGTTTTTTGTATATATCTCGCAAACCAATAGAGCTATATAAACCAAACTTTCTGCAGTCGTTTTTTTAGCCATTTCCTTATTCATTCCAAAAATGACAGAAATCGGATAATAACCACGCCCCCCTCCCATACAAAGGTTAGGCTGAAAATTACTAAAAGTGGATTAGCTCACTAACCAAAAACGTGAGAAACACTAAATTTCACATAGGAAATGGCAGATAGAAGCTACACTCAGATTTTTTTACAAAATGAAAAATGGGCGTGGCGTCGCCCACTTATGGGTCAAAAACCATATCTCAGGAACTACTTGACCGATTTCAATGAAACTTGGTTTGTAATAGTTTCCTTACATCCCAATGATATGTTGTGAAAATAGGCCAAATCGCTTCACAATCACGCCTACTTCCTATATACCAGAACTTTGAAGACGATCTGAATCGTTAACTTTACAATATATAAAGTAAGCACTAGTGAAGATATCGATGCAGAACTTTGCATAAATACTGCATTTATAGTGTGGCAGCCCCATTCTAAAAATAGCCGAAATCGCACCATATGTTGTCAAGGCCCCATATATCGAACATGAGGACCTCGGTACTTCTAACCTAATATTAGGGTTTCCAACTTTCAATGGACTTTATACAATATATATGACGAATATGTGGGTCAAATTGTGTATTATATAATATTAATAAAATTAAATAAATAAATTGCGAGAGTATAAAATGTTCGGTTACACCCGAACTTAGCTCTTCCTTACTTGTTTTGTTATATTTTTTTATTTTCTCACTTATATTTTAATATTTCAATTATTTTGTCAATTAAATTTTAATAGAAATTTAAAAAAGTGGAAATTCTTTCTAAAATATTTTTTTCTAACCAACCTATATCGAAATTTTTAAGTTCATGTACACATTTTAGTATTTTTTCAATTTAAGAATAAAATAAAATTTGAATATGTGGCAACTCTTTTCCAAAAATATTTTAGAACCGATCTTTACTAAAACTTTTAAGTTACATGTACATGTCATATTATTTTTTCAATTAAATGATAACAAAAATTTTGAATAAGTGGCAACTCTTTTCCAAAAATATTTTTCGAACCAAGCTTTAATAAAATAGTTAAGCTTTATACGGTGTAGTCGTTATTTATCAAGTCCATTAACTTAAAATTTTTAACAGGTGGCAACCTTTTTCCTTATAATTTTAATAAGTTTAGTATTAGACAGAGTTACCAAAAATGGTTTAAATTTGTAGGCTTATTTTAAAAAAATGAATGAAAATTAAAAATTTTAAAATATTAAATTGGGTAATCAACGATGTCATCGCTTAAAGAACAGTTGTACAACAACTAAAATTTGAATTTTGAGTCATCAAAGTTGTCAAAAAATTAATTTAAGTATATTCTGTATAAGAAAAAACACACACGCAAATAAATTTCCGTTATCTTCGATGCCTTCGAGCTTGCAGCTTTATTCGTTTCGCTTTTAATCACTTTCATGTGGCAACAGCTTGTGGCAATGTTACACCCTCGAATGACCAATAAAATTCGAATGAATTCAAAAGTTGACAATAACGTAAAGTCCAATATTGAGATGGCAAGCAAGCGCAATTGACGCAACGGCGGAAAGTCAAAGTGGAAGCGGAAGAGGAAAACAGCTGTACAGGAAATGAGCAGCAATTATGCTGCGTACAATGTATTTATCGCTCGCTACCTTTTTCAATCACGGCATCAATCATTCATACATTCAAACATTCAAGCGCTCAAAACGTTTGGCCGACTGGACGGCCTTTCGAACGTCCCTCAACTCACTGATTAAAATACACACGAACGCTGGCTATCAAATGCCTCACAGCTACGGCCAAAAAAGTCGAAATGTCTATTTTCAATTGCGATTGCTTGACGAAATGTTATGTCGAAATTAAATCACAATCTGTTGGCAATGTAAGCGGCGTGGCGTAGAGCTGCGTCCGAAATTGGACGCATGCTTACAGCTGACGGCCAGACGCTGCGGCGTTTGTCGAATTCACTTTCGCTTTCTTTTTCCGCTTTGCTTCGATTTCGCTCACAAATTGTCTGCTTGGTCAAGCAGACATATCTTTCGGCATCCCTGACTTATTATGTCAAAGCAGCAGCATGCGATTGAAGGGTGGTGATTTCGGACAGCCAGCGAAGACCCGCACAGCAGCTGTTTCGTGCCGCACTTGAGTACTATTTCCGCACCCTAAGTAAATCTCTTCCTCAAGTGCAATTCCCACGTCGTTGTTGTAAAGGGATTCACCGCTGCGCTGGACGTACGCCCATCCAAATACCGCAGCGCCACAGTCACTCATCCATCTTCCACCGCATTCCGCGTCCTCCATCATCGCGCATATATTTTCTGCAGATTTTTTTTGATTTTCCCTTTTAATAAATTCGGTTTGGCTAGTTTCTCTTCAGCATCCAGCGTCCGCTCATGTTTTATTTAGGACCTGCATACGAAAGTAGCCAGTAGCCAGCGCCCACAGGTGGACGACTTCAGCAGGATCTATGCACGAGTTTACATCTGTCACACAAGCAAGCAGTCATGATAGATATGTGTGTCGAAGTCGCTGTCCAAATAACGGTTTACCACATGCTAGCATATGGACAATTAGAGCTTTGCCTTGTTGGCTATTGCGGTCTTGATTGTGGCCAAAAATGATTGACAGCCCATTCGGACGGCCAGAGTTCAATTGCAGTCGCTGTATGACCACTTATGTAGGTAACTGTGATAAGCCGTTGAGAGTTGCTGCTTGGCTTCAGCGCCGCCCTTATATCAATCTTCGACCAATTGGTCAATATTTAGGTAAGGCTCATCAACAACGACTTTACACCTCAGGTGTCGAAAATTCCATAAGCCTTACGTCGTCCACCTTGATAGCGCGCCTTGGCGAGTTGGGCAGCGCAGATTTCCCATTTGACAGACAATTTCTATTTATTTTTTTCATTGGAAATGAGGTGCGCGTGTGTTGTGGTAGACATTTGGGCAGCCAATAAAGTGGGTGGAGGTTATTGCATGGGCGGGGGAGAATTCACGGCGCGTCCAAATCAATCATCCCATGTAAATAAGTTTATTCGATTTCATAGCAGTTGTGACCTTTTATTTATTATGTAAATCAAAACAAGCCAGCGAATTTATTAATTCATGCGATGCGCCACTACAGATTTTGGGTGAAGAAGAGTGGTCTCAAGAATTCTCTTTTGGGGGTAAACAATGAAATTATTCGCACATTTCTCTAGACATTAGTAAAAGTTCAAGAATTGGGAATCTAGTGAACGAAGGGATTGGAAAAAAGTATTGATTTTTTAATTAGTTGAATAAACTGCACCAGCATAGATAGGTTGACAACAGTAATGTCAGATATATTTTAGAAGAATTAGGCCGATCTGAAACATTCTGAGTAGTGATCCTAACCATCAAATAATCGGATTTATGTAAAGTTCTAATTTAGTTCCAGCCGCATCATTACTCCATTCAACTCTACCAGATAGGAAGAGTTCTAGAAATTTTAAGACAGGTTTGAAGGATTTATGGTTACGACTTTTCATATCAGGAATCCAGATCGCGGCTGAAAACCCCTATTTTTATTATAAAATATTCACCGGGATTTCAACATATAATCTTACAGATAGCAGTCTCATATTCTGGTTCCGGTTGGAGTACACCCTTGACCTCATTAACAGACAGAACGTCATAATCACTTTGGCAAGTGGAAATAATGCTAAATCATAGAGTCCCAAGAAATACCTTCAAGAAATAGCCATTTGAGAAGTGAACTAAGGGCAGACCGAAGAAAATATGGGTAGATGCAGTGATCGATGACCTCAAAGAGAGGAGCGTGAAGAACTGGTGGCGCTTAGTTGTGTAATGAGAAATCTGGAGGAAGATAGTTGCGGAAGCAATTTTGCTAAGGAAGAAGAGATGGAGATTTTATAAGGAGACATCGAGGTGTGCATAGAAAAGCAGTGTGATTAGATATGATCTCTTGATGAAAGTCTGAAAGGAATGTATCTGAATGAATTTTATTTCTTCATGAAGACTACACCCTTTATTAAAAAATGTCTTGAATATTTTTGCAGAAGACGATGTTTTTAGGTGTTCTTAAGGGATCTGTGAATCTCAATTAGGAATCGTATAAATTAGAGCTTTGACTTTCAGTGAAGATCTCCTACAAACATTTAATTCTCAAACGGTTTATTGCCCTACTGAAGAAACAAAATTCAAATGCGTATTTCGAAATTGAAAATGGAAAATGCCAACAGAAGTCATTATATATTGAATCCGCTAAAACGGAAATGAAAAAAGAAATTTGCAAAAACGAAGAGTGGCGAAAGTGGCTGAGCAAATATTTGGCGAGTAGCGCGCATTAGCGAACACTACCAAACACACACGCAAGCACAAATTCATTAAATGAGGCGCGAGCAAATTGAAGCTTTTAAAATGCACTTATCACACACACACACAGACACACTTACAAATTTACATGCACAATGCGGGATAACAAACAGTACACAAACACAGCAACAACAAAAATAACAAAAACAAATATAATAACAACAAAGCAATGTCAATGTTGGGCAATTTAATGTTTGTTGGTGAATGTGTGAGGAGCTCCCCCTCTTATTCGTTCTTTTTTGTTGCATATTTGCATATGAGCGCGTTCACATATATTTGTATGTGTGTTCCACTGTGTGACGCAGTATGTTTAGCCACTTCAAGTTGACTTATTTAAATAAACTCAAGTATGCCAATGTTGCCTTTGTTGGCACTCGACCCGTACGTTCTTTTCAATGAGTGTGGTGAATATGCAAGCGTTTTGTCGTCGTTGTTGTTATTGTTGTACGGTGCACACATACTCAACGACCACACTCACACAAATAGTTACATACATATATACAATGTCATGGCATGCAAATATATGCGGTTGCCTGCATGGCTGAATGAGTGTTGCACTTGAAATGCTCAAAGTGCCGGGCACTTGACGAAAAATCAAACATACAGTGGTGCCCATGCAGCATGTGTGTATATGTAAATATGTAGATATGTGTGTGAATGTGTTTATGTGTCGAGGCATACTTTTTGGGTTTATTTTTGTTGATTTTCATTGCCGCTTTTATGTGGTTCAAAAGTGAAAGCGCGAAATTGTTCCAAGCAAAAAAGTGTTTGCCGACAAATGGCAATATTTTTTTTTATATTTAAATTGCGGGCGGGGATGAGATGGGGCGCTGGCAAAAGACAACACTTAGACAGCTGTCTAATATAAATGTGGAAATATTGTTATTGAAAGTGAAATTGATGGTGAGGCATGTGTGGGCAAGAGGTAATGGGACTAAATACTCAATGAAATGAAATATTTTTAGAATTTTTGCAAAATTATTTTATAGTTTCTCTACTTATCAATTTATAGAATATGAGATCCATCATTGTAATTAGATCTTCTTCAACATAAGTTAAGGTCAAAGGTCAAAATATTGCACGTTAATTTTCTACGGCCAAAATTTATATCTTTTCGCTTAAAATAATATTTGAAAATTGAATATAATCCTTTCACAAAAAAAATTCGAAAATAACAAAGGTTTTCTCAATGCTCCACAGATGGCGCTGTGTACAAATCTTTCCTTTAACACTGTTTTTTATTGGTTAATAGTTCCCAATTCTTTGTTTAGACTATAGTTCGATGAAATTTAATTCTTTCAATATAAAATAGACCCAAAATTAATCAATAGAACCGCTTTCAGTACCGAAAACTCTCATATTCTAATCACTTAGCTACCCAGCGCGCCCTTTTAAGTCAATGTCCCGCTGGTTTAATCTCTTAGGCAACAATTAATGCCGAAAATTTATTTCTGTTGATTTTGCTGATTGACTGTATAAATTATTTATTATACCTTTTTGATAGACGCACACCATAGACTTAGGGTTACACAAAAAAATTACAAAAATAAAAGAATAAGAAATTCTAAAAATACAAAAAATAAAAAACAAATCTAAACACACAAATTTAAAAATAAATAAACGCAGCAAATTTCATTGTCAACACAGAAACAAAATGCGAAAAAAAACAAATAATAGCCGCGAAAATCTGCATTTAAAACTTCTACGCCTGTGTTTGTCAGCAGAAAAGTATGCTACAATTTTTTCACACAACTGCACGCGCGCCAAACTTGTCAGCAACATGCACATACACTCAATGCCTACAACAATAAAGGAATTATGGGATTCACAATATAACGAAAAAATAAACTTTCTCCTATGCGAAGAGACACTTTCCACTCTAACCCCTTTGCGCTAGCGCGTCAATTACTTTCCAACTCATTTCGCGGCTTTGCATTTGGCCTCACATTGTCGCACGCTCCGGCGTTTCGCACTTCATTTGTGTGTGTCTTGTGTGCGGCAAATGCAAAATACTTTGCATACTTTTCGGAGTTTACAATAGGTTTTTTCTTATTTATTTTCCCCAGCGCCTTTTTCTTAGTTAAATAGGCAAACAACGTTCAAGCATAAGAGCCGCATTTAGCCCTTCTTTCCGGCTCCTTAGGCGGCTGCTGCTGCGAGTGCCTGCCAACCACTTAAGACAAATCGCGGGTAACAAGCACCCATTTACTGTTGCAACAACAATGGCAGATAATAAAGCAACGCAGCAACAATTTTACATAAAAAATTAGGAAAAGCTAAATAAATACAATAAAATCAAAATACAAATACAATAAAATGCGTATAAATATGAGGCCGCACAAGAGCTTAGGAAATTTGACGACAAAGAAGGGTTTTATTTTTTTCTTCGCTTTTGTGCTCGCAGCAACCTGTGTAACCCTCCGCTGTCGTGCCTGCAACCCTTTTCTATAGCGCGTGGTATTTGCATAAATTTTCTATTTCAGCTGAGGAATATTTCGAAGTCAACACTTTTTTTTCGCCGCTTCTACGCTAAAGAGCGGCAATTGAGGTGGTGATGACAAGTAAGCCCTCGGAAGCTTTGCCAGCAACAACAACAATGCCAGTGCAACGCGATGCCACGCAGAGCGCGTCTCAACTCCACTAGAACCACAGAAGTTCGAAGTAAAAAAGTCGCGAGTGGAAAGAAAAAATATATCGTCGAAGGAAAAGTTTTCAATTTCTTTTGCGGTACTTTTTCGCCACTTAAGCCTCAAGTATTCACACCGAATTTGCTGCCATCGGCCATGCTTTACAGCAACGGCTCTCCCGCACCCCTCAAACCAAACGGCTTTTAAACAAAATGCAAAACTTACTTCACACTTCTCACTCTTAGACTGTGTTTTAACGGTATTTTTTTGTTCTAGTACATATTTGTACAAATTGTCAATAGCTGCGGCCAAAAGCGGTAGAAAAGCAGTAAAAATGCTGCTTATACTTAAAACCCGCCATTCATGTCTTCTCCTCTTTCACCCTTTGCTTCTTCTGCATCGTTGTCTTCTTCTTCGGTTGCGCTCACTTATGCAAATATTGACTTTAACTATCAACTTGGCTTTCGTTGGCCCGCGCACACACAAGAGCATGCTTGCCATGAGTCTCAACTGTTGCTTGTGGCTGAATTTCATTGATAATTGACATTTATGCCACAATAATGATAAATAGCATCGCGTGATTATAGCACAGTGTTCGGTAAGCGCTAACGAGCTTGAACTCTAGCGGAAAAGGTTTAATAGTTGACACTTCTATGCTGCATATAAATAATCCTCAACGTAATTCTCAAAGACAAGAGGCCAATACACAAATAAATATAGAAATCGTATTGATTTCGAAAAATGTTATCAGAAATTTTCTAGAACCCACCAACCATTATTATTATCAGAACTACCCTTCAATTTTCATATTTTAACCTCATTTCATACAAAATGACCGCAAGAGCAGATCGCGTTTTCTTAAGGAGTTATTCTGGTGTAGAAATAATAAAAATCGATTTCTTTTTTATAATTTCAAAGTTTAACTTTTTAAGAATATTACTACGTTTATGCTTCATTTCTACTCGTTTTTATTCTACATGGGTAAAGCCTATAAGCATAAACGGCAAATACTCTACTCGAGGTAAATTCTGAATTGAGGGCTGCCACGTATTATAAATATGTCCGTATTTTCCAGATATAAGGAGTGTGCGGCATAAATCGGTTGACAAGTGTTCGGGTAGAAAACAAAAAAAAAACCGATTTTTCTACGAAAACCGACTACCCACTCGTCAAAATTTTTGCAAAAAACCGGTTTTCGCTAAACCATCCGACTACCCACAGTGCCACAAAAAACCGGTGCCAAAAAGTAACCTATAACCGGTTACTGTAGTACTACACAGTACCAGGCGTTTGCCGCAAAAATTCGGTAGAAAGTGGGGTAAGGAGTTTTAGCGAAAACTTAGCAATACGGGAACCCTGTATATGCAATTTGTCAAGACAATATACACCGGCACAAAAAATCAGCTGATTTGACGTTCAACTTAACTCTAAATCCGTTTATGCACCCGAGTTAACTCGTCTACATACGTAAAGAAAATATGTATATTCTATCCGAGTAGATCATTTAACTCGTGGTGAAAAATTGTTTATGCATGTGGGTTGAACTTACCCGTGTATAATATAACCGAGTAGAAATAAAGCATAAACGTAGTATATGTCTGTCTACAAAAGAACTTTTCAAAATTCAAATTATTTTCGGCGATATACATAGGTATTTTCCCGGCGTGGCATCCAAACTGACTCGAAGTGACACGAAACTTTGAAAGCGTTTTCTCTAAACTGTATTTTTCAAAACCATATTTACGATTTCTCAAGTTTTATTAGACCGATTTACTTAAAAAAAAGTATTTTTCATAGATGGATGTATTTAGTTTTTACTATTTGAAAAGAACGTCCGAAAGTGGTAAAAACTGTTTTTTTATAAGGCAGTGGCCATTTTGTGAAAATTTTTTCAAATCCGTATTTTTTTTCCGTAGTTCCAGTCACTATGACATTACTCTAGATTAATATTCTTTTTTGATACCCCTACTTTATCAGCTGCTAAGTTTCTGAATATCATATTTTTATTTTTTTTTTATGTTTCTGTATTCTTTTAATATTCATAAATAAGTTAAAAAAAACTATAGTAAACATTTTGATTGCTTTTTTTTACCACAAAAATAACTTGAAATTCATTTCTCTGCATCAGAATACCCTCTTAACATGATATTTATCATAGAAAAGTACAATGCCCCTATATGGATACCCTGAAGAGAGGAAGTGTTTGAACTGGAGTCAAGGAGTGTCTAAAACTCATATAAGCCTGAAATCAGGCCCTCTAAAGACTGAAATATTGGTGTGCAACAAGTAGCATAGGAAGAAAAAAAAATTTTAATGGAATAATAAATATTAAAACGCTTTGAGACTCACGTTGTTTTTAAAGAGGTCCATTGAAACAGCTTGTTCTACAATAGATTTTCTCCCAGAAACCCAGATTTTCATAATAATTATATGAGAAGATTTTCATTCAAATTTAGAACTTTTGTAAAGTTCACTCCACAGCATTTCGAAGAGCTTTTAAGTTTCAAATAAAAACCTAAGTCTTTTCCGGTCTATCAGATAATAAAGAGTCTATGTTATGGATAGTTTATACTACTATTATAAAGAGGAAAGATTTGTATGTATTTTTGTATTGAATAAACTCGAAAACTATTTTGCCGATTTCAAAAATTCTTTCACCATTGGAAAGCTACATTCAACCCGAGTAACATAGGCTATATTTATTGCTAGAATCTCAACTTTCTGGAAATAGTTCCCAGGTGAGGGTAGCAAAAAGACTCCGTGATGGAAAATCTTAATCTGAAACTGAAAATCGTCTTGCAAGTCATTCTCTTCGCATCGCAATCGCGTGCAGAGAGTCGACTAACGAGTGCTCGCAGCTGCTTTCTGAACAAAATTTCAAAACCTGCCAAATACGCGCTTGAGAGTCGAGTACGGTGCGTGTGCAGTGGCTTGAAGAACAAAATAGTAGAAATATACAAGCTCGAACTAGGGAGCCGGAACTCTGAGCGTCCCCAACGCCTTCATAGCCAAAGAGAAAGACAACGGACATCTAACACTAGAGGTCGTAATCAAGTTTCAGCTCATTACAAAAAACTAGAATTTGAGTTGGAATTTTCCTCATTTTACTTTTTTAATGGCAATGTACATATATATGTGAGTGTGTATAAGTGTGTAAAAACTTATAACTTTTGAAATGTTTGTTTAAGCCCGTGCGAAGCCGGAGTGGTCTGCTAGTAGTAAATATTAAAAGATATGAATTGAATAGGTGGTCATACTCACTATTTAAGTTTATATAGACAAAAGCTTATAAAGCTTACCTGTAAGAAAAAAGGATAAATATATGAGTTCATATTATAAATGATATTCCATAAAGAACTAAAAACTGGTATAAAAACATATTATTTAACTTAAAATACTATTTAAGCTTAAATATATATATGTAATTCCTATAGTATTGCCGAACTCACCAACAAAGGAAGTTTTAGAAATAATACTCGTCAAAGAACGATATCTAAGAGCATCATTTATTCTTTGTTATATAAAGTATCGATTGGAATGGGTTAAGCAATTGTGCGTGCTGAGAACTATATCAGTCGTTCCAGTAATTGCGGTTATTTATGAAAACGAAAAACCTTTCACCTGACTTATAAAATATTAAAAGTGGCAACGATGACACTATGATCTGACTTAGACTGGCTCCTCCTACGATGCATTGTTGGGCATAATAATTGAAATAATCTTATAAAATATTATGCATTCTCACATAAATTCATATAAATGACAGAGAACAAAGGAAGTGTGGCACATATGTTTCAAATAAAGAAAGCACCATTTAATTGGCAGTGCTACTAATAACTGGAAATAGCACATGTAGTGCAAGCAAACTGTCGAAGAAATTGTGCTCAATGAACATTTCAGGCCACACAAGCTACAAAAACAACAAAGAAAAAATCCAAAAACTATAAATAAGCATTCATTCGTGCACTCGTGATAATGCGGCCACGTAGGCGATAAGGTCGACAGTACGCTGCAGCTCACTAATCGCCTGTTGCATAGTTTTTAGCGCAGCGCAGCCGAGTGTTATTAGAAATTGCGCTTAAGCGATATATTTTTTATTTGAATGAATGTGTGTGTATGTGGAGACACCTTAGCTGTGCCCATTTCGTCTGCTCAACAACTTATTACCGGCAATAATCGCAATGGTGGCTGGTAGTGGTACTGGGGGTGGAGCCTGCTGTGGCAACGTTAGCAAAGCGTAATCGCTGATAAATGCATTCACGAACAAGGCGGGCACATATGCACTTCACTTTTGTAGGTGCATATGTATTTACGTTTGTATGTGTCTCTGCAATCATGTGTATGCGCGATATTTATCTAGCGTTATTGTTGGCACTTGCGCCTGTTGTTGCCTTTGTTGTTGTTGTTGTTGTTGGTGTGAAGCTTATTGCACGTGATTGTGCAATTTTCCGTTTTATTTGTGCGACAGCAGAACGGCTTTTGCTAGCACGTCGTAGCTTTTGGTTCTATATCTTTTATGTAGCGGAGACACAAGCACACACACACACAAGAAATAATATTTTTTCTTATTTTCCATTCTGATTTCTGCCGGGTTTTTCTTACGAGCCGTTGGCATAAATCACAAGCATTCTGCTTTGCTCTCATTTTCTAGCAATTGTTTTGTTGTTGTAGTTATCAGCTTTGCTGTCGCAGCTATGCCACGCGCTTATCATAACCAACTAAGTGTGTGTGTGTTTGTGTCTTTACTATTGGTTTTGCTTTTGTTTTTATAGTCATTGTAATTTAAATATAAAATCTATATTGATATCGTAAAGGTAAAATTGTGCGGCTCATCTGCATTCAGTAGCCAGTGAGGCATGCAGTAGCTGCTCTGGAATTGTTGTGTGTATTGGTTAGAACCAATTTATTTCTATAGATAGTGTGTGAGATGGTGTCATTTGCCTTTGCAAACGGCTTTATTTCTATGTGTTAGAGTATTGTTTTCTTCAAAGCTTTCTTTTTTATAGTTTAATAAAGTTGCTGTTGTTGGCCAACGCTTATCGTTTGCCATAAAGCATTTAATTTAATACGTTGAATCTATAAATACTATAAATACACATATGCATAATAATACACTTAAGCCACACACACATACGCAATAAATTTGAAAATGTACTCATAAAAAGCATTCATGGACTCATCTCGTGCATTAAGCTTTGTGGTACTGATACCCTGTTTTCTATATGAGTTCTGGAACGAGCAAGTCGAATACAATCGAGCTGTATCAAGCTAGATATGGTATGATGACAAAAAGTATTCACTGAGGCACTTTCAAATATTTAGAGCTCAATAATACCGGAGTGAGCTCTAAACCGGCCACAGCGATAAAAGAAGGATGAATTGTTGGAAGTTCCTCTTCTATCTCAAACACTGTCGTATCTTGAATCCGAAAAGTCTGCTCTAACCTCTACGTTAATAAAACTGTTAGGAATAGCTTATAGCGCAAGCCTAAAAACTTCGAAGAGTATATGCCAAATGACGAACCTAGGCCCATTGTGAATCCACCGAGACTAGAATCCCCTCACACTACAATGTCCTCTCAGAACGACGCTGTGGACTTTATGAAGTTGATCATCAAAATATAAAATATATCTTCCATTACCAAACTACTTGATTTTAGTCTATCTGGTACTCGAAAAGTTCAGTTTGAAACAAACCTCTTCATCCACAATTCCCTAGATCTTTTCTAGAAATAATTTTGTGCATATAGCTAGTTTTGAAAATACCAAGCGAAACTAGGTCGCTCTCCGTTTGATCTTTCCAAGGTTTCGAGCTCTTCCTCTTCGTCTAATTCCAGGTACTGTATTGAACACTTTCATAGCTGGTTTGCTTCTATCCATTCGAACCAGACGACCTAGTCAACGTAACCAATGTCTTCTTATTAGCAGAACTATGTCAATGTTGTCGTATAACTCGTAGAGCTCATAGTTCCATCGTATGTGGTATTCGCCTTAGCCAATTTCAAAGGACCGTAAATCTTACAGACAACCTATATCTCGAAAACTCCTAATGTCGTTTCATTGGATGTCGACATCGTCCACGCAGCAGAACAGGGATGATAAGGGACTTGTAGAGTTTGGTTTTGGTTTGTCGAGAGAGTTCTTTACTCTTCAACTGTCTATGCAGTCCAAAGTAGCACCTGTTGGCAACACTGATTCTGTATTGAATTTCAAGGCCAACATTGTTGGGGATACTGTGATACTGGTTCCAAGAATTTTTAAAATTCTATAAAAAAAATTGGAAGAAAACAATTCGAGTCAAAAGAACCATCTGAAGTTAAAGACTTTTGAACGTTGGTATTTTAGGAACTCGGATAAAAGCTATTTACTATGTCTGCATATTCTAGAACAGACAAAATCATTCAAACTTTAAAATATATTTTAGGTAAATATGTAGATCGAAGAGATTTCGCTCACAAGACACTTGAAACTTAACTTACATATCGTCCTTATATAAAAAAATTTTAGTAATATCCATACCTCAACTCACTTGTGCTTCCATCACTATTATACCAACAACCAACGAACTCTAAAAAAGCTGTCAGCCTTACCGACTAATTAACTATAGTTCCATCTAACTGCATTCTCAGCGGTGTCTTAAAACTGACTTGCACTTTACTAACTAAGTATTCCCCAATAACCAGGTCACGTTTTCTGGCCAGCAAATGGCATTACAAAAATTTAAACAACAAGGGAACGAGTGTCTCTTTATGAAGGTACTATATAAATAAACTCCAACTACAAAGCTCAGCAGCCTTCCGAAGTAATTATGTTCATGAAGAAGGAATCATAATTATCCTCATAAGTGAAGTCTAGGCAGGCGAAGTCTTAAGCGTGAAAAAAGAGCTAGAAATTTATTGATGCGGGTAGGAAGTTGTTTGCATACTTGCGGCCGCTGTGTCTCATTGCGTCGCACTTATTAAGCTCCCTAATAGAGACGGCGCTTCAAGTGTCGTTCATTGCCGCTGCGGCTTTGCGGCATATACGCACACATGGTGAGGCCTAAAAACCCATAAAAAGGGGTAATCATGTCAAGCGAACAACATACTATAACTTTTGCTGTAAGAATAACAACAACAACAGCAATGAGAGTCGAAGTCTTAGAGACTCCTTTTCGAATAAGACATCCACATATCAGCGCAGATGTTGTACGGGGTGGCGTGGCACTCAAACGCTGATGACTGTATTACTCGCAAGTAGAAGAGGAAGAAGCTGGCAGGAATGTGGGTAGCATCCACGGTATGCCTTTGTCCCGTTTATTACCGAGACGTGTACGAGTACGTTGTGACCCGTTGCCAATCACTCTGACGCGCCCTTTTCCCCCTCACTCTTCCCATTTACATACCATTTACGAGTAATGTGCTGTGTAAATAAAGTTGCCAAAAAGACAACAACAATGACAACAACAAGCCGCACTTGTGACACACTGAACTTTTCGTTGACTCCATAAATATTCGTATGTATGTGTGTGTGAGAGTGTCTGTGTGCGTCGGTTTTTATTGCAAATTTATAGGCTTGAACGCAAATAAATCTGTAGGCTTTACAGTTACACGCTTTTGGGCGCTGTGCCAACTTGATGGCCACATATTTGGCAACCATCGCACACACACGCAGCCTTCCACATATGTATGTATGTGTGGCGCTCTGTTGCATCATGCGTTAGGGTGGCACCGCAAAATGTGCCTGTTGAATCACAACTGTCGCCGTTGCGACGACGACATGGTCATAATTTCTACGGGATCTCCTACGTGATTGCACACGCTGGGCCATTTGTGTTTTTAATGTCTCCGCCGAAAGTGCTGAAATTCGAGTGTGTGCCTTCTAATGTTGTGCGGTAATCTGTGGGATTTCATGGACGAGTGGAAATCGTGGCGGCTTCTTATTTTATTTCTTAGCGTACAGGTGGGTAGGCAAGCAATATAGTAATGTGAATACAAGGGAAGGATATTATGGGATGGCGCACGCATTGTGTCGAGGGAATCAATAATTTTGTGCGTGAAATATCAAAGTTTCTTATTAAAGTCAAGCGTAAAGATTTCTACGAAATATTAAAGCAAAATTCAGTTACTATAACCACATGAGCTGAAACATCGAACCGAACCCAGAATCATTTGAAATAAATTAAAGTTTTGAAAACTTGTAATAATTCTGCTCACGGCTTAACATTGAAATTCCCAGCTAACCCACACTAAACATTCTCTAAGGCTCACAAACCTACTTACAGATCTGATTAAATAAATTTCCTGGCTGTTTGTTTGTGAACTAACTTTCGAAATTCGAAAATATGTTTTAAATTTTTAAACTTCGAAAATATTTTTTGAGAATTTCGAACTTTGAAAATATATTTTAGATTTATAAACATCGAAATTTTTTTTAATTTAATTTAATAAATTTTTAAACTTCCAAAATATGTTTTAAATTTTCTAACTTCGAAAATTGTTTTAGATTTTCGAATTTCGAAAATATGTTTAAAAATTTCAAACTTCGAAAATATGTTTTAGATTTTTAAATTTCGAAAATATGTTTTGAATTTTAACTTCCAAACTGTTTTGAATTTTCTAACTTCGAAATAGTTTTAGATTTGCGAAGTTGTTATATGTTTTAAAATTTCAAACTTTGAAAATATGTTTTAGATTTTTAAACTTCGAAAAAATGTTTTAGATTTTCTAACTTTGAAAATTGTTTTAGATTTTCGAATTTCGAAAATATGTTTAAAAATTTAAAACTTCGAAAATATGTTTTAAATGTTTAAGATTTTTAAACTTCCAAAATATGTTTTAGATTTTCGAGCTTCGAAAATATTTTTTCGAGTTTCGAATTTCGAAAATTCGATAATTCTATGGAATCGACTATAAAAAATTTTAAAATTTTTCTCAAAAAATTATATTTAATACAATTAAAATAGTTTTTCAAAAATTTTCAGCCATATTTCCTATCACATCCTTAACACAAACAACATGCATTATAATATCACGAACAAAACCTTCTCACACCCACAAAAATTGCAGCAATTTTATGCTGATAAAATATGAGGCAGAAAAACTGTAACCATGTCATTACCATAACAGACACGCAGTACAAATTGTAATTACACCAATAACAAGCCGCCGATTACAACATGCAATGAGGCAACGCCAACGCCGACGCTGAACACTTGTAGTGGTGTCATGCGTGATAGAAATTAACAACCCTATGCTATACAACAACAATAAATGTAGAAAGCAAAGGATGAAGAGCCACACAGCGTTCAAGCTTGCTGTAAAAGAAGAAAGCAAATTCCGAAACAAGAATTGCAAATGTGGCTGTTGCTTACACACTTGTTTATGCGTGGTAATATTTTTCGCTTTATAGGCTAACAAAAAATATAACGGAATATTTAAACAGCATTTCTTAATTAATTCTTATTGCTTTGTGCATAAATGCCACACAGCCACAGCCACAGAGGGGAATGCGATAGCCAAAAGACACAAAAGGAATAAATCTACTTTGCGGAAGACAGTCTTTTCTTGCTTCTCTTACCCGCAAAATGTACATTTCGTGTGCGGAAGGAATTAAAATTAAGAGCAACAATAAAGGCGAATCAAAAAAGTGCTAAAATATGAAAGCAACAAGCGCCAGCAGTGTCTTGTACGAATGATAATGAAGTGAGTTGTTGTTATTGGAACTTGTAAAAAGACACGAGGCGAGTTTCTTAAGTTACACAGGCACACACTTTTCAATGTCCACGAAAGTTTATTCGCTTGGCCGCAATATTTTACACTAAAATTCAATACAACTAACGGATAAAGGATAACGGCACACTTGTACAAGTGGCAGCGCCATTAATATCAATTACGTTGTGGCAAGTTTTGGTCAAAGGGCGCACACCACATACACGATGTGGTAAGTATCTAGTAGGCATACTTAGCCGCCGTGGCTGCTAGTTATCCTCAGCGTTGTTTAACACACTCATATGTCACGCGCTATTATTTATGAGCGTGTATGGGTTTCAGGGCAAGGCTACAAGTAAAAAACAAGTAAAGTTGTTGTTTATAAGCTGCTGGTCCGCAACAGCAAATTAAGTAGAGTATTGCAATACACCGGTGATTTGCTAAGTTTTAAGTAAAGTCGTATCGGGTCTAAGCAAACGAGCGAAAGAGCGAAATAAAAAAGAAAAGAAAACAAGTTAAACAAAAGGTCAAAATGTAATCAACAAAGCAACGAGTGGGATTACGCTTGCTGGGAAGGAATTGTTTGGCGTACAGGGTGCGACAAAAGGAGTGATTGTGAATTTCAAGTAATTTAGTAATATTTTTTATGGAAGAAAATGAGATATATAAGATTGTATATAAAATACTTTTGAGTATTATTTTTTTAAAGTCCATGAAAATTAAAAAAAAAAATAATAATAATAAGAAAAAACGTTAACTTCGGCTGTACCGAAGCTAATATATATATATATACTTTATAGGGCCTGCGACGCTTCCTTCTGGGTGTTACAAACTTCGTGACAAACTTAATATACTCTGTGCAGGGTATAAAAATGTTTTTCAATAAACTTAAAATATAGTATTTTGACCGTGGACTGACAAAAATGGAAGGAATATCAAAAATGTAAAAAAAAATAATAAATTCTGAAATTTGTTTTTAATTTTACTTAATTGAATTATGAAAATTTTTTATACTTTCAAAGGTTTATCTTTTTCGTTAACAAAAAAAAAACATTTAATTTTTTTTATTTCAGATCAATGATTTTTGAGTAGATAATAAATAGAGCACTTTGGGAATATTAAAGGGTTATATACAGTTAGACGGCCGAAAAAAAGTGAATTTTCCAGAATTTTTTCTGAGAAAACTTTTTAATTTATTGATCCAAAAATTTATACACATATTATGGTATCTTTTAACTGTATTTTAAGACTTAGTACTAGTAAAAATATTTATTTGAAAAAGAGCTACAGCTGATCTCCAGGAGCTCCTCTCAAAAAAGACGTTTTGCGGTGACCACTATATCTCGGAACTGGATCATCCGAAATTAAAAAACCAAACAGATTTCGTTAAAATAATGTTAAATCTAGTAATTAATCGAAGGAATAAGCAAATAAAATTTTTTGACAAAATGGCGGTTTCTCAAAAAAAAAAAAAATTCGGCCTTAAATTGTTTATAAAAAAAAATATTTATCGGAGAGAACAAATCTTCGATTAATTATTAAAAAATATATTTAAGAAGGTCGTGTTAAAATTTGAGACTAATCGGTCTAGCCGTTTTCGAGTAATGTTGGTCACCGACTTTGAAAACACCATTTTGAGAAAAACGCGTTTAAAGTTTGGACCTTATACTTCCAAGCACTCTGAAACGCCTTTTCAAATTTTTCATTTGCTTGTAACTTTGAAAATATTCACCGGAACGATATGAAAATTTCTGTGTGTATTCTTAAATATATGTACATTAAGAAAATGAAATAAAAAAAATCGATTTTTTGAAAATTGTATATAACCCCTTAAACTAAACCTCCATTTCGAAAAGAAAATATAAAAATAAATTACTTTTGCACTCTAAAAATATTCAGTAAATTGTGTTAAAGTTTAAAATCATTCAAATTATTTTTCACCTTAAAAATTTTTTCTAAAAATGTACCAATTTTTAGACTCTTACTTGGACTTCTTTTATTAAATACTAAAATAATATAATTTTGCTTGGTAAACCGATTTTAATTTTTCATATATTATCAATAACCTTTAAACTATATTAATATAATTTGCAAATGCACATTTCCTATACAAATTTATTGCTAAAAATTTTATAAGTCAAAAAAAATATTTGGTACTATGGAAGCACCCTTTATAAATAGTGAGCACACAAGTTGCAAGCATTAACTCAACTTAAGTGCATTTGCAACAAAAGACGCACAAAATCACACGCATGCAGCGCTGTATAAACCCCATCAGTCGCTGCACTGCAAATGTTACGTATACGCAGTGTTGTACGATCGCTACATTTGTTGCTACTTTAATGTATTTCTTGCCAAATATATACTTGAAAGCAGCACTGCTTCAATTTTTCAACAAAAGTTATTATATTTTTTGCAACACATCGTCTGTTGCATTGTTGCACGATGACAATGGCAACGTCATACAAGGCAACAACAACGCCACCGCCGCCAGCACTCGCACTCTTCCTTCAAACGAACATCACAACTTTTTATTTTACTCCCTATACTTTTCATTTACTTTTGTCTTGACGGGGCATGGTAGAGCAAACACACATACACACACACATGCATAGTTGTGGCAACAACAATGGCGCACCGACACTTTGCTGTTGACTTTGGCATTACAGTTCAATGTTTATTTTCGCGATTTTCTACTTCAGCAAAGATTTTGCACACTTGTGTAATTCTTAAATCACACACACACAAACACTCGCTTCAATGTGAAGAAGAGGGCTGGTAGCGCTCACTCATGTGTGGCATTGCATATGCAACAGTTGCATGCCGCACTGCTTCACACACTCACATACACAAACAGATTCAAGCGCGTACATGTGTATGTACTAATGCCGCATGGTGTCTGTGCAAACAGTGAGTGGCAACATGTGCATTACAGCAGTTTCTTGCAGCTTGCAACGTGTGGTCGGTCGTGCGCCAGAAGCTGGCTGGTACCCATGGTGTCTTTGTTTAGCAACGCCGCGACGAAAGCAATATGCCACGAGGCGAGTGTAACGGGCGAGTATGATATACAACAAGGTTAAGTCTTGTTGACCAAACGGCTAAGATAAATATACACGAGTATGTGTCCACATGCCCCGTGAGTGAATGTGCCACATCCATGAGCTAGACGCGTGCTTCACAGGATTTCGGAAGTAAGAAGTGTGGCATAGATGACTGTGGGGTGTGCGACAATGCGCTGACAATGCAAGTAAACGCAGTTTGGAAGTGTCAGTGTTTTTGGAAGGTGTTGAAATGTGATTTCTGATAATAAAATTATGGAACTTTAAAGAAATTCTTGAATAGTTGGCAGTTTCTTGGTTGGTTTGCCTTTAAGACTGACTTTCTCGAGTAAAGAAATTAACAGAAAAATATTTGAAATAACATAAAATGGTTGTACTTGTTGGCTGGTAGATTACCAGCCAAGGAAAATTTTGATATCGTATGTAAATTAACTCCATAGAGTAATCTGAAGTAATCTTAAGTAATCATAAACTAAAAACAACGGTTATTTCATATTTGGCTTAAAAATAACAAATAAAAGAAGAATTGAATATATGTAAAGTAATTCAGTAGAGTAATCTGGAGTAGCCTTAAGTAATCATAAACTAAAAACATTTTGTTTTAAAAATAACAAATCAACCAAGAAAATAAGTAATCTCAAATAATCTAAAGTAATCATATGTAATCATAAATAAAAAAAAAATAACAAATCAAACAAGAATTGAATATATGTAAAGTAATTCAGAAGAGTAATCTGAAGTAATCATAAGTAATCATAAACTAAAAAAACATTATTTGGTTTAAAATTAACTAAAAGCAATAATTTGATATACGTAAATTAATTCAATAGAGTAATCTCAAGTAATTTTGAGTAATCATAAGTAATCATGACATAAAAAAAACATTTCTTATTAGATTGAAAAATAACAAACAACAAGAATTTAATATAACTAGGTATGTATGTAAAGTAATTCAATAGAGTAATCGTAAGTAATCATAAACCTAAACAGGCTATATAAGGTTCCTGAAAGCTTGAGGATTGTCGAGTGAGGTTGAGATTCAAACTACCACAGATAAGAGGCTATACAAAGACTGGTAATCAGCTAGTTATGTGTGTCGAACCAAGTCCAAAAGTTGGGTTAGGAATTTTTAACTTCTGTGAAAATGTGAAGGATTCTTGTTAAGAAACAGTAATAGAAACGGAAAATACAAGTTGTTCCTTTCGATATTTTCGCTTGGCATTTTTTTAAATAAAATACTTCGTAGATCAAAACATTTTGCTTTATTTCTTATTTTCTGACATTAAAAGAAGTTGATTTAGATCTCAAAGAACATAGAAGGATTATAAAATTTGAAGAAATATAAACATGAGATCTTCCTTACAATGGACTATACTCACTTAAAATGCTCTGAAGAACTAACTCAGAGTCGCCCGCCCTCGAATATTAAAAAGTGCATACAAGCGCTCTCAAAGAGAGATCAAGCCACTCAAGCCTAAGAAAAAAATATATGAAATTCCAAAACTACACAAATTTAGTAACTTTAATTTTCTTAATGCCACAGCCAATAAAGCGACAAAAAAAACAAAAAAGCGACCAACAAAAGCAAGCAGACGCAAGTACAAATGACAATAACTTCAAGCGCCATAAGATTCAAGAAGTAATGTTGAAGAGTGCGTCATCGCCTGAGAGGCCACACTACCAACGACCACAGCTGATGGACAAAAGAAGATGAGAGCAGCACACACATACTGATGGACACGAAGTAGAGGCTTTTTAATATACACAAAAGGTAATGCGCCCACAATCGAGAAATGCCAACACTTATGGCGGACTTAAGCACGCAGCAAGAACAGTAACTATATACTGTATGGGGTGAAGACGCAACATTGTTGCAAGAAAAGTTATGGAACTTTGATAAACGAAAGCAAATATTACACATAAAGGAGATGACAAAACAACAGCAAACAGTTGAGGTTGCAGCGATGAAGGAAGCGTTGGTGGGGGACTCAGAAAAAATTAAGAAAATTACGACAGATAAAATATTTCATGCAAACATAAGAAAAAAAGTGAATAAAGAAGCTCTTCGCTGAGCGCTGAAGTGGCAGGGAAGCGCAAGTGGCGCGGCGCGGTGGAGTTCCAGGAAAAATCGCTGTAATAAACTGCGAATAAAATGTAAGGGAAAGCTACAAAAATAAAATAAAAAACAGACGAACAAAAAAACGCAATAATAACTTGCAACATAAGCAAATATAAAAAAAGAGAAATGTGAAACCATTTGAGGTAAGCGCTGCCACTCACGGGGCAGTCGAACATGGAAAGTGCGGAGGGCGCGCCATGCGATTGTGGGGCACATAAAAGTACGCGCAACATACAGAAGTACCCTTGCATGTGTGTATAGATGGAGGGGGTGTAACTGCACTTCGAGTGCGCGGCACACAACAGTAAAAACAGTAAAAGCAACCACAATGCGCTGAAGGGGCACTGGGCGCAATGCGAATGAGTGGCTCTTACGTAACATAGCAATGCGCGCAAACATAACTTAAATTATTAATAATAACAAAAGTCAGTGAGCGGCGCACTGCCGAGAGGAAATCAAAGAAAACAGGAAGGATGGTGAAAGAAAAACCGTTGTTTCACAGTTAGCAGGAAAGGCGATCTAAACGAAACGATTGCGGAATGAAAGTTCACCGCGCATGAAAGTTGAAGCGCGCTTGGAGCGTTGTGGCGGAGTGCTTTGCTCTAAGCCTTTACAGGTCGCTGGAGCAGCGGCGGATGTGGATCGACAACTGTTTGCCATGCCGAGTGATATGACAACAGCGCGGCGATTGAATGCGGGTCACTGGGGGAAGCGGCGCTTGGTATATACAGCGGAAGCAAGTGCTTTACAATAACTTTAGCGCGCGGAGCAAAAAAAAAATCAACAAACAAACAAAAGTAGCCATAAATAATACTTCGCACAAGTGCACGCGCTCTTATTGAAGCATACTTTTGAGCGTTTGCATGCACTCAGCTGACTGCGCGCGCGGTGATATATATAGAATACAGTCCGCGGGCGCCATTGTTTTCTTTTATAGCGGTCACAAAACAAAAAGAACTTAAAATAATAATAAAACAATAATATGCGCCGCGTTGTGCTCCGTGCGCGCGTATATCCGTCCGCCTTCAACGCTTTTGCTTGGGCTTACACTCGCGCCGCGATTTATTAAAAATTCGTGGCGTTATTGTTTTAGTTTCACTTTTTGTACTTGCGCTGCCTGTCTTCACGGCACTCCTGCGTCCATCTTCCTTCCTTGAATTCATCTTCGCGCCGCACCCACCATATTTATTTTAATGATTTATGCACACGTGGTCGAGTGAGTTTCCGCCGCGGCGCGAAGACAAGCGCGTCTGGGAACACTGGTAAACGCGCTGGCTCAGAAGCAGTTCAGCGTTGTACTGAAGGCGTGTGAAGGTAGTAAATCGGACAGCGCGCTTAAGCAAACACATTTCTTGTGGCGCACGGCAGGTATTTAAGCAGGCGCATGGAATTATTAAGAGTTGAAATTAAGAGAAAAATTGAATAAGGGTTCCCAAACCTTCGTCAAAATAACAGTGTTGTAATAATTAGTACGGAATATAACGGCATATAACGTCATGAATTTAATTACAACAACAACAAAACTAATCTTATAAACCCAGCAACGCTCTAATCGGCCAGCAAACATAAACCCAATTCTATTTACCCTCTTAATCTTCCTCAAATAATGCGATTATTAATTACATTCTCCTTAAGACGGCTGGCTAATAGCAAATCAAAAATGTCTTATCAATAACAAAAAAAGTTAACGGCATTAAAGTCACATCGCTAAATTTATTGTTTTTTGTGTCTTTAATAAGCTTTATTGCTTGTCCATATTAAATGCTCCCTCTCTTCTGTTTTTTTTTCTTTGCTCAAAGGTAACGAAGGACGACCGGCTTAATTGGCGCCGGCTCGCTGTAAGCGCTTACAATAATTGCTATTAATTCGATTTATTAATGTGTACTTAATTTTTAATTACGCCTTAAAATACGCGTTTTTGCTTGGCGCTGCATGATTTTGCTTGCATTACCCACCTCTCTTCTGCTTAACGCCGTCGGACTTAAGTGATGTTTGTAACATTGAAAAATCTATATGTACTCTTATGCAAATTTATATTTTTAAGCGCGCTTTCGAAGCTTTAATGCACGAGTGATGGAATAATAAGTGGAATAAGTTGTCGCGGGAAAATCACTGAAGGTTTAGTGGAGACTTTAAATCAGTTTTTTAAATAGTAATTATTGATTTACTTAATGTGGTAATTTAACTGTTTGATTAAATTTTAAAAACTGATGTTTCTTACAAGTTGTAAGACGTCTGCGAATGACTGAAATATGTACTTATATGTGAGATCAACAATGGATACATATTTTCGATGTATACCCGGACACCCAACAACATCTGTTTGCATCAATCTCTCTTTAAGAAGCGAAGACATTCTCGGTGAGTTGAAAGATCAGCGAGATTGTTAGTAATTATACCCGAATGTCTCTTCGTTGAGGGGTTGGTGTTTCTGGGTTCGGATATTTTTTCTGTTCTTTTCTCTAATTCATGTTGCGATCACTTATCGGCGACCAGAGATGTAACCCGAGCATACTTCCAAGTTGATGAGAATGACGATTATTTGTAATGAGCGTGACAGAGCAGACAGGTTTGATCATTTTCAAAGCTGTTTCGGGTTCGAAACTGAACTTAGTATTCTGAAGAGTTCGATTTTATTATTCAACATTGAAACAATGGAGGACGATACACCAACTATAATGATCTTTAACTTTTCAAGACTATTTTTGGAGAACGATTTCTACATTTCATCAAAAAATGACCGGACCCTCGACGATTATCTGTTTACAGTCGGCAAATTTCTTTACAGCGAGCATTCTTTTGAGGTGCGAGAACAGTAAAAAGTCGATGGTAGGCCTGATCAGGAGGATATGGAAGATGCGAAAGCAAATCGAACTCCAGTTCTTGCAAACTTACTATCGTGTTTATTGATTTCTGACACAGCGCATGGTTTAGATTGAGCTTTTCTGGGTTTTTCCTCCAAAACTGTCTCTCATGGAGGTCTACTAGGCTCATGGTATTCGGGGATCCATCAACTTTTGGTTTATTACATTTTCTTTTTTCATTTATATGTTCTACAAACTGTTTGGACAACCATTAATTGCGCCAAAATTTGGTGTTACTTTCCGATAATCACCGATTTCGGACATGATTTATGTCCTGTAAAGCAACTCAGCTGTGCCTAGTTAATACCGTTATAAGATATATAATTACCTATGTCAAATGAGGTGAACAAATGAGCTAAACATAGAAAAAGGCTTAACCACAAAATACTCAATAAATAACTACTAGAAAAACGACACGGGTTACAAAAGCCGAAAAAAATGCAGAAAAAGAAATGACAGCTGAGAAAAAGAAAAAAAGAAGGTAGAGGAAAATAAGTAAAGAAAAAACTGAGAGGCAAACGAGCGTTCAGGCACTTTAACCGCAATTGATTAATTCAATTTCAATTTTGGCTACACTTGATGTGCCATCATTAGTCTTTTGGAGTGGACGAAACACTCCATACACACAACACCCACACCCCACCCATACACTCTATACTCCTCTCCCGCTCGTTTGTAGCAATTTGCTGTAAAAATTGGTGTTGCAAAGTTTGTCAAACTTGTTGCACGCACAAATTACAAGTGGAGACAAAAAAATACAGAGCAACAACAATAAAAAAGCAAGCAAACAAACACGCTTGACAAGCATGAAACGATAAAAGTGCGAATACAAACACCGATGGGGAGCGAAAAAAGAGCAAATTGCAAGGCTTGCAGTGGTGCAGATGGCGGTCAATGAGTGAAGCGGGGGTCCGACGTAAGTAGTTGGAAAAATCAGTGAGAGAAAAAAGGGATATTTATCATGTTGGCATTGCTTTTACTTTCTCATTGCTGGGCATTGTGGTCGTGTAAAACTTATGGCCGCTGCCGGACAGCACCAACTGCCGCTGTTGTTGTTCTGCGTGTTAGCAGTAGTCGTGTCGGGTTATGTCAGCAAATTGTGGCTGGTGCAAACAGACTGGACGGCGTTTCTACTTCCAGCCACAGCGCGCACAGGCAGCCGCACCTTAAACAAAGCAACGCACAAAGGAAGTGTCAACAACAGCTGAGCCCAGCTTGGCAGCCACGCAGGCTGCTCAATGACTTGCCTGACTGGTCGGTTATTAATTTCTACGTCTCAACAGCAACACCAACAACAACAAGAAATGAATACTCTTTTAATGCTAACAAAAGCATGAATGCTGCTGTGTTGCCGATTAATGTGGCATGTATGTAGAGTCCCCGAGCGCTACCACACACACACACAACTACAAACAATGAACAAAAAACGCAAACTAATTTCTCAACAACAACTAGAAATGACAAAAAATGCTTAGCAGTAGCAGCAGCACAGAGGCTAAGCTTGGTAGGAGTGAGAGATTGCGAGATTGCTCGCTAGTGTGGCATACAGCAGGCATCATTTGTAAATCTTGCTTTGCAACAAATTAAAAACACATTTATATTGGTTAAGAAATTGTATTCTCAGTGGTAATATTAAGCGTAAAAGGAGCAAAAATGGCAAAAAGAATGAAAGAAAGAATAGTAAAAAAAGAAAATAAATACTTAAAAAAGAAAGAGCAGCAGTACAAGGGAATTGGAAGTGACGAGTGTAAACAATTGTTTATCTATAATGGCTTGGATGATGCATCACATGACTAAATGTACTTAAATGTGAGTAGGAATGTATTTGAGTATAAGTAAGTATGTATATATATGTATCTACCATTGAGAGTACCTAACTGTATATTTAGACGATAACCTCCGTACATTTATGTATGCTTATTTTACATAGACGTTTGGGATTAACAAATGTTGGATTGAACACTGCGTTATTGCGAAGATCCAATAGAAGGATTAAAGTAGCGCCTGAATGTAGGCAATAACTTTAAACTGTTACTAAAAATAACTAACTCCAGCTCTTAAATTCTTCTCCTTGGAATTTTTAATCATATGTAGTCGTATATTAAGCACGAAGTAATTATTACAACAACTAAATAATAACTAAATAATTTTTAATTTTATCTTAAACACAGCATTTGGATAAATATTATTTGAACAAGAGCACATCTTGCGATTGGGGAAAAAACTATTGATCAGAAGTAAGAAGGAAGCAGAAGAAGAGAATAAAAAATCATTATCAGTGCCGTTCCCTCAGCAATCGGGTCTACGAAACCGGAACGGTCTCAAATTTTTACTGCTAATGACTCCGAGGCATTCCATAAATCCTACTATACGACGCAGAAACATGGACGAGAGTGCATTCGAGATAACTCCTCTCCACAAGATCCTTGGACCCATTCGCATAAGATGATTCGCAAGAAGTACCGAATAGGATGGAACCATGAAATGTATGAGCTCTATGCCGACATGGATATAGTTAATCACATAAAAAATCCAACGCCTGGTTGGACTAGTGTCATACGCAAGAAAGATTATGCTACAGCTAACGGCCCCTTCCATTCGATACCCATAGGTGGATAACGAAAACAAAGGCTCCCACACATTCAATGGAAGGACCAAATGCATAGGGTCTGTATATGGGATTTACAACGGGTGTGAAGACGCAGGATAGAGCGAACTTACGAAGTTTTGTGTTCTCGACCCGGACCGACCAACGGTATTAATGTCAAAGAAGAAGTAAAGATGAATTTGATGCTCTGTGACTCGCTCTTAAGCCCCAAGAAATGATCTACATTTGGTTTATAACCGGCTTAGAATAACTCATTTAAATATACATAATACTCTTGGGAGCTTAATATTCTAATCCTCTTCTTGCCTAAGCGATAGCATAAATGCGAACCAAAAGCGAAAGAAAGGAACTTATGGAGTCATAAACCTTTTATTTCTAAAGACAAAAAGTCAATATATCTAACTAATAGAAGACTTACTCCACTCCAAAAAGACACACATATTAGGATGAGACTTTTGGACTGCATGAGGCGCTAGTTTAAGACAATTTACTAAAAAATATTGAAAATCTTAAAAATTCTGAAACTGAAGTAAACTCGTACATACTACAAAAATTGCCGGTCGCATCCAAAAAAAATTATAATAAAAAATCAGAAATAACCATACCGTACTTAACCCTCTCATGCCCGAATTAAAATGGGCGGAGCTAACAGCTTTTTTAGGACAGATATATATTAGTCTTAACTCAAATATGAAGTGATAAAAATTTCAAAGTCCTATGTTACCTGGTTCATTAGCTATGTGATGTTGCTTATAGGCACAAATTAAATTATTATAAATAAACTAAACACTTTTTTCATGAAATTTTTTTAGTAAATAACTCTCTTATCCTTACTTATTTATATAGTTCACTTTGTTTTAAAATAAAACAATTATTTTTATGTTTTTGAACCATTTTTGTATAACAACTTTTGTATAACTTTTTTCGCGAAACGATTTTTGCCAGTTTCTCTCTGCTAAGAACTCTTACTGAGTGAACACGTGCACAGCTCAAATCAGAAAAAGTAACTGTAAGCTTGCATAACACATAAGTCTACATAATTGAAAAAACCGCTGGTTAAAAAAATTTAAATAACGAGAATTAGGAGCCGATAAGTACAACGTTGCATATACGCAACATTGGGCATGAAAGGGTTAAGCAAAGCAATGTCATTTTCATAAATCACTAACCATTTTTCAAGCGATGAATCAAGGTGAATCCAAGCAACTGAAAGGTAAAGCAACAACAACAGCATCCAGCGAATGGCAGCAACAACAACATTTGCAATGTGAATGCATTTCACTAAGTGGCCGACGATATATCATTGACAGTGTGGCAACATTTACACAATCAATGCGTTTGCATATTTCTCGAGAGTGCGCCCCTTTCAATCCTTTCTCAGCAGGAACACGCCAAAGGTGGCTTAGAGCAATCATCAACTATTCTTCTCCAGCACTTTTTCACTTGCAACGCAATGGCGCCGCAGGAACTTAAGCGCCCAGCGAGCGCGCGCATTCCCAGCTGAAAAGTGTGCGGCCATCAGTCGCCGGAGGAGACGTTAATGAGCGACCATTACGCGGACAATGCGGTTTCCGACGCGCCGTGGCGCTATCTTTTCAACGCGCGCAATGTGTTATTTAAAATAGATTTACATTTACACTCGCGTAACGACGACTCGCCGAGTGAAATAAATATTCTTGCAAGCTGTCCGTGGCACACACTTACACACGAATATTAAATAAAAAATTGCGCGCGTTTATCAAAAACACTCGCACAATACTTGCTGCAAAATGACGCATATTTTCCTTCCCCACTTGCGTAGTTGCATGCATAAATTCCACTTGTCTTACCACAGCGCCTGGAGAGGAAGTAGTGGAAATAACGGTACAACCGAAAAATTGTTTTACACCCCATTCAGAGTGCGCAACGACACTTAATGCCCGGTTGATACTTGTTGTTGTTGTTTTTCTTTGGGTATGTATGTGTAATACATACCACCACCAGCGGTCGCTGACTTCTTATCATTCAATGTGACATCATTATTTTGTATTTTGGGTCAGGAAGAGCCGGGCCACAAGCCACAATACCCGCCAATACTCACCGCCAAAGGAATTTGTTGGCAAAGTGTGCAGTTAAATATCATTAAAAAATGATCACCCTGTATTATATGGTTTTTGTTATTGTCATATGAGCGCTGTGTGTGTTGAAATGGGACATTGTAAAGATAGATGCTGTCACTTGATTTGGGGTCATGATATATACGCGCTCATTTCTTGCCTCAAATCACACACACACTTACTTCTATCTAAGGGGGACATATGCTGCAGGACAGGACAGCAAAGTAGACAGAAGACATATTGTTTACAACAAACACAGCGGAAAAAGTGTATTTGCCTTGTAATGCCCACAAATTACCGGCCAAACGACATGTAAATGGTTCCCCGCCTTCGCTGCCGTGGCACTTCTAATTCGCTGCGGTTGGCTTTTAATGAGCCAAAAGTATAAAAGCGGCCATTGGGGCAACACTTGTACTTAATGCTTCAAGAACATATTTTAAGCTCATAAATATGGTTTTATTTGAAAAATATTCATGCACTTGATTAAGTGGGTTCCAACGGTGGTATAGTAAATATTGAACAAAGAGAGGTTAGGTTATTCAACCAATGCTAAGGTCGAACCAAATTTACTTATAATGTTGCGGCTTTAATCTCGTTCAAGTGTAGAAGTTTATAAAAGTTCGAACATAAACTCTCGGTTTTTACTCCCATCATAAGTTCTTATATCATTTTTTAACTGTTATCAATATTTTAAAATATTTTCCATCTGTACATACCTTAACACCAATATGAACCGGTGAAAAATCGCCGTGTAGTGCTGAAGTCAATATAGGTAATGGCATGGGAAGGGGGCAGGACATCATGGTCGCTACCTGAAAATGAAAAAAAATGAATTCGAAATTATAGCAAAAATTTAAATAATTAAAGAATTTGATAGCATTAAACGATATATTTATTTCTTGTATTTAAAAATAATGTTTCTAAGATATACATAGAAGACATATAAAGGATGTTTTTTTTGGTACAGCATTTTTATGTCAAACAAAACACAGACCGATTAATGAAGCATTTAACATCCGATGAAGCTCTTCCCTTCCATTGTACTCGCTTGGGTACAGAAAAAAATCATGCTTTTTTAACCAAATGAGTACAATTTGATAGAATGGGTTTTCTGTACCATTTTTTTCTGTACCCAAGCGAGAACAATGGGAGGGAATGGTTTAATATCGACCATAGAATAGGAAAAAATATGCTCATAATTTACATTAAGGGGTTATATACAGTTTTTTTTATTTCATCTTCTTAATGTACATATATTTAAGAATACACACAGAAAATTTCATATCGTTCCGGTGAATATTTTCAAAGTTACAAGCAAATTTGAAAAGGCGTTTCAGAGTGGTTGGAAGTACAAGGTCCGAGCGGCAGCGAGTTTTTTCCTGCGATTAATTACTAGATTTAACATTATTTTTTTAATTTCAAATGATCCAGTTCCGAGATATAGTGGTCACCGCAAAACGTCTTCTTTGAGAGGAGCTACTGGAGATCAGCTGTAGCTCTTTTTCAAATAAATATTTTTATTAGTACTAAGTCTTAAAATACAGTTAAAATACACACATATTAATGTGTATAAATTTTTGGATCAATAAATTAAAAAGTTTTCTCAGAAAAAATTCTGGAAAATTAACTTTTTTTCGGCCGTCTAACTGTATATAACCTCTTAAGTGTTCAAGATTGATGGTTTCCAAAGACTACTTCTCAATGTAAACGCCATCAGATATATAATAAGCTTTTTTGATACAAAAAAAACCTGAACTCTCTTATTTATTTCTTTTGAAAGCTAATGTGACGTTTGATTTGACAGCTATCTCTTTAAAAAATTATATATCTCTAAAAGAAGAGAGAGAAAGATCCTTCACAAATATGATAGAGCGGGTAGTTTATGACTCTGAGATTCATGGTTTGATCAAAATATTCCAAAACCGAATGTATTTGGAATTATTTTCCGGATTAGCTGTCTGTTGTGTAAACTTATGGAAAGTCTCATCGCGCAGATGAAGAAATATAGAGTTCCGGCAATCAACTCTTTATAGTTTCGAATATGCAAAGATGAAATTATCTCGTTAATTAATACCACCATTTTCTACAAGAGCTTTCGATAGCTTTGACCCTAGTTCTGGAAATCATAGAAATTATTTTCTAAGGTCTGTTGCCCTCAAGGTGAGTATAGAGACCTATATGTAGTACTATAAGATCTATGAATCACTTTGATTTCTTCTAAATTAAACATGATTCTAAGAGAAGAAACCCCGAGAACATATTCGAAAACATTTTTAGGTTAGACGTAGAAACACAAGCTTTTGTTGAAGAAGAAGGTTTTATTGCTAAACACCAAATGGGAAACTTAACTCGAGTTTACGAATGTTAAATTTCAGTCGCAAAACTTGGATTTCCATGAAGGCTGTGTGAGTCGAAACCTAAATTTTGAAATATTATTTTTGAGAATTACGAAAACAACTTTTAACCCACACACACACCTTACGACAGTACGAAAACCCGTTGAACTCTAAGCCACCTTCTTTACCGATTTTCAACGATGAATTGCTCACTCAACCCCTCCGCGGGGAAGTGGCTGTTGCAAGCGCGCATTCCACACGCAGCGCACGCTGTCAAATTGCCGCGACAAATGATGTTGCCGTGCAACATTGGCGCACGCGCATTTTATGTGCAACGTTGATGAATGGAGCTGCGGTTGCTGCCGCTGCTGCAAGCATTATTGCGTTGTTGCAGCACTAATTTCCGCAGATCACTGCCACACCACATTGTTGTCATATGCTTGCTTGCTGCATGCTACATATAGCAGTATACGCCTTGCCACTTTACTCGCATGACAAATCGTGCAGATGTTGCAACAACAACAGTGTGGTAGTGACAACAACGATAAATGCGCGTTTTGTTGTTGATACATTCGCGTATTTTATGGCATCTAACGGTGATATATGCCACCCCTCAAATCGAAAACCAACTGCACATTTGAAGAACCGTTAACAGTTTTGTGCAATCATTGTTGCACTCATTGCTCGGTCGCATGTTGACAGTCGGCGGTGGGCGTTGTGTGTGTGTGGGGCGTGGCGACATGAATGTCAGCGCTTTTGATACCGTCACCGTATGCTATAATTCCCATTTGACGGCAATCATCGACAAAGGACACTTGTGATGGGTGCAAACCCTTTTCTGCATTATTCATGTAATATGTTGCCACACAAATTTATTTATAAATGCATGTGGCATTACCAGTTAGAGGGAGGTGGTACGCGCCTCAAACTAAATGCAACCCAATTTCAGCCGAAAGCCGCATGCCACATGCACTTGCCACATGCCACTTGCAACAGCATGCTCATGCGAAATTTAGTCTGCCATTCGGCAGGCAATAAAATGCGAAATGAGAATCCACTGCTTGCAACAAGGCATTAATGCGGCGAAATGTGCATCCTTCATCAAGTGGCTGACATTAAAAGTTGTCATAAAGTCAGCTGGATTGACATAGTGGCAAATTTTGCCACGGCGCGCTTCATAAAGTTGCAGTGTGCGTGCGGATGTGTGTGTGGCTGCTACATATGCGTGCAACATGTGTCAAAAATCTCGCAAAAAAAAGCACTGTTACTTGCAATGTTGCAGAAGCCAAGCTGTCTTGACTCGACTGCAGAGCACACTAATAAACCAGCGTCGACTGATTGACTGACTGACTGAGTGAGTGAGTGCGAGACTTCGACTGACAGTCATTAATCCGCGTGTGCGCATTTTTTAAACCAGACGAAGCGCACACAAACCCCCATCCACATGCATTGCGCCTGCTACTGCCCGCGTGTAGTTTACTGCCGTTGCGGCAATAAAATTAAATGAGCCCAACAACAACAACAACGACGTCGGCCATTCTTCATTCAACAGTTTTCTTAATAATTTTCGCTCATAAATTTCGTATGTGGCACAAACACAGTGCTGCCACGTCGGCACTCAGCCATGCAGCGGGCAAGCACGAGTACAAGTGTGTAAATTTCATGGCATGCATTCACATATTTGTGGCATGCTGCAATTGTGCTAAATATAACGGGGGTAAATATTCGTGTGCGCTTTTTTGTTTTGTTGTTGCAATCTTATTTATGACGAGTAGCCTTGGCCCTTGTGAAGTTTCCAAAAGCGGAAAATATATAAAAAATATTATGGATTCTTGAAAGAAGAAGCATAAAATGTTTCGCAGAATTTCAGGACAGTTTGAGTTAGTGCAGGCTCATGTGATGGGAATGGAAGCGATATAGGGTTGTTCAGGAACTCAGGACTTTAATCTGAATAGAATATGAAATGTCTATAAAAAAAAAAAATTTCCCCAGAGAGACGACAGAAATTCAAAGTTTATAGAAGAACATTGGAAAGTTCTAAAACTCTCCCTGAATAACTCAATTTATCCACGGTCCAAAACTTCAGAAAGCAGGTATTGTTCAAGAAGAACCTTTCCATATTTTTCAGATCTTATCTTAATCAAAGGTTCTTAAGAAAGAACCTAGTAGAAACTATACAATTAGTGTTTTAATTCCTCTTCCTCAGAGTGACCACTAAATTACAACTATGTACATATACTCTTAAAACCGAAAAACTTTCCACCAAATGACTTCCCTCATCTCCCCATGTATTCTCTCTGTGCATAACAAATTCACGAAAGTGTTGAGTGTCTCTTATTTACACCTCTAAAAAATTTTCACTTTACACCTTACAAAAAAAAACAAAAACAAAAAAAAAACAACACACTTAGGGCACAAATTATTTTTTGAAAACTAATTAAACACAGACGAAGCGAACCGCCTGCTTTTGACTTTGGTGTCCACTTGTCACAACACCGTAAAGCTACACCTGAAAATTCTTTTTGGATGTCGACGTTGACACATTCTAAAATTGTTGAGAGAGCTGTCACACATTGTTTTTGTTGACGTTTTGTGTGGTCTAAAATTTAATTACACACATGTATGTATATACTGGCACTCAGTTCGGGGGAATTACTTGGGTGGTCGCATGTGGTAAGTGGCGAAGGAAATTTTTTTAAATATATTAGATTAAAAATAGAGAAGAAAAATAATATTAAAAACCAAAAGAGATAAAACAAAATATATACAATCTATGCTGAACACAATTCAGTAAACGTGTAGCCCCAAATCAGCGTATTTAAGTATTATCGAACCCTCGAGTATTCCACAAAGGGCCATGAAATATTTGTACTCAATAACACATACGACAGAGGAATAAAGATCCCAGGGTTCAGCCGTTTCGTAAATGGGTGCAGAAGTATGCGCAGACATGTTGAAGTATTGAAATCTTTTCGATCTGACCTTTGACCTGAACATCTTCATTAGAGACTGTTAATGATACTAAATTAAGATGGTATAGGAAGCCTCAAGATTTACTTAGAAACTTTAAAGGCCCGTGAATTTAATGAGCAACTAATGGAGGAACATTCCAACAATAGTTTCTAAACTATCATTTACAGCTTCATCCATGTTGCAACAGTTTCAAAGCTATCATATAAATTTGTAATAATCATATTTCCATACATTTATGTATAATAAATTAGGTTAATAGTTACCTGAGAAGTGAAAAAAGGCTGCCACTTACTAAATGCTACTTAAAAAAATGCTAAAATAAGATATGGTTAGCAAGAAATTAATTTACCAATATCTAAAAATAAAAAAAAATATTTATTAAATTTTCTTGCTTCCAGTACCGACCTATATATATACAGTGGCTCACAGCTTATTTCGTGTAAGCAACATTTTTGATAATACTGATATGAAATTAATATTTTTTGCTCTGAACTAAATGAACGAATGATGCAATTATATTCATAATTTAGTTTTAAATACAAAACATGTAAAAAAATTTACAAAAGTATTAAAATTCAATATTTTATTAAACAAAAACCAAAAAAACTCATAATTCATGGGTCACAGCTTATTTCGTGTGGTATAAAAATTCTGACTAAAAAGTTATAAAAAGTAAACAAAAATAAAATTTCAATATTTTGTGGAAAAGCCTTTTTGGTCGATTACAGCTTTCATGCGGTTTTGCATTGATTCCACCAAATTTTTTGTATAATCTGGCGATATTTTACCCCACTCTTCCTTCAAAGCCGCTTTTAGAGTTTGGACGCTAGAAATGTGGTGTTTTTTAATATTAATTTCCAGAATGTGCCATACATTTTCAATAACGTTCAAATCTGGTGACTGTGCAGGTGTTTGGACGAGGTGTGGACAATTCCAAATGAGCCAAGTTTGTGCAAGACCAGATTTATGTTTAGGGTCGTTGTCCTGGTAGAAGCGAAAAGTGTCACGTATACCCAGGTCTTCTGCACTTTGAAGCAAATTTTGCTTCAGTAAGTCTAGGTACACTTCTTTATTCATAGTGGAGTCTATAAACTCCAATCGACCAACGCCTGCAGATGACATACACCCCCAAACCATTACATGACCGCCACCATGTTTTACTGTTGCGCGTAAATTTTTTGTTTGGAGCTCAGTATTTGGTTTCCGCCATACGTATGCTTTACCATCTGACGCAAAAAGATTAAACTACCTCTCATCGGCGAAAATAACCGTATTCCAAAAAGCATTGTCCTTTGAAAATGTTTAATAACTAATTCGCGTTTTTCAATTGAAGTGCGTGGGCCCATGTTGATATACCAAGTAATTGCAACTGATCTGCATTGTTTTTAGAACATAAACTGCTTCTTAAGTATTCATAGTTCACACTTTGATTTACCGTTAGTTTTCTGCATCCGTTATTTCCATGTATCACATGAACGAAAATCAACACACGAAATAAGCTGTGACCCATGAATTATGAGTGTTTTTGGTTTTTGTTTAATAAAATATTGAATTTGAATACTTTTGTAAATTTTTTTACATGTTTTGTATTTAAAACTAAATTATCAATATAATTGCATCATTCGTTCATTTAGTTCAGAGCAAAAAATATTAATTTCATATCAGTATTATCAAAATTGTTGCTTACACGAAATAAGCTGTGAGCCACTGTAGGTAAAACAGATTATCCGAATGAATATATTTAAGTAGTATGACTTGATTTCTAGCCGCCAACGCAAAACTAAAGCAAATCACACTATTCCACTATATCAATATCAATACATATACATATGTATGTATGTAATAAACCGCAAGCTTAAATGTAATAAAAAGGTAACGGTTTATATACCCATGTCATTTTGCAATGCAAATTAGCAAGAGTGCGTCAAGGAAAAACCTCTAATAAAATGGCAAAATGCCGCATGTGTGGGTGCTACATGGCCGGCTCAAAAGCCTAGCAAGAGGTGTGGGTGTGTGTGTGACAAGAACCGCTACGCCCACCTAAACGGTAGTTAAAGTGCATTTTGTCAATGCAAACGGCACACAATGAGCATGAATGACTGATTGACTTGTCGACTGGCTGGCAAAGCTGACTGAAAGCCGCTCGTAAATGGCGATTAGTCACACTTGCAATACAATTGCAGCGGCGAACAAGTGGGCAATTGGCAAGGCGATTAGCGAACGTGCACGTTTCAAACAACAAGCAAAACAGAAAAAAACAACAAAAAATGAAGAAAAAATATATGAGAAAAAGAAAAAAAGAGCGCGATTCCAAGTAGTATTATTATTGTTGTTTTTGCAAAAGAATGCACTTGTCTGCTCAGCAGCGAAACGCGAGTTGCACACATGTGCACAGGGTGTGTCAGAAACCAATAGATCATTGAACTGCAATTAGAAGCATATATGGTGTGCTTATTATAAAATACATATGTACATATTATGCCACGTCTTGTTTCCACATGTGGCATGCCGTTTTTTGCGATTATTCATCTACTGGCAAGTGAAGAAGACATCTAATGACTACATAAGTAAATATCAGTGAGACATTCACCAGCCAACCAACCACATAAGCATTGTGTGCTTTGTTAAGTAGCACGAATGCTTGCATACTTACATTCATACTTACTTACTCACTTACATAAGTATTTTTAGTTAATTGCTTAGTTCTTGCTGCAGGTGCAACAGACCGGCTATAAACACCGCCAAAGTGCAATAAAAACTAAATGTTGAAAAATGTTAATGTTTGATTTAGCTTCAGCGCTGTCTTTAGCCACCGCAATTTGTGCAGTTGACTGTTGCCGAGTTGTTTGTGTGTGCTTGATTGCTGCCCTTCATGCTTGCTGTGCTCATTAGTTTTCTCTTCGCCTCTAAAGCAAGTAATTAGCTTGTTATTAATAAATATTTTCTTATTCTTACAGCTTAATTTTATGAGGTTCTAAACATGTTTATCGTGGACTGCAAGTGTTTGAATATATCTTTGAATAATATCTATGTAGGTAGTTAGTAGAGATGATATAATTGCATACTGAGTTGGCATGTATCTTTGCTTAGTTAAGCTTAGCGGAGTTTAAAACTATATAAAAAACACAAAGGTCAATGTTTTTTTGGTAGAAGTAAAATATTAAATAACAATAATATTATGGTTGTCATTTAGTTTGGTCCCTAATTGCAAACTAGTAGCTTCTTCGAAAAATATGCTTCTATAAGAATGCAAGTGATTATAAACAAGGAACCAATGGAACGTTAGTTCCAATTCTCCATCCTTCACCTTAAATGTATGTGATTGGCGTTGCAACCGTTTAGCCGTTTATAGCCGAATCGACGATAGTGCGCCATCTCTCTCTCTCCTTCGCAGTTCGGCGCCAGTTGGAGATCCCAAGTGTAACCAGGTCGCTCTCCACCTGGTCCCTCCAACGGAGTGGAGGCCTTCCCCTTCCTCGGCTTCCTCCGGCGGGTACTGCATCTAACACTTTCAGGGCTGGAGTGTTTTCGTCCATTCGGACAACATGACCTAGCCAGCGTAGCCGCTGTCTTTTTATTCGCTGAACTATGTCAATGTCGTCGTATAACTCGTACAGCTCATCGTTCCATCGTCTGCGGTATTCGCCGTTGCCAATGTTCTTAGGACCATAAATCTTGCGCAAAATTTTCCTCTCGAAAACTCCTAGTGTCGTCTCATCTGATGTTGACATCGTCCAAGCTTCTGTACCGTAGAGCAGGACGGGAATGATAAGCGACTTGTAGAGCTTGATTTTGGTTCGTCGAGAGAGGACTTTACTGTTCAATTGCCTACTCAGTCCAAAGTAGCACCTGTTGGCAAGAGTTATTCTGCGCTGGATTTCGAGGCTGACATTGTTCGTGTTGTTGATGCTGGTTTCTAGGTATACGAAATTATCTACGACCTCGAAGTTATGACTGTCAACAGTGACGTGGGAGCCAAGACGCGAATGCGCCGACTGTTTGCTTGATGACAGGAGATATTTCGTCTTGTCCTCATTCACCTCCAGACCCATTCGCTTCGCCTCCTTATCCATGCGGGAAAAAGCAGAACAAACGGCGCGGTTGTTGCTTCCGATGATCACCTTAAATATGAGTAACAAATGAGCTGAAATCGGTGATGTCTGCTCTGATCCTCGCTAATCTATTTTAGAACTGAAAAAATACTAATTGATACTTTTCCAAGTTTAATGTTCCCAGCGCCTCTAATGTTCTCTCTATAAAAACAAGTTCCCAATTTTAGCTGTCTTCGAGTCGGCAAGAGGAGAGGGAGAGCAAAAAATACTGCAACCTCATTCTTAGAGTACCTCGTCCTAAACCCTAGACTGACTCCAATGGAAAAAATAAACGAGAATATTAAAATTTTAAGGGTATGGAGAGTTCAATTAACATAACGAGAATATTAAAATTTTAAGGGTATGGAGAGTTCAATTAACATATATTTCATATCATCGAAGTAAGATACAATTTGCAGCTGTATTCATTGCTTACTTTGTCTGTAGCAGCACCGAGGACCTGTTTCTAGAAGATTTTCGTTTGCAAAAAGCGTACACTTTGTTCGTGAATTCTTCGCCAAAAACTGTACTGTAACGATGCCCCAGCCTCCATATTGGCAAGACATGCCTCCATGTGAATTTTTTTTATCGATTTCCAAAAATAAAGATAATCGTAAAAGGCCGAGGTTTAAAAGCATACAAGAAACTGTTCAAAGAGTTAAAGGCACAAAAGTGTTTTAGAAGATTTTCGAAAATTGGAAGTAGAAGGGAAGATTAACGTAGGCAGAGAAAAAAAATTTTCGAAACACAAAAATTCCCGTTATTTTTTGAACACATCTCGAAAAACTATGATTACTAACACTCTTACTCTAAATATTGTTGAAAAAGCTGGCAACTCTGGAACAATAAGAAAACTTATTTGTTGAATGCTCTACAAAACACTATGTGGATATGGCATCTGATATTATTATATATATTATTATTTTTTCATTATTATACTCTCGCAACAAATGTTGCTAAGAGAGTACATATTATAATTTTGTTCACATAACGGTTGTTTGTAACACCCAAAACTAAACGAGTTAGATATAGGGTTATATATACCAAAGTGATCAGGGTGACGAGTAGATTTGAAATCCGGATGTCTGTCCGTCTGTGCAAGCCGTAACTTGAGTAAAAACTAAGATATCTTGACGAAACTTGGCACAAATATTCCTTGGCACCATAAGAAAATCAAGTTCGAAAATGGGCAAAATCGGACCACTGCCACGCCCACAAAATGGCGAAAACCAAAAACACATAAAGTGTCATAACTAAGCCATAAATGAAGTTATGGAAATAAAATTTGGTATGAAGGATCGCACTATGAAGGGGCATATTTGGATGTAATTTTTTTGGGGGAGTGGGCGTGGCCCCGCCCATAAATCGGTTTTTTGTATTTAACTCGCAAACCAATAGAGCTATATAAACCAAACTTTCTGCAGCCACTTTTGTTTTGTAGCCACTTCCACACAGTCCATGAAAATGAAAGAAATCGGATCATAACCACGCCCACCTCCCATACAAAAGTTAGGTTGAAAATTACTAAAAGTGGGTTAACTACGAAAAACGTCAGAAACACTAAATTTCACATAGGAAATGGCAGATGGAAGCTGCACTGAGATTTTTTTACAAAATGGAAAATGGATGTGGTGTCGCCCACTTATGGGTCAAAAACCATATCTCAGGAACTATTCGACAGATTACAATGAAATTCGGTATATAATATTTTCTTGACACCCTGATAACACGAACAAAAAATGGGCGAAATCGGTTCACAACCCCGCCTACTTCCCATATACCAGAACTTAGAAGATGATCTGAATCGTTTACTTTACAACATATATAAGTAAGCACTAGTGAAGATATCGGTGCAAAACTTTGCACAAATACTGTATTTCATAGTCTGGCAGACCATTTCTGAAAAATCGCCGAAAACGGACCATAACTTTTCAATGCCCCAGATATCGAACATGTTGAACTCAGCGCCTAAGGATAAATTTCAACCGAAAATATGGGTAAATCTCTCAGATATCTCAATTTAATTCAGAGGAAATTGTTTTCTTCTAATAGTGTGTCTCTTTTCCAAAAATTATTAAAATCGGGTCATGACATCTCCATATACCTAATTATAGGTTTTTCAAAAATACGGTGAGCTTTATTCCATATGTATTGGTTAATATGTGAGCTATCTTAGCAAAATTAAGTGAGCGTATCGTCTTGGATATAGTGTACCTTGCTGATGAAAATTAATGAAATCGGTTCAGGAATTATCTCAGCCCTCATATACTATATATGACGATTTATGGGTTAATTTGTATGTTATCTTAATAAAATTTCTTCAATAAATTGCGAGAGTATAAAATGTTCGGTTGCACCCGAACTTAGCCTTTCCTTACTTGTTTATTCAAATTTTATGTAATATTCTTTGTCTATATTTTCTTAAAAGTATTACTCGAATTTCTTGGAATTTCATTTTTACCTTTAATTCTACTTCTTCAATCGAAGCGCAGAGCAAACAATTGCGAATTCAACCATCAATTTACCAAACTATAACTCACTTCCTTCTCTTTATTTCTCCGTTAGTATTTATACGAAATTTTATTGTCAACAAATTAATGCCAATTTAAAGTAAAATTTCAATTGCAATCCGAAAACAAAACAATAAAATCCGAAACAAAAGCCAAACAAAAACTCATATTGCAGAAGAGTCAATACGAAGGACGGACGGCAAATTCAGAGCCTGGACGAAGGAATGGACGAATAGATGGATGGAAAGATGAAGAGGATAGCAGCAGGTAAGCAAACTACTTAGGAATATAAATCAAATGGTAGTATTAAAATTTAAAAGCTGTTGATTTGCAACACTACCGGCAATGGCCATTAAGCAGCAACATACAGCCAGCACAGGACAGGCAAAAATCTGTTGCAACACCCATCACAAGTAGTTACCAACAATGAGGAAAACAGTAGAGGCAAATAAATAGAATAAACAAAGTGAAGCTACAACTGAAACAAAAGCCGTTTTGAAAATATCTGATAAAGGTAAATAAAATAGACAACGAAGGGAGGGAGGCATCGACGTCAGGGAAGCCAAGTCAGGACAGGCCAGCACTGAGATTGGCATACAGCCAGCCAGCCAGCCAGCCAGCTAAGCAGCTCAGCTGGCTAACAATCACAACAACAATAATGATAGTAATACAAGTATCTAATGCCATAATATCGAGGCAAGAGCCCGAGCATTGATGGCAGGACATGCAACATGCTGCAGAAGGATGGCTACTCGCTGTTGTTGTTCTTGTTGTGTAGATTTTACAATGTTAAATGTGTGTGTAGTTGTGGGCGTAAGCCTTCCAAGTTAAGGACGGCATCATAAGCTATCAGAGCTTATCGTACAAACTCCACAATGCCTGTTGCATGCAACAAGATACTTGTTGTGGCAACTACAGGAGGGCGGGTTAAATAAATATACAGTTATATATATGTATGTATACAGATGCATCACTTTTGCGCAGAAATATTGCAAATGCTAACGGAAGAATTGTGTTGCACACACACACACACACATCTCTGTGTTGTGTGCTTTGTAAGACCTGTACTAAGCTGCACATGCATAAAATAATCTTTTATTTTGCTTTGTGCTTACAATTGCATCAGTTGCAACAATAAAATCGTATGTATGTGTTCAGCTTTAAAATACAAAAATATTCGCTGCAGGTAAGTGTATACTGCTGTTGTTGGATATCTCCACACGGATTCCCGTAAGCCCGATGTGTAGCGTGGAGTGTTGCACTGCAAAAAGCTTAGCGTGGGTAAGCACAAGGATTGAGCGATTCGATGAAACGCATAACAGTACTTTCAAAACAGTAAAAATATGAAACTGCATTAGCATATGTAAATGTGTTCTCATATGAAACTATGAAACTTTAAACACTCGCAGTGTAACGTGTCTTACTGAGCTTTCATATTTAATGGAAATGGATGATGGAACAAGTAAGCTACTAAATTGCTATATATATGTATGTATATCTACAGAAGCAACGCGTATACTTTATATCTTATAATATTATCGGTACATCAGTATACCAGAACAGTGAGCTCCAAGAACCTTAAGATATGCTCGTAGTGTGGCTTGAGGGTCATATTAATTCAGTAAGCAAATCCATAATCGGTATTTGCCCTATAACAGGTTCAATAGGAACTAGTATACGAAACACTATACTCTGAATAGTTCTGAAAAATCTCTATGCTCTATAGATCAATTATAGCAATTCTCAAAGTAGAACTCTCAGGTTCTCTATAAATATATCAAATTTGTTGAAATTGGTATATACAATTCGAAGAATAAGAAATCATCTATGCTAAAGCAATAGAGCTAAAACCTATAACTGCCAGAAGATTCCATTGCATTCAGATCCAGATTCTTATATCGTCATATCGGACACGGTTTCCTTGAAGATGTTTTGGAAGTTGCACAAATAAAACTTTTTGAAGAGAGGTCATGGTGGTTCGATTGGATTCCAGTTCCAGTGGTTTCACAATGGGCCTAGTTCACTATACTTACCTACCTATGTATATCGTTGCTGTTGTAATGTGTACATAGCCTTAGTCTACTGTATGACTACGTAGATTTCTAAAGAGTTAATAAAAATTATTAAATTGTCAGGTTTTAGGTTGCAGTATTGGTAAATACCAACGCAATTCAAGAATAAAATATTTGATAAATAATTTTTAATCTTTCATGAGTACTAAACCGTCGCAAAAATTATTATGTAATTTAATATTCCTGAATCGCAAATCTGGAGGCACGTGAAGGAATAGGTCAAAGGTTATCCTTCATCTACGTGGCATGTCTTTTGAAACAAAATTGCAACATTGTTCAGAAGACACCGACGACAGAAAAAGCACCACTTTCTAAGGAGTCTAAGGTTTTAAATTCAGAAGCCTTGTCATAATAAACTACGATCATGCTAAGTGTGGGTCTGAGAACTTTCTAGAGTGCTTATTTATTCTCCGAAAACAAACCCGATGATAATAACTCAATATCAGATGGGGTTACACTACAATAAATGACTCTCAAATAGAACTAACTGATGGTTCTACCAGATAAAAACTTCGCATTTCAGAATGCTTACCACGAAGAACACTCTATAAGAATATCATAGAGTTACTTATTTCTAAAAGAGATGATAGTCTAGGTTTCCTATATTCGTATAGACGAGATCTCAATTTTAATTTTTTTCTTTGTTATCTCGTGGTGAACAAATATTTCTACTCTTTTATATTATTTGACTTTCAAGGATGCAATAAAACGGATAATGAGGTCGTTTCCCTCTTATTGCGAAACACTGAACACAAATGAAGAGTCTTTAATAATAGAATTTGACTTAATTTTAACAAAAATGATGTTCCAGGGATTAATACTGAAGTTTTTGAGTGCCGAACTTTGATACAAAGATACTCAGAGAATTTGTAAAATTCCAACAATCAAATATTCAAGATATTGCTTTGGACATTTAACCGAAGGATTAACTTAATCTTTCATACATTATAGCAAAAAAAACTGACTTCATTGAACTAATAACCAATGCCACACAAAAATACTTCTTTAAACACCGACTTCACCGTTTCATTAAGGCCACTTTCTGCAGAAATACCACTCTCGGTGATGAAATGAAATAGTTTTCTCATTTACTAAAAACTAAAAACGGCTGCAACCAACCGGTGAAGTAAATTGAAATTGAAAAATAACAAAGAAGTTTAGAGAATAACTGCAAATAACAAGGAGACGAAAAGAAAACAACAATAAAAGCAAAAAAAGAAAAGAATAACGAAAAACTAGTGCAAAATAAACAGTGCTTGACTATTGAATGCGGAGGGCGGTGATGGAAGAAAGGAAGCCACCAGCTAGACGGGCACATATGGGTCCATGTATGAGGCTGTGAGTGTGTTTGCTTTATTGTTGGTATGCCTTATGGGCTTCCTGCTTTTAGACTAAATAAGCCGCAACGGCATGCATATGTGAGCAAACAAATGCAATACTGAGCAACACTGATGAATACCACTGAACTTGCCACAGTGTGTGTGTGTGTTGCAAGTTGCGAAAAAGTTGCAAAGTCCATGTGAGTTGCGTGTGTTGTTGTTGGGTAAAAAAAAGTATTAGGCAGGCAAATGAGTGCGGCGGCGGGACGTTTAAGTAAACTTAACGGTACCTTACTGCTTGCTTTCTTTGCCGCCGCCGCCGCCGCGTACAAAACACAATTATAGTTAACGCTGTTGTTGTTGTTGCTCCTGTGTTGCATTGTTGGCGAACACATATTTCGAAAATTAAATGAAAACACCTGATGTGTTTGCGCACACTCTCTTTTATGAAATCGCATACGAAGAACTGTGGCGATGTGCCACCAGTGCCACTGCTTGTTGCATGCAGCCGCAACGCGCCGCACAAATAGCGGCACGTACAATGTTGATTTGTTGTACTTACCGCGTTCGAAATTCCTCTCTCCTACCATGTGTGTGCTTTTTGTTGCACCATTTATTGTTGTTGTTGTTTTTTATTCCATTGCTATCCGCTAAAAAGCTTAGACCAAAAACATTTGCCAACGTTGTATGAAGAATAGACGACTTTCAGCCAAATTGAATGAATGTATTATGGCGAAGTGATAAAAAAAGAGAGAGAGAACACGAAAAAAAACAATAAAAAAATATAAAAATAAAAACAAAAAATAATCACTTCAACGAAAGATAAATCGACTTGGTTGCACAGCAGGTGGAACCACGGAATGAACGAAATCGGCGGAACTAAATAAATTCAATTTAGTTGAAAGATTTCAGTTGCGTATTTAGAAACTGTGGCGAGGAGGAGGAGGAGAGTGTATGGAAAGAAACACGCGTGCGTCTGAGCCTAAGCGGCGAAACGTGTCATCAGCTGCTGCCGCCGTCACAACGAAAGAAGCTACCAGCAATGCCATGTAATTCGCTCAAAGCGTGAAGTAGAAGAAGCAGCATGAAACCAGCGCAAAAAACATAAAACACCCAGATCCGCGTACAAATTAAAGCGCGCCAATCGCTGGAGACTGGAGTCTAGCAAATAGCAGACAATTAAGCAATAAGCCTAAGATAAATTGTTCAAGGCGAACTCTTTTTTTATTATATTTTTTTCTTTAATTTTTTTGTTGCCTCCAAAATGTGTTTCATTAACGTCGCAGCCACAGCGCGCGATCAGTGATCTGGAAAAGGACGGAGCCACTACAAACGCTCGTTTTGTTGCTTTTGCATTTGTTTAGTGTGATTATAGACATTACTGCGAAGTTGGTGCTAAGAATTAAAATCATTAGCGGCGCGCACTCGACGACTCTCGCTTGCTGGTCGACCGCGACTTTGTCTCATAACCTTGAACATGGTCACTGGCGCAGTTAGAGCGGAACGCGCATTGTAATTGGAGGATCACAGAAAGAAGTTTGTCGAACACACATAATTAAAGTAGGCTACAAAGCAGTGAAGAAAAAATATAAATTTGTGTGGAGAATATGTGTTAAAGCAAATTTGTAAAGTTAAGGCATTGTGCCAAATGTTATGGAAAATTTAGCAAACATAATAATATGCTACTAATTTGATTTCAAATTTATTATAAGCGTCTTCCAAGAAGTGGTGGATACATGTTGGAACTGCAGTCGCAACTTCTACTAAACCGAGTGGTGGATACATTTTGGAACTGCAGTCGAAACTTCTACTAAACCGAGAATCTTTAAATGTCAACCAGGAGCTCGAATAATATTCGAATCATATCTTTAATTTGATCGTAGAATGGGTTTGAAACCACAATCCATAGTTCGGTTGACATAAACTTAACTCAAACTTGGTAACATATAATCTAAATGGTCAAAGTCGGGTTAGTAACACCATATATAACTCAAGAACGTACGCACCGATGTTGATTATTTCTGATTTGTTGAAATCAGCTAAGCTCCGAATAGCGGAATAAGTATTGTAATATCGGAAATATACCGAAATCTTATTTAGAAACTTATCGAAAATATTTTAAACGAAATCTGAACAAAAATGAAAACGAAAAATTTCAACAATTTCGGGATTGATAGTTCTCAATCCTGGCTTTTATAGACGGTAGAACGTTCTCTGTATTAGAATCTCAATTTTTTAAGTCAAGTCCCCCAATCCACCACAGATATAACTATAGGTCTACACCTATATTCGTTTTTGGAGCTCATTACTTAATTTCAATTTTGAGACTAAAATTCAAATAAAATATATCACAACCGAAATCAATATCTAAATACCTATGTAAGTCAGATAACTACATTGAAGTGTTCTATTTTTGGAAACAACAAAGTGTTGGATATTAATCAAATTGAAATGCGCTCGCTTACATCAATTACTGCCTTTCAAAAACTTGTGAAAATTGTCATAAATCAACGGATTCTTATTTTGGAGCACAAATATAAAAGCGCATGTCTACATATGCCTCTATATATTAATACAAAATATGAACAATCGAATATACCGAATGTCATGCGACGCAACAAAATATTGCTCACCAGTTAAAATATAAAACCAGCAACCTTTTATGGTTAAAAAATTTTGCGAATTCAAAAATTGACAGCAAAAAATGTAGCGAACAAGAAAAAGCGCATTTGTGACAGGCTGCCAAACAAAGGCAATTCGCTGCATAACCGGTTTCGCAGTTTAAAAGGCGCGTTTAGTGTGTGTGAGTATTGAAATTGAATTGCATTCGGCGCTGACGGTTGTGTGCAGCATTGTTGTGAGATACGCAAAAGCGCGAATTGACAATCCTTCAACGTACTTTTTGGGGGTGATGAACAACAGAGAGGAGCGTGTGTGATGTGATCTTTGAAATTTATGTCATACATGTACAAAAATAATTATATATGCGAATAAAGTAGAGCTTTACAGCAAGGTGAGTTGTCAAAAATGTGACGCACTTCGAGGCACACATATAGACTCGAAATTTTGAAGACATGTATTCACCTTTGTGTGTTGATTTTATTATTATTAATTTCTTTACTGCTTTACTAAATAAATTTGTCATAAACGTCTGACAATATTTGAATCTCAACTTCATGAAGGTAGAAATTCGATAAGAAGATGAATGTATGGATTGAGCAATCCCATTCCTTATAAAGCGTACAGATGAATACTTAGGTACTGGACCATAGTTACAACCGTAGCTGTGATTTTATCGACCCTAAAAACTCCCATGAGGAAGCTCACTCGTTCCGTGACTAGAACGGCTTACAGACCTTATATATGTTTAAGTTGACACACAGGTTTGTTGACCTGAATCAAAGATCGTCTGACCAAGAGAATGTAATCCATAGTTATAGATACTCAAGTCTACTTGACTAGAGGAGGCGATCTTGAGTTCGCCCAATGATATTCCGAACGTCTCTCATTAAATTTGATACAGATTATATGTTTGGCCAGTTGATGTTCCACTCCGAGTCAGACCAATTTCTCAAGCGTTTCCGGCCAGTTAATTTGACATCAATCGAAAGAAGATAACTTTTTTGAATCTAATGATTAAAACTTTCCGAAGGAGAATGTTCTCAGAAAGGTACATACTGACTCAATTTCAGAAAACTATACAAATTAAGGAATTAAGAAGACATTCAGCAATGGAAAATTTGAATGGAAATGACATCAGGTAAAAGAACAAAATCAACTTAAATGAAGTATTATATTTAAGAGTTTATTACCATGGCAACCCTGGAGTCCACTAATATCGTAAGTTTTGCAAGATAAAAAACTGACGTTAAAGCAACAGATGCAATTAACGAGAGTGAGTAGTTTTAGAAAATGCTCAAGAGCGTCAGAGAGCAATCCACAGAGAGTTGTACCGAGTATGCAACACCCAATCGCAAAAACGGTATTATGACGTTGGAGCGCCGAGCGCAATATCGTAATTACGAACAGAGAAACACGATCGCAGATCTTTAAAACGAATACAAATTAAGTATTGACACACACACTCACATATATTTACACAGTACACTTAAGATTTGGTTGTTTATTTAGCTGTCTGGTATGTGGGAAATTAATGGGGTGCGAGAGAGCGTATCGTAGTCATAATGCAATTGTTTAATAATAATACTACATAAGTTGTCAGTGTTTATTTGCCAACAATTGTGGCGACATATACGAAACAAAAACAACAAAAAAGAGGTAATAAAATATTTCGAAAAAAGACAGTGGAACAAGCATACAACCATTGAAGGCTGATGAGATCATGCTGCCTGTTGCCTGGTGCATGCTGGAAGACGAGACGCCTTATAGCCTGGAAGCGCAGACGCAAGCACAGGCTTGTAGTCAGGCGATCATTCAAGCACGCCGAAAATGGAATAAATCATGCGCGCACAAACCGAAACCCAACAACAGCAACAACATGTAAACGAGCATTAAGCAAACAGCAAGAAAAGAGGGAGCTACTTGCGAAGTCAAAAGAAGACGCAATAAAATTTATGAATGACAACAAAAAGCAATGAGACCCATTGGCACACATACACACACATGCACTTGGGTATGAATAAACAAAGGCCGCGCGAAAACCGGTATCCAGCAGCCGCTGCGAGTCAGCAGTCGAGCAACGAGGGGCGGCTTGCAGCTGACGATCGCGCTAAACTTGCGGCGAATTAATGATTTCGTCGTTACAAAAGCCAAACAACAACAAATACAAGAATGCTTGTGCTGGAGCAGCTTAACATCTACGAAGCTCTGTGTACTTGTGTGTGTATTCGGCTGTGAGCATGCTTAGTCAGCGCGTTGCGGGCTTTGTTGGCTAAGCGCACATGTGCTCACACAGCTGGTGTGTCACGTCATTCCTGACTCGCTTCCAACTATAATGCAGTCGCAGGCGTCAAATGCAATTATTTGTTATTATTATTTTTGTTTTTGCTTAAACACACTCGTGTCGTGTTAGTTTGAGATCGTCACGCCGGCCGGCCGGCGTACACTTAACGCAGCGCTAAGCTGACTGCTAATCCGCAAGCAGTGCGTTTGAAGCGCGTTTTATGCGACAACAACAAGAGCAACAACAAAAAACATTGGTAGTGATGCTGTTGACAGTTGTTTTAGTTCCACATAAACCAGTTCTTTGAGCTGCTGTTACGAGATCGGCATTGCCAGTCAGCTGTTTAACTAATTTACATGCGCATGCGCCCAGTTCATACGGTTTATATAAGCAGCAGCAACCACTTTCGCAGCCGCGTGGCCTTCAAAAGCTGCACACCGTTGACTTTGACACACAACAAGCTCGAGCGGCTGCGTCACCAAAAGCGTCTGTTTTGCGCTTAGCAATTAGTCGGCTGTGACGAAGACTGGCCTCTGAGGGGAAGTGTGAAGTTTTGAAATTCATAAAGTTGCTGAGAATTTATACCAACTTTTTAATTTAATAAATTTGTTGTAATAATCTAATATAAAGCGCTTCAAAGCTGGATTAAAAATATATTTCCTCGAAGGAAAGCTTCTGAACGAAAATATTAAAGAAGTACGACCGATGGCATTGAAGAAGATGCTAATGTAACCTTTAAAAGCATAACCGGAATTACAAAAATAAATTTTAAATAAAATCTTTTATATTCCGCTGTCGATTATAACTGAACTCTTGGCATTGAATAATAAAAGCTTATTTGTTTTCTTTAAAAGTATTTTTGTTTTTGTTGCCCCACCAGCTGTGTACCTTGCCAGTGGCATTTATGACGACTTACTCATTTTGCCTTTAAATTAAATTAAAGATAGTTTTATACGATTTGTTGAAACAAACGTGCATTTATTCATTAAAATGTATGCAGCTTGTATCTATGTATGTATGCAGGTGTAAAACTTGTAAAATTCACATTTTTATACATACACACACACACTACACACTGTAATGCATGATTTGCCGTTTGTAATCATATATTTCTAAAAATACCCGGGATTTATTTATTATTCAGCTTTTATTGTTTATGCCTAAGTGCCAATGACGCTGCAATGCTGTCCAACGGCATGCCAAAAGAACATCTTCGCTGTGGAAATATTTACATACACACATACACACAAACAAATGTATGCAATATGTAAATACCCTGCCAGCCAAAGGTGGTGAAAAAGCTGGTTAAACCGAAGTTTTTTAAACCCACAAAAGTGGTAAAAAAGTGGTGAGTTTGCCATAGGCCAGCATAGCTGCTTGTGAGTTTTTTAACCACTATTCCCCTCACACGTACGAATACAAAAACAAAACAACCCAAACGTGAGCGTTGGTGTTAGTAATTGAAGAAACATGAGGGGAAAGTGGTTAGGCCTGGCTGGCAGGGTAATAGTAGGAAGCTTTGTAGTTTGGAAATTATGAATTTTCAAAATATTGAAATATTTATTACAAAGTCAAATTGAAGGATATAAACAATGGGGGTTAAAAGTAGTGCTGCATTTGGTAATCAAATAGCTTTGAAAGGCTTTAAATTTGATTAAATTTTTATTTATTTAATTTATTTTTAATTACTTTAAAGCTTTTTATGCCAAAAAAAATTATGAAAACTGCACAGAAATATAAGAAAAGAAATATAAGAAGAAACTAAATTTTGTATTTTCTGAGAACTCTATAAGACTGAAGAACGCCTTCTGAGCTTTTTAACAACCACTCGAACTTTCGTCTATAGAAGGATTCATTCCCTCTCAAATTTTTAGGTTATGTAACTAAACGATCTCAAATACCATCTACAGGATTGAGATCAGGAGATTGGGAAGTTATTAAATTCCACGCTTTTCCTGCGAGCTTTAGGGATGAAAGCTGTCCTTTTTATGATTGTTTGATTGTTTCTCCTATTTATGATTGTTTGACGAAAAACAATATCACGCTTCGCTGCTTTGGAGATGTCATATACAAAATTGCTGAGTCTTCAACATTTCCCACAATAATAAAAACAATTTTTTGGATGCAGCTAATGAAAGATTTAACGAAAGTTCTATTTATTTGATTATAGGTTTGCAAATATTCGAGAATAAATTAAAAGCAGTCACTGATATCCTCAACAATATGGGCATTCTAAGCTCTCTAATCAATAAATAAATTTCACATTTTTACTTTGAGCTTTCGGGATGAAAGCTCTCTTAACGAAAGCTTCATTAAAAAGCTAGGGCGCAAGTACTGGTGTTATAAACATGAAGTTCATGAAGGTCTCTCGCATAGTCTTCTCAGGACTAATGTGAAGTAGGACACAAGAGTGTTTATCGTTGGCTCTGGAGTCTTTAGATACTTCAACAAGCGATTACCACACAGGACAACGAGATGAGAATCATTTATGGAACCTCAATATAGAAATAGTAGAAAAGTATTCGAAGTTATTCACTCTTCTTAAAAATGAATTCTATACTTAATTTTGTAGTTTTTTTGCAACTTTTTTATTAAAATTAAAGTACTAATAAATCTACGTTTAAAAAATAATAGATTTTAATTTTGTAGAGTCTTAGAACCTGATTTGGTCCCTTGGTTTTTGAGTTTTCCAAAATGGTTTTAAGCAGCTTTAATCTTAAACATATAAAATATGATTCGCAATAGACAGTTACCTTCTATTTGTATGCATAAGCACACTCGGCCAACCCGTTAAATGCAACGAAGCTGCCAGTAAATCCTGTGAGATTTCCAGAATTGCTAATTAGAAATTAAATGATGAGGAGACTGGAGACTTTAATGGCTTCTAATAGGCACACACACACAATGGCGCATCAAATACGATGTTACATAACACAAAACGTGTTGACAAGGAATTAATGCATTTATAATTGAACTGCAGAATGTCAACGAGAGAGACGACAAGCGCACTGGAATAAAATAAAATAGCTCGAAAGTAGAAAAACGCGAATGCCAGGCAAATATCTCTGGAGAGTTTAAGAATTGAACGCATGAAACGCATACAAATGCAGCTGAGGGATTTAAAGCGTTTCAACTGTGCGGAAAGCAAATTGCAGTGCGGAGGAGCGGATAGGTGTAATGGCGCGGCGACGAAGGTGGCTTTAAGGTAAGCTAAAATAAAATGAAATATTAATGTGAGTTTAACGCAGGACACACAGGAGGACTCACAGCAGCGACAGGATGACGGGAGTAGTGCAGCGTGCAACCGCACGGGTCCCGCAGGTGCAATGGCGACGTGCAACGACGCACGTGCGGCTGCTAAGCGATTGAGCATTAGCAACAGTTGTGTTGTGCCACATGCACGAAGTCAAGCGCATGGAACTGCGATGGGCAGGAGGTGGACGACAACAGCAAGAGTCAAGGTGCTTAACTTGCAACGCTGCCAGGTGAAGAGTAGTGCGGAGAGAGAGAGAGAGAGAACGCAGCCAGCCAACAAATGGCCAACACCATTATAATGTTGAAATATTAAAGGTACTGCAGTGGCACCGCGCAGCTTACTAAGATCGCCACTACTAGCCGCCCACTTAGACGCTGTCTCTGGACTCCATTTGGCTCTGCAGCCACAACCTTCTGCCTGCCGCGCCGCCACTTGTGCATTCGTGCGCGCTAATGTGCCACATTGAGTGAGCTTAAGCATGTTTGATTGCAGCTACTGCTCGCTGGCACTACCACAGCTGTTGTTGTTGTGATTACTGTTGCCAGCGCCGTCAAGATATTGGCGAACGTTTAGCTGGGTCACCACATGCTGTCGGTCGGTTTGGTAATGGCGCGCAGCAGCGGTTGCAGCGACTGCGGTGGCAACTGTCACCTCTTTGTGCGCTTATGTGACAGCACTAGTGACACATTTGAGCTGCAGTCGGGTCACCCCAATACCACACATACACGCACGCGCGCACTCAAGACGTCACTTTGGGTTTAGTGAATTGTAAATGTGTGTGCGTTGCAAGGTTGCATACAGCGCTCCGTATTGCAAAGCAGGCAGTTGGTTGGTTTTGTGTGGCTTGCTGCATAAGCCAAGTCAAAGAGCTTTGCGTCAAGACGAATCGGGTCGTTGGCTGCAGGATATGCTGCCGTTACAGCGAGGAAATTGTGGCATTACAACGGATGACCGAGTGCCGCTGAAACCGATTGAAAGCAACGTTATCCTGGGATTTAATATATGCACCAAAGCATAATGGGAGCAAGTGAGCTAATTAATATTTGAATGGCTTCAATGTATCGGGCGCAATGTATTAACTGCTACTTCAAAGTCACCGAAGTGAGCACATTTAATGCCAGCTTAGCAACAACAATAATGAAATAAATCATAATAACAATTTAAGCTTCTATTTAGCAGTAGTAAGCCGCAACTCGAGTGATGTTCCGACTTTTGTAAAGGGCTCTTTCATCTCTGCTATTTTGGTACTATTGCTTTATGCAAGCAGCTTTGGGCAAATCCACTTCTCCTGTAGGTCACCATTCCAAAAGCAGTCTACTATATTAAAAAGGAAAGGACCTCGATTTGTATTGGGCTGTTGATGCCGCAATCATCCACAAACATGCAGTAGATTACAATTATCTTCCGTTGCACTTCAGAAAGTCTTGCAGATACAAGAGAACTTTGATACCTTCTCCCAAGCGATTAGAAGGTCGAAATTTGACGAGATTTCTGACATCTCATCCCCGTAGCTCTTCAGAAGCTATTTCAAAGCAAGACGTCCGAATTCTGAAACTTTGTTAAGGTCGATTCGAAACCAGAAAGCCGACGGATCGAGAACGAATGCAAAAGCTACTCTGGAACCCAGACAAGCGTGTCCACTGTGAGTTCGCGGACTACTTGAACCGTACCCTAACACAAGTAACGATCCAATCTTCCCACAAATTTAGTCTGACAAAGTTACGCTGCTGTAAGAACCATAAAGTTCTCTCCTCGGATGAAGGTCCAGAATTGAACTCTTGACCTTCTGAGATTTTGGTAGTTGGTTTCTCCTATTACCTTTCTCTCGACCAAATAGCTGAAATCTTGAGACAGCCAAACTTCATAAAGCTTAATAGCACTACTCAAATTCATATCGCCTCAAATTAGTACTGATTCCATGCAGATCGTATCACTTCTAACCTTCAATTAACACTATTGTCTGACCTTATCTGAGCTCACTTCCAACAAGAAACCAGTCAACCAATTTGACGAGTTAAATACAAACCACGGATCGAAGAAGGACGCACACATTTCCTCGTTTTTTTTACCGCAACATTTTAAACGCTTCAAAGCGAACGACGCGCGGATGGCGTAAATTCCTGGAAGCTATGCTGCGTTGGAAATGTGGTGACAGGTAACATTGCTGAAAACCAACAGCGTTGCAACAAACGCAGCGTCCTCCAAAACCAGCACCAGCTACTCAAGTCAGTCACACACTCAACTGCTGAAACTGAGTATAACGCCATCGCTGGTATTTAGAAACCATACGCTTTACTTTCTCGTATGACGTCAAAGAGTTGGGAAGGAAGCCGGCAGGTATACCAAGCATGCAGTAACTCGACAACACTTCACACATGCACGAGGGGAAACCTAATCTAGTTCATTAAAAGCTTCAGCTCTCGGTGAGTAAGGATCAAAGGGAAGCACTGCCAACACAAAGCCAATGCACACACACACACACACACGCGAGCAACTAACTGTGAAGCTAAACTCGTATTGAAGCTTGTTGCGTTGCGTGGGATTAATATGCGAAGGTGCGACGGAGCTGCAGAGCGCAGATTTCACATACAAAAGTAACAAAATGTGCGGCTGGGAATAGAAAATGTTACCATTAGGAGCTGTTGTTGTTGTTGCGAATTTAGATTTCATGCACTTGCTTGGCTGTAGGAGTTGGTGATGGTGGAGGAGCGCCCCTTCAAAGTCAGTTGCAAGGACCTACAGGTGTAAGCGAACATATGTTTACTCAACGGTACCTTGTAAAATGTATGTGTGCGTGTTCAGCTTGAGTACTAATAACTGTGTAGCGAACAGTTGTGCTAGTCACGCCTTTGAAACACTGAGCGATCTGTGCCCCCAATGGGACAAAGAGTTGGGTGTGTGGATGAGTGTGCGTGTAAATGACAGTGAAATGCAATCCGAATTATTATTGTTGTTGTTATTGTAGTGTAGTAATCTCATATGGTGTACTGTCATGCATTACGATAAAAGCACAGTGGGGACATGTGTGCGAACTGTTCACAAATGGTAGATTTTGGGAAGAACGCTCATACTTTGAAATAAATACTGATATCTATATTTATATATCTCCACTAGAGCAAATGTACGTTCATTCACGCTCAAATACAACGCAATGTATGAGTTCTTTAAATGAAACTTTTCTCACTGCTTCTTGGCGTGAAGGACTTGTTTTCTAAATAAGATTTCAGTTTACTGAATTTGTGTATTAAAATTTCCAGGTTCAGCTTTTTATAAATTACACACAATCCTAAATGTAGGCAACGTTTTACCTTCGATTCCGAAAAAGAAAAAGCTAAAAGCGAAAAATGTTGCCTACAATTAGGATTGTGTGTAATTGTTAAACAAAATTCCAATGTACACTTATCACAAGACAAATTCGGAGGATGTATGTCTAAGAATATTTCTATCAGCATCTGAGAAGCAGGGTATCTAGACCTCAGTATATACAGTAGAAAACCTTTTTTTGTTTACATTAATTTTCATCTTTTAACACACCACCGAGGCGTACTTGGGTTGTGTGCTACGCTTATTTTGCTACAATTGTGGTAATTAGGGTGTTGTGCTAGCATTTAATCTTCACAAAACTTTTAAAGTCCGATGAACCGTACTTAAATAATTATTAAATAAAATAAATTTTTTCATTATTATTGGAATTATTTTAAATTATTTCGGATATTTATTAAATTTTATGGTGGTATTAAGTGTTATTTATTGATAAGTTAGTTATATTTTATGTACAAGTGTATAACGCGATTCAACTAATTTTTAAATATTGTATTAAAATAAATACATCCCTGGGTTGGTGATACTGTATTTGGCGCTTTCAAATTTTAAAAGATTTTATATTACTATTAAACAATTTGAATAATTTTCACTAAATAACCTTGAAAGAGTATGTTTGTCTGGTTCAAGATAGTTCTTGGCAAACTTTTCAAGCATTGGCAATGTCTTCCATAGATAGTCAGCAATCTATTAGACATTGTATGGAAATTGATATAATTGAAAACGATTTCCTTCAGAGAAATTCATTTTCATATTTATATGGTCATATTATAATGAATATTTTAAAATGCACATTGGTTTGCTGTCTTTAACATTATTCGAGAAAGGGTAGATATCTGAAGACGCCTATACTTTTACAAAATAAAAAGTGTAGGATTCGTCAAACTTGGTTAAAGCTCTTGAGCTTTTTATAAATTTCATAAAAAACTTATATTAGTTTTAAATTACGATTTTGATTCTTGTCACCTTGGACCCGATGGTTTGAAATGCCTATTCAATAGGATCATGACATATTTTGTTTGAAAAATGTTTAATAAGGAGGCAACCACGTATCATTTCAAGCTTATAAAACTTTTGTGTACTTCCAAGCTTTGCAATTCAAAGTATTTTAAATATAATTATTTGTAATAATTTAAGTAAAAACTAGCAAAAATGGATTTTTTGCTAATTTTGTGCCAGTTAAGTTTAAATAAATGTGGCCAAAAATAACTTACCACAGAGAAGTACTTGTATGAGAGCTGTATTTTATTCTCACCACTTATGAAATATCTCATCTACATTTACAAATTTTTTTTTGCAATAATATGGAACACATTGATGTTAAAATCTTCTATAATTGAAATATAGTATAAATAAATAATTTCGCTTTATATAAGACAGCTATATACATAATATTTGCTATTTTATGACTAAAGTTTTACTAAAATGAAGTACTCAATATATACAGCACTGCGTTTTTCCAAGATGGCGGCTATCTTACCACCGAGAATTCCCCACGAATAAGGTTTTCTACTGTATGTACTGTGATCTAGACGACAATAGATCTATATACTCCGAATTTTCTGTAAATTTTTACTACTCTTCACATTACTGAGTATGTTTTGAATAAAGTGAAAGGGAATAATGTCAAGTGATTTTTCTTGGCTGTCCTGCCTTGCGAGATGAAGAATGAAAAAAACTGGTTCTTAACGCCTTTAACCATCCAAGTAAACTAGCTGGGATAGAAATAAATAGGCTAAGATTTTTATGATGGGTTCAGAATGATTTTTGGATACATGATATCCCACTCCAGAAGTAGTCCGTCTTCCCAATGAACCGTGGATATGTTATAAGTGCAGGAATCCATCTAGAACCCTTCAAGGAAGAATGCATGTAGGAATATTATTTTTCTCTTCCTATACAAGGCCTATTTGTTAACTTAATCTGGTCTTCTTAGTGCTCACTGATATTGAAGTCGTAAATACCTTTAGACCCACTCTATAGAAATCGTTGTATATTGAAAACGAAACTCTTTAAAAAATATCTTCAAAAAGATTCTTTTTTGTAAATCTTGTTTAGCGTTTTCACCTTTTACGAATCTTTCTCCAACTTACGTTAATCTGGAGGCATTTTTAGTATTTTAATATTTTTATATAGTATATAGACTTGTTCGCAGTGAAAGTTTCAACGCTGCGCTGATTCCACAAATTAATCAAAGAAATTTTGAGTGAAAATATTTAAGATTGCAAGAAGCGTGACAGAAACCAATCTTCTTCAAGCAGCGCAACACCGACAATGCGTGATACCCCTCGTCAGATTGCTTAAGCAAAATTTTTGAAAGCCCAGAGACGACACAAGAGTAAAGAAAAAAAAGTGAACTAAAATGCATGAACTAGTTAATTTCTGTTTTACATATAAAAAGCGATGTTTATCAGAATGGTGTAATTAAGGCTGTCGATACACGCCACTTTTGACAGAAGGAAAAACAGAAAACAAAGTAGTAGTATTAGCGAGTGGTAGCGACAAGCGGTGGGAGATGAGCGCGAAGGAGGTGGTCAAGGTCTACTTATGCGGCGCGAAAGCGTTAATATAATTTTTCCGAAAATGTAGCAAAAAGGCATAATTTTCAACTTAATTTACTAACTGTAAAACTATTTGAGGCTATGCGCTTGTAAAGGTGCTCTTCTGTTGTTGTTAAAAGTTGTTGTAATGTTGAAAGCGTCACATGCAATTGTTTATCGCTGCTCGCGTTATATATTTCGATTTTTATTGCCTACCTGCCTCAAGGTCCACTATATCGCAACGCCACGATCAACAGATGTCGGCGGAACAGAGTAAATATAAATATACACGAATATACTCGACTCGACGCGGCTGCGGTTGGCAATTCCAACGAATTGTGAACACAACACTGTGGAAAATGAAATGCTCCTTTTTATGGCTACTCACAAGTTGCGGGTAAATCTAAACAAAGCGCCGATAAATATACAAAATTACACACGAGCTCATGTAAACACACTTGTTCATCCGTATATTGGTCTCTCTCTCTGCGTGTGTGAGTGTGTGTCTGTGTATGCCTTGCATGGGCGCTTGGAAAAGTCAACAAGAATTAATTGCAGAATTGGAATTTAATGCTGACGCATGCTCATTTGTTGTTGTTGTTGTTGCTCTTTTGTAGCAGTTGTTATTGCTACTTGGTTTACATATTGTACAAGTCTGTTCGTATGAATATTTAGCATTCATACCCCTTGCATGTGGCATTTGCTATCTAGTGCCACTGTTGTATAATTTTTGTACAACTTTTGCTATCATTTGGTAAATTTTCGGTAATTTCATTGTTGTTCACAGATTGCTAAACTTTCCTACTTGTTGTTGTTGTTGCAATCACAAAATTTCGAATTTATAGTTGGCACTGTTTAATTTACTTTCACACGAATTTTGCCAGCTATTAAATTCGATGGGAGTGTGTTGGGTTTCCCACTTTGATCTGCGCATTTAAATGAAATTTGGAGAATTCTTTTTTCGTTTAACACGCACCATTTGCGCTGTAAACAATTAAGAACATTGTATTTATTGTGGAAAAGCAGATGACTTGTGCACTGAAAGATCACTGATCTTAATATCAACTCAATTTCGGGGCTTTGTGAGACGCTAATCGATTTTCATTGACTCCAAAAAGTATGCTAATAATTTCTAACTGTCTTTGGCGGTGGTCAGCTGTAATTACTCGAGTCACATAACCTAGTTAGCCCTGATACTATGGCTCTCTCTCTCACTCAAACACGTTATCTCAGTGAACTAGGTTGAAACCACCATAATTTATTTTTAGAAATTCTACGAATACCTTTTAGTTATAGACAGATCTCACCTCGTTCAAACCGGTAACACAGATCTATAGGAATATAATATTTAGGGACCTGCTGACGTACAGAGTAGCTAAAATAAGGTCGAAAAGATCAAACATGATAAAAGAGAAAATTTACTTTTATCCCAAAACACAGTCCGATTAGCAAACCCATAGACCACGAATGTCAAATCTACTGGTAAAAGCTTGGGAACCATAAGACATATGAAGATGATAGTCCAGGAACGATAAGGATTGCATAAGTATACTTGTGAAGGAAGATCGAAATTAAAAAAAAAACTGCTGTGGAAACTAACAGAACCATCACAACAACAGATCAAACAAACATGATCACGCTGCCATCTCATATAAAGATACCGACATGAGCAGAAGATCAAAAACTTCACGAACTGTAAAGTATGATATGACATGTTGCAGTTTTTTCGAAGATCAAAGTTGAAAAGATTCGGATAAGACGAACGGAAGCCAAGATGACTCCAAAATCCAAAACTATTTCAAATCCAATACTAGAGTGATCACTTTGAGATTTCACACAGAAACACAGAAGAAGAGCTAACAATCTTCTGCGAATTTTTGTTGCTTATAATTGACTTCGTATATACCGCTACCGACACGGATGATGGGATCGTTTTACGAGCGCTTTTACACAGATAACGCAGCTGAGACAGCTGTTGCATAGTAACCGACTGACATAGTCAGCCTGTACAAGAGAAATCTCTCCATGCCGCTGGATGCACGAGGCTTTCTGTTGCATGCTACTTGCCAGCGCTTGCATCCAGCGGTATTGTTTCACATACAAACACATATGTTAAACTGAAATTTTTCGAAAGATCTGCGTTCCATGGCAATCTCTCTTTCACCGCACACTCACTGCCACATGGCGTGGCCCCGTCTCATCTTGCGAAATTGTGCGCCGCAGCTGTTTGCCTTTAATAATGCGGATCCATTTCACTATTTATTAAACTCAATTGCCACAAGTGTTTAGTGGAAGTGTGTGTGTGTATGTGCTTATGCGTGCATATCATCAAATTGTGGTTTAGTGATCTTCATTGCATGCGCTCGACGACGACGACGACGATCACCACATCAAAACGGTTCCACATTATCGCCTATTGCGCGCCTGAACACCGGGTGTGTGTGTGTTGAAAGGGGAGGCGACGGCGCGATGGTTATATGCTTTTGTTGCACCAACACTTTGCACATTTTCTAGCAATAAAGTCATCTTTATTTAATTATCGTAATTAGTAAAGCTCAAATGAGTGTGTTGACATTGGTTAGATATGTTTCTCTTTTTTTCTGTTTTTTTTTTATTCTTGTTTTGGCTTGCCTTCACTCGGTCGCGTATGGTGCAAATGACTTGGCGGCGACGTGGTCGTATATTTTATGGGCATTTTACTGCAGGCAATGTTTTTAGAATAAATAAAATGATTGAAATCACGTTAACGCCATAATATTTACATGGAATTTATCATATTTGTGTATTTGGTTAACATGTTGGAAAATTATTTAATACACCTTTTGTTCATAGTTCTTAATTTAGAGCCTTGAATAGTTATGAGTCATAACTTATGACTAAATATTATTTTATTAAAGTTGATAAAATTGATAGGTTATTTTCAACACCGGGCCGAGCTGAATCAATTGATCTTGACGAAAACTATAATGTAATTGAAACCTATCTACCGAAATTAAAATTATTTCACCAAAGCAATCTCAGAACCTCATGTTTTATAGGAGAATGATACCCAAATATTTGTTGACACGTTTTGTGGCTAATACCTATTCTAATCTGTCCACAATCAGAGATCGATAAAAAATACTCAAAAATTTCAACTCAAGAGTCTTGAGTTAAGACACTTTTTGATCTACTCGTTTTTACTTTGCTTGTTCTGAGGACTTATAACGATGTATCGTTCCAACGTAATCTAGAAACTAATAAAAGTGATCGCTTAACTAAGACGATGTGTATACTTTGAATGGGAACTTGAATATCATTGACTTGAAGGATTGACCTTAGCATAAATAGATTAGTAAGTATTTAAAATGGCTTATTCTTCCAGGAAAAAGGTGTCCCGCCCACCGAGTGGAACAATAATATAAAAGCAATGCAACCAACTTCAAGTTTCATCGAAGTTTCGCTTTTCAGATTTTCTATTAATTACACATGTTCGATCTTGAATCTATAAAGTCGTCAGGAATTATGAGAGATCTAGGAAATGAGAACTTTTCAAAATAGGAAGAAGGTTTCAAAACTTTCTATTTCACTAGATAATATGGGTATGTTTGTTGGAAAGTCGTTTATGGGGTAAGAAAGAGAGTTAGGCAGTCTTTATAATAATGCATTTTTAAGTGCCTCAATCTGAATCCATATGCTCATTTAATATTCTCTTAAATTAGAGGACAAATTATATATAATAGAGTAAATATATTATATTTCGACCCAAAATTTATTTAACATAATCAGTGCCCATAAATCATGTGAGCTATTAAAGTTTACGAGAAAATATTCGAATGCTCATAAATTCCGTTAGAACATTCCGTTAAGAATATTTAATCGAGTGCGCATTTGAAATGAAAATAATTAAAATTGTAATTCGCGACAAGACCGAAACAGCGCGGCGACACTTCCAACTGCTACAGCCCGCCAAGGCAATCTCGCCGCAGACTCGAGGCAGCCATTGCATTTACGAATAATAAACAACATTAAAAGCTAACAAAAGTGTATTTAATATAAATTAATAAACACATTTCACAAATAGGAACACAGCAACAACAAATGCCAGAGGAACACGAGAAGATGAGACGAGGCGCGAAGACGTCCATTGGTTGGGGGCGTCTCGCGCACAACACAATGAAATTAACTACTTTAGCACATTTCTCTGAAAATAATATAAATTTATAGCAACACTTTTTCGCACATACGATGACACTCAAGACAAGCAACAACAAGTACAAAGTGGAAAAAAAAAATATTTTGAAATATAAATAAATTGTAAATAAAGCGTATACAAATGAAATTGTACATTCTAAGCAACAACAATAACAATGACATAGTGGCGCGCAAATTACAGAGGCGGACATTGTAAATTGACGCCAATGGCCGTCGGTCGCGCGGCTGTTGTATTGGGTGGCATGTAGCTGCGGCAGCTGGACCGGGTCCAGCGCGTGTTTCGGGCCTTACACCCACACGCTGGTACAAATGCGGATATGTATTTTAACAAGTATATTTTACAAAATTTGATGCCATCCTCCCACTTTTCGCCTTACCCACCGCCGCCCATCACAGCCACATTTGAAAGCTGCAACAAGCCGAAAAATAATTACACCCGGCCGCCATCGCCAAATATTTAGCAGGAATGATGTATGTTGCATACGGGTGTAGAATTTACGATGGCATAGCATAACGCTACATTCAACTTGAGGTGATGCGCGCTCCTAGCCACCGCTGGTCTTATAATAAAGGCGATGCACGGTGTGTCAGTGGTGGCAAAAAAGTTCATAATTTTTTTAATATTGTTAATTAAAAATTCTGTAAATAACAAAATTTTTTTACATAAGAAAATATCTAACTTTTTTAATTATGCATTCTTTTTTCAAAAAACATTAATTTTTTTTTTCAAAAATTTATTTTTTCTTTTTCAAAATTTTTCAAAAAAAAAAATTTTTTTCCACAAAGTATATCACTATTTTTAAATTATTTTCTTTATAACAATTTTTTTTATAATGAAAATTATTTTTTTAGAAATAAAATTTTTTTATTCAGAAAAAAATTATAAATTGTGTAATACCGAATATATCAAAGACCTGAAACTTGAACTTCAATAGATAATTCTAAAAATTCCATTTATGTTTCTAATTTCAATATTTATATATTTCTAAATCACAAATAAAGCTCTTATGAAGACTACAAGTAAAATAAAAACCTCCTTCCTGCATTTTACTACAACAAGCAACCGCGCGAAACAGCCCACTGTGCGCGGATGGTAGATAGAATAGCAAATCATTAGAGACGTGCCATGACACATCATTAAAACAATCACTTTATAATAAAAATTATGTTTTAACGGTACTTTGCAGCGTCAACGTTTTGGCAATAAGCGCGCTGGCTGCCACATGCAACTAACCAACAAACCGCGGACTCACTATTGCAGCAGCGCACTACCTATACTCGTGCCACACAGCGGCTAAAGCGGCGCAAAAAAGCAGCCACGACACGCTGCCTCCCCTGCGACCTTAATTTATAGTTTTCTTGCGGTAAATTAAATAATTTGTTGCTTCATGCTTGGCGGTTGGCTGTTGGCTATGAGCTGTCGGTAGTCGGTCATGCGGCAGTTGCAGCGTGCAAGCGTAGCAGCGGTGCATCAGCGCCACCAGCGTCATGCTGTGCGCCCGCAGAACGCGCTGGCTGCTCCCAACTGCCTGCCGTGTTTAGCTTGCTGATCGAAATGATTGAAGAGCTGCGTTGCCACATTCATTGCGCCACACATAACTTTGCGCTCGCCCTCCATCTTCATAAACCATTTAGCGGCATGCCTGTTTGCTTGCCGCTTGGCAGCCATACTTGACGCGCCAAAAATTGAGTTACTATGTCGGAAATATAATTTTTCAGCTTCTCTTCTTTGGTTTATTTATTATTTTTATTTTTGCTTTTTTGCCAATTTATGTGCGTCGGTATGTCTTGGTATGAAAAATGAGCTCCCCATTAACGTATTGGCGGTGGTTGACTGAGCGTGCTGAGGCCGTAAATTGATGAAATGAATGACAAACGCCATTTATTTATGATTTGCGATTCGGAAGAAGTGTCGTGTCTGCAGAAAGCGTAGCAAAAAATTGTAGTGGAAATATATAAAATAAAATAATAAAAAAAAATTAATAATAATTTAGTGCCGATTTTTGCGATTTTAACTATACAATTAAACAAATTTCGCCTGCTTATTAGCGCATGATAAGTTATAAGTTGGGCTCATTCACGCCATGACAGTGTCAGGCAATGTTTTATGAATTTTTTTTTGTTTTTTTTTCATACAGCCTTAGGCAGATAATTGGTGATATTTAAATCTTTAAAGACAAAAACTTTATAAATTGCATTAATAGTTAAAAATATTACTTTATAATTATACAATGTCTTCTCTGCAGTCGAACACTTTTGCCTTTCTCCACACTCAAATCTCTACACGACAGCGCTCAAGGGAAATAGAAAACGACACTGTGACAAATCACCGTTATCCCCATTGGACGCGCCATCATTTTGCATGCAGACGAGCTTTTAGGGGCGTGGCGCATGTAATATACCGTTTCCAACAGGCAATTGCGCGTATCTCACCTTATAATTTCTCATAAGTGCAGTAGATAGCATCAGCGAGCGCTCAGCGCTTGCAACACATTTCGTCTGAGTACTCAGGGATTCAATGCAAATTATTGGCAAACGGTTTGACTTGTTTATCAGGGCATGTTGGCATATTGTAGGTTATTAGCGATGGCGGAGGCGTTGTATAATGCGATACATATACCATAAAAATATAACAAAGAGCCGTAGCCTGTAGCCTTAGTGAGTAGGGTTCTTACACTTTAGAGCGGCGAATAAGAGATTTAATTTCTAAGAGCCTTGGAGGTCTCATTTATGTCAGATCCTATATCTCGGAATACTTGAAGACCACTTTGAATCTTTACTTACTTCCTTCCAATATCTAAAGCTCCTAAATAACAAAGGGTTCTTTCAATTACAAAACATACTTCTTCAAAGAGTACTTAAAGGATTGAAAATCTGCTCCGAGGGCAGATCGGGATTTTTATTCGGAAATGGTAGAACATTTTGTATTCCCAAATTTCAAAAAATATAGGACTTATATATCTATACAATCCCAATTTCACTGTCTTCTTGGAACTTGACAAAAATCGCCAGAATGGTTGTCCACTGGTATCCAAGATACGTGGTCTTGCGATATAGCGCCAAACTTTTAAGCACTTTGCATAGAGATGAGCAATTCATTCATGATTGCTCAAGAACTCAGTTGTATTGTAGACGTAGACTCTTAAGGTCCAGACCCAATGCTGGCTGGCTTTACTTGCTTTCGTTGACTTTGCGTACTTTGAATGCTTGTATGACCAAATGAGCGCTTTGAACGCTTTCAAAATAATGTCACAATCACTGTTGCCACACACTTAAACTTGCTAATATTTTCATGTTAAATGTTATATTATTATAAACTCTTTGTATATTTCTACATACATATATCAAATATTTTAAATATCCTACATTTTAACTATTTGTACTGGCAAACGCATATGTGATAAATATTTGTGTGCCAATGGTAGCATCAAAAAAATTACTGAAATTGGTACATTTCACCCAAACTGGTAACCCTAGTTACAATATCAAATGTCAAAAGCGCCAGAAGCGCTGGCAAATAGAGCATAGATCTATTCGTAACTTCAAGCGCTTGAAGCAAAGCTCCATTTGGTCTCTTTGCAAATGCTCTAGTATAGTTCTATTCAGTTTTGACAGTTCTCACAGCAAAGCAAGTAAAGCCAGACAGCATTGGGTCTGGACCTTTATCATATATGTCAAGCTGAGGAATTATATAGTCATTGTTGAATTAACCACCGTGAGTACAGAGTCTTTAGAACAGAGTCAGTGTTCTCGACGGATTTCCACCCAAAATAAGTGCACTTCCCACTGTTTAAAAATTATGGGCCAACTTTATACCTAAGGTGGTACATTAAATCTTCATATTACCTCAGCTATCATCTGCCTATGAGCCTCTGCTGAATCCTTTACTTTTAATTTCTATCATCTTCTACAATTTCTTTTCAGTATTTAAGTGCCTGTAGTCTCCATTTCATACTCAGAAATCCACAAAGGAAATATCATAAAAAATAAGAGAATAATAACCTTTCGAGCAATATTTCTGTCATTGCACACTTGCAAGCTTTGTTGGACACCCAATTGCAAGCTGAATGAGAAAGAATTTAACAAGAAACGAATGAATCGATCTGTGAGTTTGTGCGCAAATGAAGAACATTGTATATATATATATATATGTTTGTATGTATGTGTGTTTATGTGACATGACAGAATTCGTTCTTGGGTTGTGCGAATGACATTGAATGGCTATTCGATATTGATGACATTGAGAAAGTGCTTAATTGCTCAACGATAGAGAAGCGATTAATCAATTGCCCACAGCTAGCATACAAGCACAAGGTTCTACACTTATAAAACTGTATGTTTGAATGCGTGTGTGTGTGACTAAGTGGTCGTGTGTGTGTGCTTGTGTGCTCAGTGACGCATTAAGCCAATGAATTGTAGTATCGACACCCAAAACGGCATCCAAAGGCCGCCAAAAGCGCCACTGGTAGGTAAGAGGCACAATGCCGCCAACCACCAACACCACTAATACAACAACAATAACAACAGCAACAGCATCATCAGTAGTTTTATTCAGTAAACTATTAGTAGTCGATTAAACCAATAAAATAACTCAAGCACACAAACATATATAGAACCACATAGAACATAAAGCATCAAGCTTGTAAGCAAGTAGTCTTCAGCGAATCTGTTACAGCTTTACTATTACTGTTGTTGTTGTCCATCAATATATGAGTATGAGTCTGAGCTGCAAAGACATTGTTGATTGTCATGAAATGTTGGAAGTGTTACAGTCGAAAAGGTCATTGTGTCGTTCAATCTTTAAGAGTCTTGAAGAGTATGCGGATACCCAGTAGGGAAATTCTAATCGAGATCTTGAGATTGCAGCTAGAAATTAACCATTTCTATTGCCACTTTTAGCTAATTTAAAAAAAATTAAAAGGCAATGAATGAACGGGTTCTCAACAGAAGGCTCCAAAAATTATTACTGAAATAGTCGGGTGTCTTCTGGTGAAGACTTGCAGGAACTATTAAAGCCTTATATTTTAAGTTCAAAATCCATAATAGAACCCCTGAAATAATTGAAAAATATGATGTACGCTCTTACTCATCAGGTCATCCAAAATAGGTCGGAGAACTTTAGTGAACTCAGGTCCTCAGAATTCGTCAACTGAATGAACATGATGAGCAGTTATTGAAAAGCTAAATGAAAGGGTAAATACTGAATCGAACTCTTTAATCAATAACTTCGAGAATATCTAGAGAAAAATTGTGTTCTCACATATATAAAAAATCTTTCCTATTGGGTATCAAGCTTCACTTCTTCTGCGAATGTACTAGTTACCTCTTAAAGGCCATTCATGTAAAGGCATTAAGGGTCACTAATTGTGCACATAAGTTACTCAAATAGGCATACTACTCGTAATCGTTCTCCCAGCAGAAAGGCTTTATGTGAAAAGTGCGTGATTATGGGCAGCATTTCGAGACTTTCCATGGATGTCTAAGCTGAAAGGTTAAGGTGATGGTTGCCTTGCACCTGTTCGCTGAAGACTACAGTTTAAATTTGCAAAATGGAAAATTGTAGGTAATATATATACGGAAGAAATATAACTGGATTTTATTACTATAGATACAAAAATAAAAAATTTGAACACTTACGTTTTCTTTCTCCTCGATAAAAAGACTTACCTGGAAAAGAAAAAACATTAATTAGAATAAAGAAGGATATCAAAGTAAAATCAAGTTAAGATACGAAAAAAAAAACATCATTGATTTACGAAAACTTGTTTTTATTAAAAATTGGAAATAGTCGATAGGTGGCGCTGAGCTCGAAATCGGTTTTAAGGTTGATTTAAGTTCTTTTACGCTGCATTTAACATATTTATTTTATCAAAGAGAGATGAATAGTTATTACTTTGCTCAAACTAATTCTAAAAAGTGAAGTTAGTACTTTTTGACATCTTAAAATTATAGATTTTCAGAATTATAGTTCTTCAAATTTTTACTAACTTTAATGTGGATCAAGTCTTTTCCGACACATTAGATAAGCTAAAAATTATGAATTTATTATTAGAACTCATCAACAATTTGTTAACCCTTATTACCCCATAATTTTACTTGGAAAAATACCCGAGCAAAGCACTCGCATTGTTCGCTCATAGAAATAAATCAACTTTTAGAAATTTTTCCTTATTAATTTCACATTATTTGACTGCATAATTTATGGTACAAGTCAATATATGCAAACATTTCTTGCTCTAAATAAATTTCCTTTGCAACTTCCGCCTTCGGATTGACGGCAAAAAAAAATCGAAAAATTAAATAAAAGCCATTTATAAATTGGCAAACCAGAGCATGAATATGAAAAACAATTTATCATTTTTCTATGCGCGATGCTCGATGCTCGACAAAGCCAGCAGAAACGCAAAGTACACAAAGGCACTACGACCTAGTACGCGAGTAAGTATGTAGAGACGTCAGCGAATATTGACCAGTGACATCACGGTGACTTCCACTGACTTTTGGCAAACAAAAGCTGAAGAAATAAAAAATGGCAGAATGGCTTTTTATCATACGCAAAGTATGATGACAAGGATGTCTTGCGTTTAAATATTTTCGCAACGGCGAGTATATCATCAGCGGCGAGTCTCATAAGTCATTGTTGTAAATCAAATAATTCATAATCGATTTGTGAACACAAGGGAGCCGCAGAGATTGAGCAAGGCAGACACACAAAGTGATGTGTTTATATATGGGGCATGGAAATGAGCTTATTTGGGGTGCGGAATGGGTAACGCTCCGTCGAGAGTTAGCCACAGAGCAACACCAGCGATGATATGAAAATTGAAATTGATGAGCCACAAAAAATGATGACAGTGAAAGCGAAATTGGCTGCGGGGAGGTTAAGGAAGAAAAAAAATAGGCGGCAAAATATAAAAAAAGCTCACTATCACATAATATGTTTCACATAGACTCGGTGAAAAATTATTTTGAAGAAGCTGTGTCTCAGGAGTGAGTAAGACGAAATCCGAATTCTGAAATTTTGGATGAGATAACTGGATTTGATTTTAATTTTTTTTTTGGCTAAAATATTGTACTGTCGAGCCTGTTGAATAAAAAGCTTTATAGAGCTTTTGAAGTCGAAAGTTTTTAAGCCTACCCACTATCTGTTGCTTAAAGACGCTGACCTTGAGCAGACTTATAAAGCCTATTTCGCGATTTATTTTCGAATTTAAACCAGTAAAGAGTGTAAAATGTTGCACACATTTCCTGATTGTGTCAGCGAAAAAGTTCACTTGGCCATACGTGAATTATTTATTAGCGATAAATTGTAATTTTCCGATATTTTTCATGCCGCAAGCAACAAAGCAAATTTCGGATAGCCTCGAAGGAATACGTACGCTAATGGTTTAAATTATTTGTACGTGCTCAAATATTCCGGCATTAGTATGTGTGCGGTGTCGGCAGGTGTAATTGAATGCAGAAGTGAAAGAAATAGTACCCTGTAGGGAAAGGCTATAGATTAGGAGACCAAATAATCCACCAAAATCATAAAATATACAGCTGTTTTCTTAACGATTTGTAGTAAGGGTTTGAAAAACATGTTATCTGAAGATAAGGGTTTCAAGAAGTCTTCGAAAGGATGATTGATATCTATTAGAAACTATGAAGTATGACGGAAACATCGAACCCACAGCTTCTGAGATCTTTATGATGCATTTCATAATTTAAAAATCCATATATGAGATTATCGAAATTCGAGCGAATATTAAAGAAGAGCTCCAGATGAATCTTACTAAACGAGCGTCCAACATCCTATCCTACTACTCATCCCTATTTCGGCACATAACATAAGAAACAAAACTAGATTTCTTCAGAACCCCAAATTTCCTAAGACCAACCAACTAACCAATGCAAGTACTCATCCTCAGACATTTCCTGTAAGAAACCTCAAAGGCTCACGGGAAATAGTTTACGTTAAAACAAATTCGTATGTCTTGTTGTTGGCAGGCTACATATGCTCTTATGTGAGCGCATAAAATCGGTCGGTGAGTAAGTGACGATTGTGGCACAAGTAGAAGAAGTACTGCCACGCAGGCTTACCCAGCGCAGTCCGGCGTATTGATAGCCATTGACTTAGCGAATACATTCCCTTAATCGCAGAGATCATTAATTTTTAATTTTTACATTTTCTCACAGAGCGCAGTAAAATGCATTCAGCTTGTTGTTTTTGTTTCGTACGTAATCGTGCCTGGAAATTGAAACAAGCAACTTACGACGACGAGTAAGGTGTGCGAAACCACTGTGGGGAATTCGTTTTCCCTTGCTTGATGTCGAAAATAATACGATTTAGTTACTTTACTTAATATTAATAATAGTATAACAAATCTCTTGATGGGACTAGGCACAATGAGAAATAGAACAATTTACTAAGATAGTATAGTATATTATATGATAACTAACGGTATAATTTGTATATGTGAACATTAAGTTTTTTTATTGGCGCCATGTGGTAAGTACAGATCCATGTTGCTGAGAGTATGGGATTCTTGAATAGATGTAGGCTGAGGGCCAGTAACCGATTGCCTATAAGGCCATTCACCGATTGTTCGAAGCAGGATCCTGTAACCCGAAGCATTGCCGTTGTTGAATAGAATGGAAAGACTATTCGGTAGGTCAAAATGAAAGTATATGAAGAGTAAGTTGAAATGCTTTATTATAAGAAACACGAGTAGTAGTCTTTCATTTCCTTAGTTTTAGAACCTCACGAGTTTATGTAAGACTCATAACAAACGGAACGTGACAGATATGAAAACACTGAAACCAACCACTGTGGTTGGAACTTTATTTAGGACAACCTTAAGCAACAACCCTTAACGAGGCAAGAATGGTTAAAAACTGAGGAACCTCTCTGATCAAGAAAACCATTACTCTCGTATAAAATATATCGAATGTCTATCTACTAATATATAGCACAATCAACAAGACCATTTTATTGGATGTATATCAAGTATATACCACACTTAAAAGTTAAAAAGATTTGGAAATGTGCTACATATCCGCATACATAGCCGTGGCAAGCACTCAATCAGCAAGACCAGATGCAAAATGTCAAGAATGTGAGCAATTTATCGTAGAAAGAAAAAGAAGAAGAAAAGATCTAAAGGCATCTACGCTTGCAGTGAAAAGCAAGAGCATGCAACATGAACTCATTTGTCACTCTACGATTCCTACGGAAACCGATTACCGAAATTCAATTCAATTCATTAAAAATTTATAGCAAACTACCGAAAACTGTTGCAAATTTATTTGAGAATTCCACGCATGCCACAGAGACAGACAACGCTGCAGTTGCAAATCACACTAATCGATGAACAGAAAAGTGAAAAAACAAAACTTTAACGAGAAAAACTTCCCAAAAAAGAAGCTGAAAATCAAAAGTGAAACATCAACGAAATATTTTGCGGAAACGTGACATTGTGGCAAACAAGTGAAAGGTGGCCAACTGCTTGAGAAACGCATAGCACAAAAACAACTCAAGTATTAAAGTTTTAGAATAAAAAATACATAATATTACCACCGAGCCAACGCGTCAAGGCTGCGTCACAAACTTGTTGGTAGAATGAACGCGCCGAAAAATCGCTGATAAAAACGAAGGCAAAAGTTAAAAGCGATTACTCAATATTTTCAGCGAAGTGACTACTTAATAAAAGAGTCAACGAACGATTGGTTAAAAAGCCGGCTACCACTATGATATAAAATGCGGCCAAATTAATTTATGCAAATTTATGTTTGGCAAATTCTTTCGAGCCAACTTCTGTCTGCAAACCGTGGTTGGGGGCTCGCATGCGAATGACTTGTTCATGGCTGGTTCATTTGGTAGCTTAAGCGCGTACGCGCATTGCCAAATATAGCTCAGCCATTCGAATGTACGCGTAAGTGCCGGTACCAAAACACTGAAGACTTGCAGAGGCTAAGTGAGGGTTAGTGCGTATTGACAGTCAGTTCGGTAGCTATTGTATGACTGATCAAGCAGAAAAAGACACCACTACAATCGAAAGCAAGACAGGTGAGCTTCCCTCAGTGCGGGTATGCGCGAAACCGGATTTCGATTTCGCCAAATTGGGATCGAGCTTACAAGCATATTCTCTAATAAATACACTACTTAGGCTACTCACGTGGACACGCATGAGTTGGGCAAGTGTTCAAGCACTTTTGAAAAAGCAAACATACTTAAAAATAGAATGCATTATAACAAGAAAAGATTGTTAGACAAAATTAATTAAGCAAAATAAATCAACCGTAAGGTCGTACTTAATGCGGGCGGAATTCAATAGTAAATAGTTTTGCAAATTTTATGAACTAAAGTAGTATGAAATAGGTGACCCATATATTTATGTATATTTTTTGTGAATTGAATCTAACATATACCCATTAGGTCCATATATTATTAAAAACCCAAAGTCTCCCTCTTATTTTATTCAAATGAAATAGGAATAATAGATTTACAGACGTTCTCACTATGTCAAATTTAATGACGATAATTGGACTATAATGGAATTTCGTTAGCAAGTGGATCAACATTTCTTATCAAATTGAGTGATAATCACAAATTTGACTTTATTAACTGAATTGTCTCGACAAGTTTTGCCTTAAATTTAATAAAAATGGCAATACTGCTTTGACTATGACTGTCATTAAATTTGACATATTGAAAACTAGGCAAAAGTCTTCAGTGAACAGAAGTATTTTAGAAATGTTACCTCGAAAATTAAAAAGAAAGCGTAGAGATATTAGAGCAACGTATTGGATATATAATTAATATTTGGGTATGTAGAATCTCGGCCAAACTGCATATCGACCTATTCACAGCGTCAAAATTCAAAGAATATGATGACAAATTATATGAATTATACTTTGACATCCACTGGCCTCACCAGATCTCCTCCAGATGCGACCTTTATCTGTTCTCAGACCTCAAGACAATGATCCCAGAAAGAAATAGTCAAGACTGGGGCCTTTTCGAAACAATCGAACTAAAAAAATTTCAATGATAAGTTCAAAGATCGCTATAATGATATGTACATATATCGTCCTCGACTATATCTCTTTTGAATAATAAAACCAATTTTCATAAAAAAATGTGATTTTCATCAAAATGATACAAACTTCTTAGCCTCCCTCTTAAGTTCTATGAGAAGTAGTAGGGTTTGTGACCTTGTTTATTTTATTATATTCATTTCTAGCAAAATTTTTGAATATTTATAAGAACTAATTTACCAGACCACCGTAACCAAATTAATTAACAATAAAACTGTTAAAAATATATATCTCACAAAATATTTATGTTTTCGATTATTTCTACTGCCTAAATAAAAAACTTCGAAGTAAAAATTTTGATTCCCACGCGCTTTTAGTTTCCACTTAATATTTTTTTTATTCTTTTATTTTTCTTGTTTTGTTTTTGTGCGCTTGCACTCATTGAAAAACTTGATTTGGGAACATAATAAATAGCAAATGAAAAAAAAACGCGATACACAAATAAAAAACTTAGAAAGCGAAAACAAAAGAACGCCGAATAAATATGCCGAAACAACAAATCAAAAATGTACCGAATTATTGTGGTGTTTTTTACGAGCGTCAAATGCATTTATTTTGACTCGGATTTAATACACAAACGAAAAGCGCGAAGGAAACAATAAATAACTGCAAAGGCGAGAACGCTGCCAGACTCGAGGAGACCATGCAAGTTGTTGGCGCTTGGAAGGCGGCACACGGCTCCACCGAAGAATGAGCAGACATCATTAGACGCGGAGCAAATAATAACTAATACATCGTATATACTTATAGAAAAATATTTCTTTTTCTGATTTAATATATTATACACACTATAGATATATATACTATAGAGAATTTTTTTATATTTTTAAACGCTTAATTGCTACTTAGCATAGATTGTCTTAAATGTTTTTGGTTTCCTGCGGAAAATGTGCGAACAATTGACGGCGCCGTTAGCGTCGTGTGGCAGTAAATTAGCGAATTGTTCGCGCCACATTCCGCTGATTTGATAATTTTCGTGCAAAAACGTGTGAATAATGAGACAACAGCAACAAGGTGAAATAGTATACCTTTCAAGAAATTAACTAATTGCTGTACTAGAGTTTATGATAATTTTATTTTTGAAAATTTATTTTCGTAAAAAATTTTGAAAAAGAAATGTTGAAAAAATATTTTTGAAAATATATTTTGAAAAAAAAAAATTAACTAATTTTAATTTTTAATTTTTTTTTTGAAAAAAATATTGAAAAAATATTTTTGAAAAAAAAATATATATTTTTGGAAAAGTATTGAAAAAATATTTTTGAAAAATATTTTAAAATACATTTTTGAAAAAAAAATATTTGAAAATTTTTTTAAATATTTTTTCGAGAAAAAAAAAATTTCGAGAAAAAATATTTTTACCTTCTCAAAACATTTTAATGAAAAACAAGTAAGGAAGGGCTAAGTTCGGGTGTAACCGAACATTTTATACTCTCGCAATTTATTTATTTAACTTTATTTATATTATATAATATATAATTTGACCCACATATTCATCATATATATTGTATAAAGTCCATTGAAAGTTGGAAACCATAATATTAGGTTAGAAGCACCGAAGTCCTCATGTTCGATTAATGGGGCCTTGAAAACCTATGGTCCGATTTCGGCGATTTTTAGAATGGGGCTGCCACACTATAAACATAGTATTTGTGCAAAGTTCTGCACCGATATCTTCACTAGTGCTTACTTTATATATTGTAAAGTAAACGATTCAGATCGTCAACATAATCCAACATATCATTGGGATGTAAGGAAACTATTACAAACCAAGTTTCATTGAAATCGGTCGAGTAGTTCCTGAGATATGGTTTTTGACCCATAAGTGGGCGATGCCACGCCCATTTTCAATTTTGTAAAAAAGTCTGAGTGCAGCTTCTATCTGCCATTTCTTATGTGAAATTTTGTGTTTCTGGCGTTTTTCGTTACTGGGTTAACTCACTTTTAGTAATTTTCAACCTAACCTTTGTATGGGAGGAGGGCGTGGTTATTATCCGATTTCAACTAATTTCATGGTGTGTGATGGGGTGCCTAAAGGAACTGACTGCAGAAAGTTTGGTTTATATAGCTTTATTGGTTTGCGAGATATATACAAATAACCGATTTGGGGGCGGGCCACGCCCACTTTCCCAAAAAAATTACATCCAAATATGCCCCTTCCTAGTGCGATCCTTTGTTCCAAATTTTACTTTTATAACTTTATTTATGGCTTAGTTATGACACTTTTTGTGTTTTCGGTTTTCGCCGGTTTCGGGCGTGGCAGTGGTCCGATTTTGCCCATTTTCGAAAGCAACCCTCTCACGGTCCCAAGGAACGTCTGTTCCAAGTTTCAAATTCAAATTAATATTTCCAATCTCTTGAGTTAATTCAATTCAATTAGCATTTACTTGACTTCCAACCGAATGTGAAATATTTGCAAAATTCCTTAATTTTCAAAACAATTAAAAATAGATTCATCACGCGCCAAATTTTTCGACACTTTAAATGCGCGCACAAATATTTATGAAAAAATTAAACTGAATTAATAAAAACAAAATTAATAAAACTATAAACAAACACGGACAGTGGCCGTCGCTTTTCACAAATATTCAACGGAAAGTCTCGCAGACAAATGCACTGCCAATTAACTGCCACTAAACACTGCAACACATAAATATGCATACATACTTATGCATTCTGTTGCCGTCTAGAAATAGCGCGGCTAAAAATAAACGCATAATAGCCGTCTTCGGTCTTCGATTGGCCTCTTCGCTGCGCGCTATGTTGGAGCTTTTATGGGAATGAAAGAACAAAATTTTCATCGTAATGTAGAGGAGTATCGATACCTCATTAAAGTGGTAAATGGCCTGCCTTTTTCTCTCCATTTGGTTATTATTGATCCCATAAAAAGATTGGGCCACTCTCCGAGTACAGCTAATATGTATCTGTCATTCAATTAGCACTATATTTGTTTAAAATTATCTATATTTATAGCTTTAAAAATATTCTTGCCGTTGTTGCCTATTTCTTTCAGTTTGTTTACGGTGCTTTTCCACTCAATATTTTGGCGTTTTATCAAATTTGTATTCATTTTTCCGACGCCCACTCCAGAACACCTCAGTTGGTGCTATTAAACGTACATTTACGAGCAGTGCGCCTACTGGGGGACCAAATATATATATTATTTTAAGATTGTTTTGATTGCTAGATTATTGTTGATTTTGGAATTGGAGGAAGCATAATACTCATACAGTTTATCTTTTGAAGCTTTCTGTTTTTGGGAAAACAATATAATGTCTAAAGTTCCTAGCTTATATCGGACTGAATTTAATAGTTATTTATCACCATAAGATCTCCTACTTGTTACTACTTATCAAGTCTGAAGCAATTATTCTCAAACAACTCAAGTGAAGAACTATAGCGTTCTATACATTTCTCAAAGGTTAAACAGATATTTGGCGATGTTTCTGGGATGCACTAGTTTTACTTACTATGTTGGGTTTTTAATGAAATCATGAAGCAAATCTCCAGTGTTAGTGGACACAAGGTATTCTTTGTGTAATGAAAAACTATTTTTTATAGAGTTTATGTCTTATTCTTTCATTCTGAGACTAAGGCAGCATTGAAAATTCTGTCTACTAAGCCTTGAGGATAGACATTACGTCGTTATTGTCAAATTCCTCCACTAACTAAATTTCTACTTAATATTATTTTTAATCGACTTCATTATCAATGATTTTTATACCCTGAACAGGGTATATTAAGTTTGTCACGAAGTTTGTAACACCCAGAAGGAAGCGTCGGAGGCCCTATAAAGTATATATATAAATGATCAGTATGTTGAACTGAGTCGATTTAGCCATGTCCGTCTGTCTGTCTGTCTGTATATACGAACTAGTCCTTCAGTTTTTAAGATATCGTTTTGAAATTTTGCAGATGTTATTTTCTCTTCAAGAAGCTGCTCATTTGTCGGAACTGCCGATATCGGACCACTATTTCATATAGCTGCCATACAAACTGAACGATCGGAATCAAGGGCTTGAATGGAAAACTTCCACATTTTACTACATATCTTCACGAAATTTGGTGTGAGTTATTGTTCATAGAAATAATTTAATCTCCGAAAAAATTGTTCAGATCGGTTCACTATAGCATATAGCTGCCATACAAACCGAACGATCGGAATTAATGGGTTGTATGAAAAATTTTCGCAATTGACGTGCTATCTTCACGAAATTTTAAATGGATTACTGCTTAAGGTATTAATATAATCTCCGAAGAAATTGTTCAGATCGGTTAACTATATAACCTTAATGTTTCTAACAAACAACCCGGCTAAAAAGAATTAGTAAAATGTTTTCTTTTTTTTACTTACTTTTTCTTACGTCTTTAGATTTGCTTAAACACATAGTTACTAAAAGAAATGCACCTGTGAAGGGTATATTAGCTTCGGTACAGCCGAAGTTAACGTTTTTTCTTGTTAAGTCTAAAATAAGCTTCTATCTTTAAATATACATATTTTTCTTATATGTAAATGCTGCTATGATACTTAGTTATTGCAATTATTTCCTCTTCACTAAGTATAAGTACTTCAAGCTAGTACCTAGTAATCATGACAACTCTTCAGAATTTCCTAGCAAATACACAGAACTGTTAATGAAATCATCACACACTTATTCAGATTCATCACAAAATGCCAAGTATTATTATTTTTTTTCCTTATTTCTTGATGTCAATTGTTGCGCGATTCTTAAACTGTGTGTTGTTACTCATTCTAGTAGCATATTTATTTTCTTAAACACTTAATGGCTTAAGGTATACCCTCTGTACATCCGTATGTATTTATGAGCATTAATTTTTCATGCCACTTAATACTCAACCACTTGTTGTTCATTAGCGTGCTGCGTACACAGAGCACTCGCACTTCTTGGCTCTTGTCTCAGAGTACACACTTTTGTGTTTCGTGCGTCCTCATCAATAACTTTTACTGCATGTTCGCACTCATTTCGGCAAATTTCTTTATGTGAATAATTGGATGCTTCTCATGTCATTGAACTCGTATGTACTTCTTCTTGTGGGTTCACAAGTGTATGTACTTGTTCTTATATGGTCAGCTCAAAATTCTCTGGTGGGGGGTTTCCTTATTTGGTGTCATTTAGGGTAACTTATGTAAGTAAGTGGGTGTTGGTTCTATGAGTACTTGGGGATAGTGTGGGATAATTTGTTCGCAAATTTTAAGTGTTTTCGCTGGTGTCATTGTTCGGAACATATTTATAATTATTTCTGGAAATCATCAAAGCAATCATAAAAAGTTATCGGAAATGTTAGATCATTGATTAGATCATAATGACAATGTCAATTTGAAGAGGAATATATTTTTTCCATATTCAATGGTAAGAATCCCGAGGTCATGGAACTTCTGGAATTACAAATTTAAATAGAGATTTGTGGAGATCAAGGGAACCTTTGTTGAATAATACTCCTTACAATTAGGAACTTCGAAATAATCGATTGGATTTTGAACCAAATTAGACAGTTTGAAGCGACCCAATGATGAAACATCCCAACTCTACTAAGGTAATCCAGTATTTGTAGAAGAGTTTAAATGTTTATTATTATAATTAGATTTCTCTTAAAAATTCTTATTTTATTCGAACTCAATTTAAACCGCTAAATAAATTCACCAGATTTCCCAGCGCATGACGCAATTCTCACTCAGTTTATAATTTGTTTCCAGAATAAAGTTAAGATAACAGTACAATTAATTGTAGACTTCTGTTTAATGTTTATGACAGCGAATTAAGCGGAAAAAAGTTAAAAAAAATAAATAAAGTTTATAAAAAATTCCATATTAATTGCAAACACTTACACGGCTGTGCATATCTGAACAAACTTACCTAAAAGTAGAAAAAATAAAAAACGCAAATGTAGCAATTATAAGCAAATACTTTCGACTAAATAATTTAACATTTTTTATTTCATTAACAAAAGACATTTCGGAAAGAAAGCAGATAGCAGAAAGAGAATTGCAACAGCTGAGAGGTCAGTGTAGAGGTAGGAAGTAAGATACTTAATTTTTTATTATTTTATTAGAGAGAGCAAAAGAAACCGCATTTTCTTTGAATAAAGAACATAAGAATATTTAGTAAATGTAGAATGAAAGCGCGCAAATAAAATGTGCATTTCATTTCGTTATGCTAAATTATTTTATCAACATCCGCTCGTTGTTTGGAAACCCACTAAAACACAGTAGGTGAGCCAGCGCCTTGTTTACACAGAAAACAAAAACACAAAAAAACAACAACAATGGTTGCGATTCTAAATAAACACGAGGAAACATGAAACGCAATCAAAGCACACACACACCGAGAATAGATAAAAACTAAAACCGAAAAGTAACAACAACAAAAACCACAAAAATTGTAAGTAAATAAAAGATTATTTGCGCTGAAAAAGCAGCAACTATTGGCGTAACTGTTTAATGGTTGAAAACAGATGTTTAGCGTATTAAGTAAGCGGCGCAAACAGATCAAATGTAAATATTTGCAAGCGATAGTTTAAACAAAGGCAATATGTAATACAAAAAAGAGTAAAAAATTTATTGAAACTAAAAAAAACAAGAATTTTATCAAAAATAAATTTAAAAAATTGAAAAAAATTAAAAACAAATAAATAAATTTAAAAAATTAAAAACAAATAAATAAATTTAAAAAATTAAATAAATAAAAATTAAACTAAAAAAATATTAAAAAATATAAAAAAAAACATTTAATTAAAAAAAAATAAAAAAAACAATTTTTTTTTTAAATAAATTTAAAGTAAAAGTATAAAACTAAATGAAATTGTGAAAAATCGCTAATTAAGTAATTCTAAATCTTGAAAGTAGTTCCAACTATACCAATTAGTAACTATCTCAATTTAGTTTTATCATATTGTGCATTAGGGTGGTTCATATTTTTGAAATCAACTAAATTTGACCGGCTCAAGTATTTTTTTTATTATAACTATATCTACTGTGGGAAGATTTCTATCAAAATTTAAAAAAAAAATTAGTTTTATGAATCGATAACTTCAACAGGTCTTTAAAAAAATAGTGACAAAAACTGTGCCTTTTTATCCTTTTCAAGGTGAAAGAAATGAAGTTATTTCCAGGGTAAACTCATTCCTATAAAAATATTTGTAGTTACTACCATAAACTTTCAAAATTACACAAAAAAACTATTTAACTCAAGAAATCATTTTTCACCATATTTTGGTTAAGTATCGTTGCAACTTTTCATATATTTTTTGCCAACTTGTATAGATAAAGCGTAGTGTTTTAAGATTGTAGATTTCTTCTTCATTTCGTGAATCAGCCAGATTTCAAGAATACTTCCAAAAATATCCAAAATATAAATAAACCGAAAAACATTAAATTTTTTTTTAATTTTCTTTTATTAATATTTATATTTTTATACTTATTTATATTTTTTTTAAAGTTTCAAAATTTTTTCGATTTTTTTTTACAAAATTTTTATAAAAAAATTTTTTTTTTGCCCCACCCTAATGTACTACATATTCACATAAATTAGTTCCTAACTACAAGTAGATAAAACTTGAAATGAGTATTAGCGCCTTTACGTGACGTAGATAATGGGTTTGCTAGTTAAGACACACTCATTTCAAAGTCGTAAACTGGACTGAGGTGGCAGTTAGATACTGAAAGTAACTACTAATTTATTACCGAACGAATTTATCACGCGCTACTTTAAATCAAAGCACAAAGAAGTGATAAGAATACAATGTAGAGCTAATTGGTGTTAGAACACTCACGTGCAATTCAGATTGTTCTCGACAGTATACTAATTATTTAAAGTGGAGACCACTTGGGGACAATGAGTGCACTTTTAGTATGAAAAGAATGCTTGTAAGATTTTATTTTAAGATTTATGTAAAGATTTTGATTAATCGGATCACAACTATAAGACATCTAGACATCTAAGAAGTATTCTTCGTCTTAAGAAAAAATATTAAAAAAAATTGGAAATTTTTTCTTCAATTAGAAATTTGACAATCGCAATCTTTTCACCTCTCAAAGTCGCGAAAGCCACTCACACTGAAAGAAAGCATGTCGAAGTGCCTGCGAGCATTTTCCGCTCTTTGCACACATCAAACAACGCCAGCAGAAGCAACACTTGTCTTGCCGATGCGCCTCGTTGTTGCTAAATTTCTACATTCATGCATGATTTGACGCTCAAATGCACCACTGAAGCGTTGACATTATTCTGACAGCTCGCGGCGATAGCGACACCGACACCGTCAGCGACACCGCTGGCTGGTAAGCAGCACAACAATAAGCCTTACAACAACGCAACTCGTGAAGTAGGCTGGCTGAAAGACAAGCAGACATGCTGTGGCGAGATCGCGCCTCGTCGAGGCAGTCAAAAACCTGTGAAAATAGCAAAAGACAACAATCGCTGCTGGTTAGGCTGACTGACTGACTGATGAACATCTACAATATTTACAAAACACTACAACAACAACAACAACCAGTACAAGCACACAAAAAACAAACAACAATGTGATATAGCTAAAGTCAAAAAGTGACAGCATTCAACGCTCATCAGGCGGCAATAATATGGACGCAAATCCCCTTACACCAGCACACACTCATTTACAGGCAATCATAAAGTGGCTGCGTATTGCTGTTATTGTTGTTGCCGCCTCTTCTTTTGGCAATATGCCCAATTTGGCAAACGTACTGAGTTTGCAGCTCGTCGGGTCCACACCGCACCCCTCCCCGATACATCAACACCCCATACACACATGGAGGCAAACACAACGTCTCACACCCATCGGGCGACCGACCGTTTACAGTTTATGAAGAGTGAATAATTCAACTCTTTAATTTCAAATGAATTCATTTTTCAAATGCTAATTGCTTTTGTTGTGCTTTTTTGGCTTCGAATTGACCGCTTTTTGTTTATTTACAAAACACTCGAACGCACCGAACAAACGCCATGCCATATGTACCGCATGTAGGTATGCCTGTATGCAAAGACATATGTGTAGCAATGTGTGTGTGGCTGCATGACAGAAAGCCTTAAAAGCATAAAACAACAATTCGATTCATATAAAAGCACAATTTGTGCTTTGCACTTATGCGGGCATCACATTCAAGTGCCTGTGCATATGAGAGTGTCTGTGTGTTTACCGACCTAATGCTGTGCGATGAGCACTTTGAGTTGTATAAAAACAAATGAATTTTGTCAACAGCCACGACACCGAGCACTGGGTCGAACAAATTCTATATGTAGCTAAACAACTGTTGATTGTTTGACTTATTTGAGGGTTGCCACCCAACGAAGATATGGAGTTGACAGCAATAATGACGAATTTAACGGTAGTTGAGGTTTATGTGAGAAATTATCAGTTTGCCTAAACAATCTAGATTCTATATCCTCTTTGATAAAACTTGAGCTTCCTGATGAAAATTTGTCAAGAAAAAAGTGAGGTTAAGCTCACCTCATAATAATAACACAGAACTTCAAACGGATTGAAGCGATAATTATTTTCCTGATTACCATATTGAATTCTGATCTCTCTTGTTCTCCATTCATATCTTCTAAAGGTCCAAGTGTTGCGGCCTTACTCATTTAATGAGCTTAATTTTCCCCCTAAATCTTAATGGTTCCCCAACATTTCAAATCGTTAAAACCACAATCAAATGTTGGCTTCAAGTTGTCTGCCAAATTAGCAGGGTCAACGAACTGTACCACGATTGAATCTTTAAAACAGTCAAAAATAACAAATTGAGATACTTAAGACGTTTTACTTTCGCTAGCCAACTGTTTTCTTTACTCAAAAACACATGAGAGTTCTAATAGGAACCACTTTGGCTTTCCACTATTTATGCTGGACTCTGACTAAACCCTTACGAGTACCGCGTCGGTTGTAAAAAGAAACAATTAGTCTCCTCGTGAAAATTGTTTGAACAAAAACGAGTAGTTCTTACTTATGTAAATATCTTTAAAAAAAACTGAGGAACCCGGTGTCATATGTTACGGTTGCTCTTAGCGTATCAACAATTCCCACAAATAAACTTTGATTGATTCGATAAAAAGACTGCGTGAGTAAATAAACTCAACTGATAGATTAATTAGCTTAATAAACATTTCACTCGGCAACTCTATTTGTAGCCGAAGACGCAGCAGGCATAGTACAAATGAACACAAAAGCACCGCCAACGAAAATATTTACTGAAAAAATACAACAAAACTGCAATAGCAGCATTGCTACAACAACATTACACTAAAAAGCCACATGAACTACAGGCGAAAGTCAAAGAACGACACAGCTTGCCACGAGGAAAGAGCGAAGAACTGCAGCAGCAGCATTGCGAGCCATGCTCCACACGAATGTGCTGCAGGAAAGACTGTCAACGTAAGACACTTGTGAAACACATTCAGGGAAAGCGAACATGTGGGGATAGCATGTACTTGATGACAGTTTGGTAACTAGATCTTAAGGGACCCTAGGGATAGTGTAGTTCTCGTTTTCCGGAATCCCGTTTATTTTTCCTTGGCCACGAATTCTACCATTTCTTCAGATGCGAGGTATCCCCTCTTAATACCATTATGCAGGGTATTAGATTAGGTTAGGTTAGGTTGTTGGCAGATCTCTGCAAAAACAGAAGATCTCACTTAGACAGCCTGGCGCTGTCCATTGTGATACCAATAAAACTCCCTGTGGATCAAAGACCTTTAAGATTCAGCAAAACGCTTGGAATCTGTTACAATCAATCACTGGTGTTTCGTTTCGAATTACATTAATCGAGATTGGTAGTCGGAACGAGAAAAAGAGAGGAACTGAAAATTTCTCTGAGATCTATATGGAGCAGAAGTGGCAGTACTTACACTTTTGAGATCGTTAGCGGTTCCCTATATTATTATATGCATTATGAGACGACATACACCAACGCTGAAACTTCCCTAATCCTTTTTACTCGTTGCCGCCCGAAGATCGTTGACAAATCTACCATTAAATATTGGCAATTAGTTGAATAGCAAAAATTTTGTTTTAAATTCTTGATAAAATAAAAAAAAATTGCATACCCTTGAGGCCTTAGGTCGACTCTGGTGTGAGACAGTTTTCAAAAATGCGAATTACGATTTGAAGAAAAACGAGAGTGAATACCGAGAAAGTGGGTGCATAGCTAACGAATTCCTTCGGATGTTGAGCGCACGACTATATATACATCGGTGGCATGCAACATGACGCATGCAACAAGGGAAATGCCTGCGAGCGCCTTAAAAAATGCAACACAAATACAAAAGAAAAGAAAGAAGGGGCCAACAAAAGCTGAAACATATGAAATTCCGCAAGCCACTACAAGGCAGATGCAGCATATAGCCATGAATAGCAGAGGCAGCAACAAAGCGAGAGGAGTGCCGTGTGTTTATGCGCACGTCAAGTTGTGGCATGCCCCACAGAATGGCTACTACTTACACTTTGCACACAACGCACTGCTGGCACAGTCTCTAAAACGGGGCAACAGAATCGACTGCAACAACAGCAACAAGAATGTGCACCCAAAAAATGCAAACAGAATAAACAGTTACGCGTGCGTTTGTGTGCAATGTGGCAAGCGAAAAGGCCAAAGCGACACATTCATACAATGCCAGCAACATTGCGGCATGCAACCAAACAAAACAACAAAAAAAGGACACATGTAAATGTAGTTGGGGCAACTATGTACATATATGAATTTCACAATACGCAAGCATTGCATATGTTGCATGCCACATGCATTAAATGGGGGGAAAAACAAAATATTGCCACAAAATACGTGCACAGTGTGCTGCGTTGTGAGCAACAACAATGTGTGCACCACTTTTGTGGAAGCTGTTTGTGGTGCAATTCATGCAACAGTGCCACATGTTGCTTGCATACGTTTTAAATGTGTTGCAGGTGCAAGGGTTGTGGCATCATTTTGACAACCCTCAATTATGGTTGTTTTGTTGCTTTTTGTTGTAGTTACTTTTAACTGTCAGTTTGTCCAGATCAGAGTTGTGTTTCTGAAGAAGACAAAATATCGACAATTTTGATATTTTCGAATGTTCTCGAGACTTCGAAAACTAACTTCGATATAAATCCGCCAATCTTCATTCAGATAAGTCGAAGTTTGTCTTATTGAATCCGCCCCAGCTCCCTACTCTTGGTCCAGATCTTCTCTATATATCTGTGTCCTATCCTAGAAAGGTCGGGAGAAATCCATTGGCCCACTTATTATGAGAGTCTGGGTAAGAATCAAGTTGGAAACAGTTGGGACTACCATATAATTTTGTCAATCATCAGCAAGTTTGAATCCGGAATAAGCATTCCACTTCGCTTGAACTCTCTTCTCCTCCTATCGAAATCTCAAAGTTCGTTTGCCTCAGATCCGACGACGAACATTGGAAACTCCAACCACGGAACCCATCAGAACTATGGATTTCAATTATCTCATCCATAAATTTCGCACATTAGATGATGATCCAAGCAAGGGGGAGCTTGCCTTCTGCTCCCAGACGATTTTTCAATGAAACAGCACAAACATACTCACTCTATCCAAACACCCTACATACTACTAACGAGGCTGGGAAACAGCCAAGGCGAAAGTAAATCACTTTTCACGCACTCTGCGCTTATGGGATGTCGCAGCGTCGTTAGAGGCGTTTTAGTCATGCAACGTCTAATTGACAATTGGATATCTGCTTATCAAAACAGCAGAGCGCGCTCGCTGCTCCCGCAACGTCACAACAACAACAATGCGACGCACAAAAGTTGCTTATAAGCATATGCTCGGGATGTGTGTGTCTCATTTGCAAATAAAAAGTGCCAAAAACAAACAGAGACATTTTCGTAACAAAAACTGAATGACAGGCGCTTATCTCTGATAATGACTGCAGTCGCATAAAGACTTTCTCAGTCCCCTCGCAGTCGGCAAATGTAGCGAAAACTCGCGTGCTTTAATACACTAAACTGCACGCCCATCCATCCACTCATACCCCTAACTGCAAACAGAGAGGCGTGTAGATGGCACAGAAAACACAAAACATAGTCGGGCCTGTCAGTCTGATGTAACTTGACGGACGGAGTATCTGCGCTGTCCCAGAACTGTTGCGTTCTTGTTGTCTTTTTTTTGTTGTGTTCCTTTCGCGAATTTAATTTTGTTGATTCCCGGGATGACGTTCAGCTTGGTTGCTTGCAATGAAAGAAAATTATTCTTCAACGCGGCGACTCAAAATTTATTTATTTCTTCTATTTTCCTGTTTTTTTTTTTTGTTGCTTTTTTTTGGTTTGTGGCGGTACATTATAATTTGATATTTCCTCTGGCTGACAGTGTCAGTGCGCTTATTTGTTTATTTGTCTGTCGCTACAGCCTTACTTGGCTTTGATTTCTTAAATCACGCTTCATTATTTACATTCACTCGCTACTCGCTGCTGTTCGCTCTGACAAAGTGACTTTCTCGGTTTTTGAAGGCCACTCCATTGTATTGCTGCGCTGAACCAACTAAGTCAGCGAATTTAAGAAATTAATGCCACGGAGGAAGTGGAAAGATTTTGTGGTGAATTCGAAAATGAGTCGCCTTTATGAAGAGCAATTGAGATGTGCATAAATAAAAATAATACACATTACTGACTCGAACCAGTAAGCGGTTGGTTAGAACTAGTGGAACCAATATTCTTATCTAATAGACGAATGAGCCCGAAAATGGAAGCTGCTATAAACCAATACTTTTGGAACAACTTCTTTAATTTTTTAGTATATCGTGATGTCATATAATCTATATAATACATACAGTCATTGGTATTTTCTTCAAACTTAGTATTTCAAAAATGAAAAATATGTATTAACTATAGGGAATTAGTTCTCATGAATACTTGGCCAATGTCGGTCAAATTGGATGTCCTAACAACTCTTAACTCGCAAAAAAAAGGAAAAAAATACGCACGACGGATGCTTCTAAAGCTCTCTTTCTGACCAGAAGATCCTAAAGTCCCTTCTTTGACTCATTCCTAGTTGATTAGAAAAATTGGAACGGCAAAAATGTCTTTCGAAATGTATTTTGTTCGGTTCGGTCAGCTTTCAACAGAGATAAAACCAGTAAATTTGACAACTTTTACCTGAACTTCAATTAAGTTATAACTTTAATCAAGAATCCTCGGTATTTCTCTACTTTTATATTGTCATCCGTATTCCGTAAGAAAGCCACTAGAGAAAACAGATGAGATCTATCTTTAGATCATACTTTTTTCCTCTCAGAAAATCAGAAGTGTGTCTTATATATTGTTGTTGTAGTATCTAAAGATTTTCTTGAATGATTATGACTGCTTTCTTGGCAGTTGTTGTGAGCTATATAACGGAATTTCTTATAAGTTCGACTATTTTTGGAACATGTCTACGATTTGACCAAGAAATCATTACCTCGAAGAAAAATAGACTTCCCCATACTAAATAATTTCTATATATTAAAGTGAGTTCATCAATTATTTGTTAGATTAGTTACTCTCTAAAGTATGGCGAATCGAAGACACCGCTAAACTTCGTCAAAATTTATTTCTGTATTTTCTGAGCAGCATGTATACTTCTATGCAACACTGTAGAGGTTCGCGCTGCGCCATAATAAATATGAAAACATATGTTCTTGTAATAAAAAATTGTAATAAAAAAATTAAGTGTATGTACATATATGAGCCCGTTACTTGCGAAAATCGCGCGCGTCCATTATGATTGCCAGCTAATGACACAGATTACGGAGCGCTGCCTCACCGCCCGACTCCTGCTCTCTAACAGCTATCAGCTGTGCGTGGGTGTCGACATTTTGTTGTAAAAGTCCAGTAATGTATACGCTATATAAATAAATATTAGCATATGTCTGTATGTGTGTTCAACTGCAAAGTCAGACAGACCATATTGAGCACGTTGCTAGCTGCCATATGTAAATTGCCGGCAATTATTTCACTGTCGCATGCGAAATAATCGACTTTGCGTTTTATTGTCGTCAAATGTGATTGCATTTCGGTTGTAAATAAATAAAAAAAAATTATCTTATATTTGTTGTTGCTGCATTTCAATTAATTTGTTACATTTGTCGGACTGTGGCTGCACGCAGCCTGTTGCCATTTGTTGCGCCCAATGAGTTGGCAATACCGTTAAGCGGTGAACACATATTGTTGGCAACGCACAGACACGCTTATCATCGACGCAAATCGGCGATACATTTTCACATTGGCCAGACGCTACTGGACACCCAGAGAATGGCACTGTGTTGCAAATTCGGGGAAATTACGCAGTGTTGCAAAAAGAGGTGGGTGTTTTTATGTTGTGTGTGCATGGAAAAAATCGCCTGAATATAGGAGCGACGTTGATAATAATCGGAAAAGTACACAAAACTTCGATGGTTGTTGTTGTTTTTTAATATTTTTGTTGTTGGTTCTCTAATATAATTTTTTTTTTTTTTTTTTTTTTTGAAATTTTTTTTTTATATTTTTTTTTGTAATTTTTTTTGTAATTTTTTTTTTTGTATTAATTTTTTTACCGTTATGATATTTTCAAAATATTTTATTATCCAAAAATGCATGTGCTTCCCTCTCCCCAAAATGTGTTACCCCCAGAATTCAATTGTTGCTCGTCGCGCTATTTATTTGTCTGGCCGCCAGCTGCATGACCGACGTCACCCGCACCCGCATGCATTTTCAGTTTACATTGCTCCCACACACGTAGGAAATGCAGCATGTATAATTCTTGAATTTTTGTCCAAATTTTATGACTTTTTTATTTGCCTAATTCCCACATCTTTAGGCGCTCACACACACAATACAAACACACTCATATATAATATCTGGTCTGCTAGTCTGCTGATGTTAGACAGCTATGTGATATTAATTGATAGCGACACAGTGCCCGACAAACTAAACAAATAACTATAAACGCTTGGATACAAAGAAGAGACGAAATGAAAAAAATAATTCAAAAATAGATTCGCTTTATATTATTACGGCTTATTGCGTCACAATGGAATTCGCTTGAGCGGGACCACTAAGTGGTTGCCGTTGTTAAATAGGTGCTAATAGCTGATTTAGAAGATCGATTTAAATAACTCGAGTGTGCATTATCAGCAGAAACAAACAAGAACATATATAAAAAATGAAAAGAAAATAGTAAAAAAAAATAAAAATAAATATTAAAAAAATTAAATTGAAATTAATAAAAATTAAAAATTAATAAAATATAAATAACAAAATAAAAATTACAAAATTAAAAAATTAAATTGAAATTATTAAAAAATAAAAATAAAATTAATAAAAAAATTTTAATTCGAGTAAATAAATTAGAAAATATAAAAAAAATTAAAACTGTAGGGACTTAGTAAAACATAGTGCCAAGAAAAAAATATTATTGATTGTTTATAAAAATATTGAATTCTTAAAAATTAAAATTAAAAGAAAATAAAATAAAAAGAATAAAGTTTATGGATATATAAAAAGATCTAACTTACGAGTACAGGGTACCAAGAAAAAAAAATATTTAAAAATTATTGAAAAAATTTAGAATGTATTTGATAAATATGTGCCCCGTATTATAAATTAACTTCTTTGATGAATAGGCCGATACATTTTAATCGAACAGGGTGATCTTATAACTAATATAGGTCACAAATTATGAAAATTTGATTGCTTCTGATGAACGATTTCGAAATATTTTTAAGATATAGCACTTAGGCCATCATTAGGCCCCCAGAGATACTCTGATAAGCGTCACCTAGACAACTCGGTCGGTTTGACGTCCAGCTGCCCAATTTAGCTTAGGTTGAAGTATTGGAATCCGTAGAAAGTGTCCCATTTTAACCGGCTGAATGATGGACATTCACAATGATAATATTATTTTATATTCATCATCCTCCGCACATGGCCTGCATTCTGCCGACTCTATTATACCAAATTTCTGCAAGTGGCATCTTAGAGGTAAATACCACGTGATGACCCCTGTGATATCGCTTAGTTCTCTTTTACTCAAAATTAGAATTTTTTTGGTCTGTCCACTGTCAACATTACCCTATAGTAGTTTTGTAATACGACCCGTGTTGCAAATATTCCAAGACCTGAGACCTAAGGCAACAGGATCCATTGCTTTAGACAGCATTTGAGCGAACTGAAAGGTCTAGGACAGTTTAGAGAACCTGCATTCCCAGCTGCCACGCTTTCATTTCCTTCTATGCCTATATGACCAAGTACCCAGATGAAATTAACTGATGCCAATATATATTTTATTTAAATATTTCTTTTTGAATTTGTTTTAAGACAAACGCCTGGATAAAGAAGAGGGACCACCTTACAGCAGCGAGAAGACTACACAAAATTTCGTTCCAGTTTTAACCAGTGCATAGTGCCCAACAAGTCACGGTCGGTCAACCGGCGAGCGCTGATTGACCGTCACATCTCGCGGGAGTTCAACTGGTGTAAGTAACTAAGTGAAATTGGTGAATTGGCGTACAACGTCAGCGACAACAACAACAACCACACACGCTAGAAGCAATTTTGAAAATTATTTTGATTTTAATACCAACAACGCCGGCAATTGTCACAAATTGCGACAACTAAAGCAACAAAAGCAAAAAACAGGCAACAGCAACGACAACAGCAACGAGAACAACGAGACCACATGCAGGAAAGGCAATAAAAATGCAAAGTACAAATACAAAAACAACAAACAAAGCAGACTGCCTGAACTTTATGGAAAAGGCAGAATCAAAAGCAAACAACAAATCGTTTGAAAGGCCTGCAGCTGCCGGTGGTGAAGGAGGTGCCAAACAGCAGTAGCAACAACAACGGGGGGCATTATCGACATGCACAGGAGAGCCTACGGTCGGCGGACATGGAATGCGAACGCAGACAGTTTATTTCGATTAAAGTCAATTGAAATAAATTTTCATCAAAAAGCCACGAGGAGGCACAGCGCGACCAGCTGCAACCAACCAACAAAGCAGCGTGTAGATATGGGCGAGAGCGCGCGAAAATTAACCAGCCGGCGAAACAGGCACAAGCAACAACAAACAGAGAAGAAGAAGAAGTGACGGCAGACGAGTAAAGGTGTCAACCGAAAACAACGGTGAACGCTTTGGGCACGAACATTTCCATACATTTATTTACTCACACTTACTGATAACGCGCCGTTGGGGTCGCGCGCTCTTCATGTCGGGGGAACAAGGTGTCCGCGAACGGAATGAGGAAAAACAAATTGACAACAACAGCAACTGCAACTGCCACTTAACACTTTAATCCCCTTAAAAATATGGTTTCCATCAACAAAAAAAACAACAAATTCCAAAGTTGCGTTTGCCGATGGAAGTAGGGGAGGGGGAGGTTGAGCACCAATTCAATCGCCACTCAAGTGTTGTTGAAAACACTTGAAAACTGTTTTAAAATATCGTTTGCAATTATGGGTTTATGTTCAATCGAATAGTACGCGATATCACGCTAAGATGTGCTATGCATTGCAAAGTGGAAACAGCATTTCATAAGTATGTAATTAACACCGATAAAAGCGTTCCAATAACTATGAGTACCGCGCACAGCTGCCATTATAACGGTATTTGAGAATGCCTTTTTTTTGTAGAGCATTTTTGTAGAATATTTTATTATAATTTGTAATTTATTTGTGTTACATTGAGTAAATCTTACGAGTGCTCTTCGTGAACTTTTTGTGATCATTAGCGCGTTCGTAAAAAAGTAATTTGAGTGTCCTTATTAAATAACATTATGAAAAATAAAATTAAAATAATGTAAATATATTTAAAGCTTTTTGTCTATAATTGGTTTTTATGGATCTTGTATTTAACTAGAGATTGATTAAATTAATTAAAATGTAATAAAGATCTAACAGAAGGACTGAAAAGTTATTGGAATAACTTTGATCTCAACTTAGAACCTATTAAAAAACGCGCAGAAATATTGTTTATCGATTGTTTTATCATGTTCGAGGTAGTTGATGTATATAATTCGATGTCTATTCCAAAAAATTCTGGTAAATTCTTGTGTTTTGAAACACTTTGGACGACTTTCGCCAGAGAACCACTTAGCGGACGGTCGACTGAACTGTGGATTGTAAACAGAGATAATAGAGGAAGCGGGCAGGCCAATAGCTTGCTTTTTAGAATCCTTTTCATGAGTATTGAAAAACGTAGAAGGTGTCCCTTCTTAACCGACTAAAGGTTGATCCTTCGCAAAGATAATGTTCTAGCATCTCATCATCCTCCGGGCGTGCACTGAATTCTGCCGTTTCTACCACACAAAGTTTCTGTAAGTGCACTCTTAGAGATAAGTGCCCCGTGATGACCCCTATGAAACCTGCTATGTTTTCTTTTCCTAAAAGTAGAAGTTGTTAGGTCTATTCACTGTCAACATTAGCCCACAGTAATATGAACTCAGGTTACTTGAGGTAGATGGATTAGATCTCTGTCTGAAAATGATTTGGACATCTTAAGGGGCACACCTAGTGTGAAATTTCAAAAAAATCGATTTGTTCATATTTCGGTAGAATACACCTCCTTTAAAAATAACATATTAAAATTTCAAATCGATATCTCATATAGTTTTTGAGTTATAGCAATTTAAATAACAGCCTCTCGGTAACAGTGAAAACGATCATTTTATCTTTAAACGCGTTTTTCTCGAAATAGCATTTTCCGAATTTGCTGCAGTGATTTACTCAAAAACAAATGATGCGATCACTATCGATTTTTTTACATGTTCTATATAAGTTCTCCATACAATGACCTATCGATTTTTGATCTGATCAAAAAATCGAATTTTGGCAGGCCAAAAACGACCAACATTTTGGGTACAAATCGAATATTTTTTTTAAACGCCGCCATATCGTCAATTTTGGATTTTTTTTATCGTAGGTCATTGTACAGACAATATTATCCAGTTTAACGAGAATTTTTTTTTTTTTAATTTCATCCACGGAGAAGGCCGGAATCACTGCAGCAGTGAAGGACCTTTTTTTCGCGCCGTTGGAGATCGACTATAACTTAAAAAATATTTAATTTTTTTCTTCAAAAATTTTACTGTATATTCTTGAAACATGTATAAATATATTCTTAAAATTTTGAAATAATTGATAAAGTATTTTTTTTAATAAAAATTCCCAAAAATCACCTTTTTTTAGGTCATCACACTAGGTGTGCCCCTTAATATTATTTACAACGGAATTTTTTCTTTCAACTATGTTAGAAAAGGGTCTGACAACTTGCCATTTTTGACGATTCACAAATGCTATAGAATCAGTAAATAGAATCCCAACTAAACTCGGTAGTTCAGTAGACAACCTACTACATCCGGCGTTAAGTTAAAGCTTTATACCCTCCTAGACCAATTATGGGCTTCAAGAAGAAATTGGAACTCTTTAAAAAGTTACGACAGGAACTTATGAATACGATGAAAAATGATTAAAGTTTACTGTAAATAAATTCCTACATATCGTAATTGTGTTTTCCCAAGGTGAATTCACCTTAAACCTCAACTTGTTGCACAGCCAATACCGCAACATCTGCAGAAAAAAAGTGAAATTTAATGAGAATGCAAGATTCGGATAAAAACTGACACACTACACTCTCGAGCATATATATTTCTGCAGATATGTGAATTTAATTCAGTATAAAAAAAAGAGTTGCAAAATCCAAAAAATTCACAGCTGTTGTCTTGGCAATAAAACCACAACAGCTGTCGCTCGAAACTACACGCTAAAGATAGCAAATATTTTCATGCGGCAAAAACAACGACTTTTATGAACTATAGTTGGCTTACATAAGGCAAGTGGCAAATGACGCGCAAAAAAATCAAGCAAATATAGGCGAAGTGTCAGGCAAATTATGCGGGATAAACCAGGTTAACTCTATATATATAATTTTTAATAGGGTGGTACGTATGTATGTGGAAATGTATGGTTTTATTGAACGGTTAGTTTGACAATGCTTTTAGTGAATCGATAACAATAAAGATAGATTTGTTGTGGAATCTCCAGCGAGCAGTTTGTCGGGGGATATTTGAAATAATCTTATTCCAAATCGATGTATGTATAGTCCGTTATTGAAAATTCCTATTTTAAGAACATCCCTAGGGAACAAGTTTTTGCGCGGAGAAATAAAACCGACTAAATCGCTCGGCAAAAACAGCCAATTGTGGGTGCCACTTATTTGTTACGCGAGCGAATTATGATTCGACTGTCTTACCAACCACCCGCCTCACGCAAACGCCCCCGAAAGGATCAACACGAATGTGCGTCAGTAAAATCAAACTGTTGCTAAAGGAATTCCCCGACAAGCAAAAGTGAACAATAGAAGAAAGTGCACAAAGAAAAAAACGCAAACTGCCTTACGCATGAACAAATTTAATTTAGAAGGCATTTCGATGCCACCGATGACAATGTAGCTGGTAAAGATGAATGCACACAGTGCGGCACGCACGAATGTCCTTCAGTCACACGAACATACACACACGATGCTCTGCGATGACAGCTGGCTGTTGGACAGTGTTCGTGCGCTGGGTGTGGGTGTTGTTATTGTTTGCTTGAAATTGCCAAAATGCGAGGAATGTGGCGCGTTGCAAGCGGCCCCCTAACTCACGTGCGGAAAAAAGTGGTGAACTCAAAATTACTGTTATTAAATAATGCCTTTGCGTAAATACTTAACAAAAGCGAAACTTTTTTTTTGTTATTATCTAGATGAAATTAAAAACGGCGATATTAAGAATTATGTTTACAGGGTATCAAGCATCTCCATGCAGCTATTAAAGGTATTGAAGCGCACATCGAAATTTGCTATAAATTCGCTTTTGTGAACATGTCATAATGGAAATAAATCAAAATGCCTCTTTGATTGTGTGTTCTTCGATGCAATACTTTTGAGTTAGAAAGGTATTGAAAAAATTTAAAATAATAATTTTTCCGAAGCTTTAAGCTTCTCCTCTTTTAGGAATGCGACCCTTTTTTGTAGAATAAAACAAATTAATCCGAAATATTTTAAAACAAATTGCGAACCATGGAACTAATTTGTTCGAAAACTATAGATTTTATAAAAGCTTTTCAGAGAGCTTTCAAAATTTTTTTTTTAATTATAACCATCGAAGATAAGAATTCTTAATGAATTTCAATGCTGAAGAGCTTTTAAGCTCAAAACGATAAAAATTCGAAAAGAGAAGACGTTCACCCACACAAGAAGTCGCATCGTTTTTAAAAACCAATAGAGCTCACGATGAATTACCAACTGAAGAGAAACAAGTGTTTCAGATGTCGAACTCTCTGCTTGGTTTATACTGCTTGATATTTTCTAAAAATTTAGTGATAATTCCAATAAAGCTATCGAATACTATTGAATAGTGAAAGCTCCATTTTAGAAACTATATCCCGTGATCTGTTATATATTTAAACACAAAGTGTCCAAGGTTTATTTTTCAAAAGGACATACATATGTGGAAAAAAGCACTGATTTATAGAACGTGAAAGCTCTATTTAATAGAAAGTTTATAGAATGTGAAAGCTCGAAAAGGCTTTGCTTTACAGAAAGTGAAAGTTTTGTTTTTCAGAAAGTGAAAGCTCGAAAAAGCTTTGCTTCATAAAAAATGAAAGCTCAAAACCAAAACCGGCCTTTTTAATACCATTCCACTAATTTTTTGACATTTTTTTAACTTTTTCAAAATAGTAGAAAGATCTTTTGCCATCTCTTGATATTAAAAAACGATTTTATAACGACGAATACGAAACCACATTAAAAACTAGTGAAATCATAAAATATTATGGAAATATTGGTTGAAAATTTCATAAACATTATTAAAAAATGTTTGTTTATATCGAATTGTCTTCTTAGTATATTGCACACCAGCTGTTTTTAGTTTTAACTAATATTACTTACCCGCAATTATAAAGAACAGCACATGTGTTGTCCTCCGTTCACAGCTGTTTGAGTTGCCTAATTTTTCTACTTTTCTTCTATAAGTATATATATAAGTATCTAAGTTGGTGGAAGTACAACACTTTTTATTCACTTTTTTTCCGCCTGCCGACGACGATCAAAAAACGTTGCACAAAACAACAATAAACGAAGGCGAATTTAAAATTAAAATTCTTGCAATTCTTTTGAATTATTTCTTTTTGAATTCAAATTTTGAAAAGTAAAAAAATATTTTGCACCTCAACACCTCGAATTTGGGACATAAATTATTTTTTTAATTGCATCTTTCAGAATTTTCTCTGCTTTGTGGAAATACACACGGTTGCCACTTTATAAATAAAACATAAAACGGAACAAAAATATAAAAACAAAACAACAACAATAAGCGTATATCGTTTGTGCACAATTGAAAATGAAATTAAGCGTCACCGAAATTAAATAAACTGACGCTTGGCGGCATCAACTTTAAACGTTTGTGATTTTATATTTTTTAAGGATATTTCTTTTTAAATATTTTTTAAATTATTTTTTTCAAATTTTTTTTTTTATAAATTTTTAAATATTTTCTTATTTTTTTTTTATTATTTTTTTATAAATTTCTGCAAAAGTACGCAAATAATTTTGATTTTTCCAAGAATTCTTTTTCACTAAACTGCGAAGATAATTAACTTCTGCGCGATTTTTCTATAAAAAACTTGTATGCGCTGTTGTTGCGAATGCGAATGTCAGGCCTGGAAAAATCGAAAAAAGAAAAAATATTTCCCATGTCAATGCAATTGGCAGAATCTGTGAAGATTTTAATACTTGTTTATTTGGTTAATTAGCTGCCAAGTGGCAAGCTACGAAACGAATTAGTGAGGGGTTAAGCTTTTGGTGTTGTTGTTGGTTGGTTGGTTGATTAAATGTGTAGAAAGAAACGCACAGTCTTACAGAGTTCAGGAAAAGGGCTCACCCAAAACAAAGCGCAATGAAGATTAGAGTAAGAGATGGCAAATATTAGAAGAGCTGAATAAGGAAGAAAGTTAGAAAGAGAGAGAGAGTGAAAGGGATTTTAAAAGAAGCTATTTGAGAGCTTTTTAGAAAAGAAAATTTATTAAAAGAAACACAAAAACAAAAGTAACATAATGCGTGACACACAAGTAGCCAGAACGTATAACGGGAAAGCATGAGTAGAAGATGCATACGAAAATGAACTGTGTGTGGAGAGGGCAAATGCTGATGGTGGGTGGTGGTTGGTTTATGGCAATGCTGCCGTGGAGCCACAAAATGCATATTTTTAATCACACTATATCACAACGGACGCACGAACGTGTCAGAGAGTGAAGAGGAGACAGGCAATAAAACATTTTAGTTGCATTTAAAGAGATTTCGAAATGTTTAAATTTCTTCTTCTTTTTTTGGTGTTTTGATGAGTGCAAACTACAAATGATGTGTTTACGGTGTATTTACGAGTGCTTTTAATATTTTATTTTTGGTCAACACAGCGCGCGTTTGTTCTGTATGGAAAGTTTGAAAATGTTGTAATGTAGAAGGTGAAGGCTATGTGGTGGTGATGAGGAGCAGCCATGAATTGATAGGAAACATTTTTATTTTATTAGTTTTAATTTTTTGTTTGACTAGAGTATACAATATAAATATAAAACGTTAAATTAGAATGAGTACAAGAGTATTCACACAACAACAGGCGCATAAAGAGTAAGAAAATTATTTCGTTACATATTTATATACATACAATAAAGTTAATGAAGAAGAAAACATACATACATACAATTAAAAGTGTATGTAATAACAAACGTTAAACGCTAAACTACAAAAATGTTTAAGAAAAATATTTGCAATTGGAGTGTCATACAAATATGAATTATATTAAAGTTATTAAAATAATTTTATGAATTTCAAAAGAATTGAAGCTGAAAGAGAAATATATCAGCAGTTAAGTGTGAGGAATGCGAGTAAAATTATTATTTGGAAATTTATATTTATTAATTTTTTTACATTTTATTTACAGCTGCTTATGACGCTTTATGCATTAAAAACGCCCTATTTTTACAAACAAATAAGAAAAAACTATTTAAAAGTAAAGATATTGACCTTAAAATCATAGGTTTTTCTTTTTTCATTTCAAAATGAGGATATTTTTTCAGCTGCCTTCGAGGCAAGGTCCCAAACAGCGCTATTTATCACTCATCAAGCATTGACCAAAATAAACATATAAACTTGAAAAAAAAAGGAAAATTCTATTTACAATAAGATTTGGAAAAAATCAGAATTTAGTCTATTTTTTCGACATTGCTGACCCAAAAAATATTTTATAATTGTGAAATTTTAGGTTTATCCTTCCGATGTAGATAAAAGTCTCTCAAAATTTCAGACAAATCGATTAATAACTTTTTGAGTTACAACACGAGCAGTTTTTAAAAATTCTTGTTCGAGATAATCGCGTTTAAATTTACATAGGTACTCTGGCCCCATCCATAGATAATATTGGCTATATTTTCGTCAATATTTTTTTCTCTCGACAGTACACGCTCTGGACTAGAGCTCTTGGTATTCGACTAATCGACTAACCGAATTAACCGAATAGAGCATTATTCGAATAATAATATTCGGTTTGTCGTCAGTCATCGACTATTCGATTAACCGCTCATTTTCGACTCTTCGGTTAACCGTTCGTTGTAGATTACTCGATTAGTGCAAGTTCATTAATTTTCTTATTTTTATTGAAAAAAGTGAAACATTAAAACTAACAAAAAACTTGCTTTAAAATACAAAAAATAACAATGATTTCACGGGAACCATTAAGTAATGACAAAATAGTTTTTAACCATTTCAACTGGGCGAATGTATTAAATCAGTATTTTTCATAAAACGTCTATTTTTTGTTTTCATTTTTTATCGAAGCGGTTCCACCCTTAACGGAGTCTACAAATCAAGCATTTCAAATACATACATTTGATATTATGAACGTGTAGAAGTTAATTCCTGAGGAACAGAAGAAGGTTTGGTTGGAATCTAGTTTCGAAACAGAACCCATAGACAATCCAACTTTGAATATTTCAACTATTTCGGTATTCAAACTCAATTACTTTGAGAACACACAGTATCAGTTAAAAACATTCTATTTCAGTTTTTTCTAGTTTTTACTACATTTTTTTGACTTCCCATTGTTATTGTAGAGGTGCACTAAAAGCTAACTTACTAAAACACTTAGAAAAAATAAAATTATTGTAATTTCTCATTGTTATTGTTAGAGCTCACTATGAGCTAACTTAATAAAACACTTGTAAAAAAATAAAATTATTGTAATTAATTTAATTCTAAAATGAAGTTCTTCGCACATTTTTGACTTGTGCTCTTTTTTATTACAATTAAAAATATTTTAAAATTTTACAATATTTTTGTTAAACCATAAGTAATCCGATTTGCTCGAAAATGCGCAGCTTTTATTAATTAAGAGTGTTTGGCAAAGTATTTACAATTAAAATAGAAAAAAATTAAGTTGTACAATTGTACACAGTGGAGTTGACAAATTAATGATTAATATGTAACAATAAAAGTACAAAATTATAATTCGAACGATTTTTTTTTTGCTTTTGTAGCTACAAGAGTAACTGTGCATGGCAAATCGTTAAATTAATGAATAATTTAGCAGGTTAATGGAACAATAAAGTGTTGACGCATTAATCACGTTGCAATTGAGCCAACACACACACACAATGGACGCGAACAAACAAACAAATGGAAAATAAACGGTATTTAGATATATCGCTTTTGAATTTTTTTTTTAGTTTTTTTGTAATTGACAGCTTTTTCACTTTGTTTATTTCAATTCATTTGTTTCGCTCTTTCACAGCTCATATTTTATTGAAGTGCAGCTTGTTGGTTGGTGGACATTATAATGCCACCAATCATTACTGGTGAACGCTTTTTTGTTTGAGCAAAATCGCGCTTAAATGTTGTAATTTGTAATTAAAAGCTCAAAACCCGCATTTGAACAATCATACTTAACGGTAAATAAAGCACAACGCGCGACTGAATTAATAATAAACGCTTTGTAGTGTTACAACTTCAAACACATAGAGCATTCATGTGTATTTATGTCGTAGATATGTGTGTCCGTCCGTCCGTGTCTCGCACTATTTTATGACACTTTGGTGACACCTTGTTGACAAAACAGCTGTGGTCGCTAACGGAGCAATCAACACCAATCAACGGTTATAATCAGCGCCGTTATATTGAAACGCTCGACCGCTCATCACCCACTCCCCTGCCTAACACAAGTCATCCAAATAAATGGCGGAGGCAGAGGCACAGGCTGGAAATCACGCCAATTAAGCTGCACCAAACGCTCAGCGCCCAATGAAAATCGCTCGTTTATGTGTCACACACACTGAATGGGAATCGAGTGAAATTAACGAATAAAGGCGCTGAAGCGCGCCCTGACACAATTCTAAATTATTCACATTAATGAGTGGCGCACACACTCAGGCGGAGCGGTGGAGTAAATTTTAAATAAATTAATGTACAAATTGTTTATTTTCAAAATCATTTATTCGCTGACTTGGCAGGAATCAACGCGCGCACTCTACTCTAACGAGTATTTGTATACATATATGTGAGAGTGTGTGTGCGCTGCATATGAGAAGAAGCCATTCACAGCAACGGAGTGCCGTGGCAAATGCAGTGGAAGCATAATTTTTCATCACCTCGGCTAATTACATGCCAAAAACCGAAACCGAAGAGTCAACAAGCAGCTAGCAGAAAGCTGCCTACTTGGTTACGAGGGTTACTCAAGAAGTTTCTTGGATATGGAATTGAAGTTTGGAAATTAAAAATTCAATTTTAACAATAAAATAGTTGAATTGTTTTTTTTGGAAAAAAATAATATTTAAATTTTTTCAAAATATTTTTTTTTTTTTAATTTCGAAAAAAAATAAGATTGAGAAAATAATAATAATTCTGAATTAAAAAAATTAATTCAAAACACAGGAAGTTGGATGCGGAATTTAAATTTAGTAATTGAAAATGGAACATTAACAATCAAATAAGTTACATTTTTTCCAAAAATATTTTTTTTCAAAATTCTAAAAATACTTTTTTATTTGAGAAAAAAAAACTTAATAATAAAAAAAAAAACATAATTTTTACAATATTATAAAAAATATTTGTTTTCACATCCATTAATCCATAATCTTCAATAGTTACCCATTCATTCCAACCACTACAAATTTACGTCGAAATCCACAACTGTATGTGCTTTTCTGTGCGTCTTAGCATCGTTAGCGATGATGAGTTATGGAGCGCCACAGCTTTTCACCGCATAATTTTGGTGAAAATTTACTGCCAATGATCGATTATGTCAAATTCATATAAATATTTATGAATGAACTCTTTGCAACAGCAACAGTAACTACAACAACGAAGACTACAAGAAACACACCAACAATTGCATAGCCCGGATTGTGGCCGGCGAAAGACACCGGCGCTACACACGATTTGTCTAATGCAAAAAGGATGTTGCAAAATGTTTTTGTTTAGACAATATGCGGTAACGGCACATTTGGCACAGTGCGCTATAATAATATTATGGCATTGCACTGTAATTAAGGTTTACCGAACGACTGCTTGCAGAGTGTGATATAACAGTTTAATTGCGAGTTATAACGGAAAGAGATTTCTTTCGCAGAAATCACATTTGGATATGCATTAATTATGGTGGAAGGGAGTGAAATAAAAAAAATTAAAAATAATGTGATAACGAAGAAGAAAAAAAAAATATAAATTAAAAATACGTAAAATACACTAAATATTTAAAATAATTATATTTATTATTATTAATACTAAATTTATATTATAAAAGTAAAAAAATAATATTAATTTTATTTTAATAATAATTTTTGCTATTTTTTTCGGATATTTGTTAAACCGGCTGTTAATATAAATTTACTATAATCCAAATTCTTAGCAAAATCTCAGACACATCATTACACAGTTTGAAAAGTCTGATTACATCCAAAAGCTCGTTTATTAGACCCATTCTTTTGTAAGCAAGTATCTTTCTTCTTAATTCTTAGGGATTGTTAAGTTTTGCCAATGGTTATTTAATAATTCTCTCTTATTTGTGTTTTTCGTTGTCTAAGCTACTAATCTCATTTCACTCTGTAGTCTTTAGTCGCTCACTTCAGATATACATACACAATCGTCAACAATATTGAGTATCTCGAAGCCTCAATCCGATGGTGAATCAGTATAACTTATAATTCAGTTAAGTACAAATTGTTGTGATTAGTCCTTATACTTGGATCTAGTTAGATCTATTAATTTATAAAACAAAAACTCTCTTTACGGGGTGTGTTCAAAAAATAACGGGAATTTTAGATTTTTGAAAAAATAGTTCTTCATACTCCTTCGGAATATTGCTATTATGCACTTATGCCAACATTTCAATTTTATAATTTAATATTCATACGAACGATAAAAAACCGGATATTCGAATAATCGGTTTTTGGGCGCATTCGAATAATTATAAAAGCCCTAGTAGAAACCCTAACAACATTTTCAATAACTTCATAACTATTCGCTTAAATCTGCAATTTGATATAATTTCTTGAGTAGTAACCTAGATAAGATTTCAGGAACAATTCTGAGAAGTCCAAATTTGGTTAAAAATTTTAAAATAATTCATCGAATTGTTTCATAATATCAAATAGATAACGATAAAATAGATAAATTTGGAAACTTTCGCAGATTCAGTTGATAAAAAGGTATAACAAACATAAGAATATTACAGACAGTATCATAAAATACTGGAAAATCTCTGGTTGATAACTGCGAGTCCATTTACTACTTGATGAGCTGAAGATATAATCGTTAGACAAACAGCTACTACAGTGAGTAGGTCAAACGGTTCGTACCCGCATTTATAATAAGGAAGTCAGTAAGTTATATGAGCTCCAAAGTACTCCCCACTAAAATAAATGATGGTGAGAGAGCCACGCCGCCTAAACTCCTCAGCCTCGTGTATATTAAGCTCATAATATTGTAGTCAATCTTTTTTTGCCACCACCATTAATTTTACATTTTTCATCCGCATTTAAGTATATCAATAAAAAGACCTAACATTAACAGGTTAATGTTAATTATATTTGCGAAGCAAATTAAAAGCAAAAAAATTACGGAAATTAGTGGTTGTGAAGTACTACAAAAAGAAAAAGGCAGGAAAACTTCGGCAGAAATGCTTACGCATGCGGCCTATTAAATATAAATTTACAAGTATAGAAGTGTGTGTATGAATGACTTATAAGCGAATAGGCATAATTTTAAATAACTGCGCACATACATACATACACACAAGCGCACTGCTTGAAAGTCATTAATCAAACATACTGTATACGTATAAGTATGAGTATACTCATAGTAGCACTGCTGCTGCTGGCTTTTGGTGGAGGCAAAAACACAATTCATTGCTCAGCCTAGCGACAGATTTTGCACGCAGCTGCTAATTAACGCATAATTTAGCGCTTTTGTGGCGGTTGGTGAGGTTGGATACGTACGTATTATGCGTAATAATCTACGTTTACGTAAATATATATGTATGTAGATATCTACTAGGCACAAGTGAAAAGTTAAACAGCGTAGCGATCATTTTGTGTGCAGTTCAAAAATAAAAAATGGAAATAAATGCTTTACTACTCAACTTGTAATGAGTATTTCAACGAGCCGGGGCATTGCTGTTGTTCATAGTTGGGGCATAATGCATGAAAATACAAAGTAGTCTGAAGTGGAGCCTTGAAGCTTGCAACTGCCAAGTCATTACCAATGCCATTAACAACGCGCCGGCGAATGCCACACCCAAATTCAAGCGCAACCAAAGCAGCGAAGCATGTGCCAGTCTTATTTCATTATTTTTGAAATTACTTTTTATTTTTATATTTTTTGAATTTTTTTTATTTTTATATTTTTTATAAATTTTTTGTTTCCAAAAAAAAAATATTTATTTTAATATAATATACATTTTAAAATAAAAATAAATTTTTTTTTTTATATTTTTTCCAAGCCTTTGTCTTCATTAAAAGTCATATGTCTTTGTTTTCGCACAGTTCGCCTAAATATGGAATATGAAATATGTATTTTCCATGTGCGCATTGGTCGCGGCTTTTGCGCATGCGCGCATACTTTACTTTGTTTTTAATAGCAAAATGTGCTGTATGTCAGTTTAAATTAACATTTTATATGTGCTGGTAATTTATTTTTAACGTTGCGGTTTGGGCGTGTTTACACAGGAAGACAAGCACTAAAACACTCTTGGCTGCAGTGGTAAGGAAAAATATTTTTAATGGGCGAAGTGACGCAAATTCAAAACAAAACAAATCAAATCAAATAAAGCAATTGGTTTACGGTTAGCAGCGTACGCGATCAGCATTTTTCCAAGATACTTCAAGGAGATTCGAACGTGAAATTCGAAATTCAAATTAGAGCGCGAAAAGTGAATACTTGCATATATTTGCATGAATCTACGGGGAATCTGGAAATGATCTTTGCTGGAGACGGGATTACAGAGCTACTTTTAAATGCGCAGCAAAATAACGGAGACGAATGACAAAAACACAACTGGAATCATTGTAAAAGTAATATCAAACAAAAAAAAAATAATATAAAAAAATTAAACAAAGAAAAAAATTTAAGATCTCCAAAAAACATTAAAAACAAATCCAAAATAAAAATAAAAATTTTTTTTTTCCAAATAAAATTTCTATAAAAAAATAGACAACAGCTTACAATTCGTAAAACCGCACCGTGTACCCTCCTCCTCACCCACAAACCCATATTTACAAGCTGATGCGCTGTCGATAACGAGTCGAAACAAAAGCCTCCAGACAACGCATCAAGCAGCAAGTCGAACATAACACAACAACAACACAGCAAAAAAAAAAACGCTCGTAACACACTCAAGTAAAAATCAAGTCAGCGTAACAACAACAAAAACAACACCAAAATCAAAAACAAAAAACAATACACCCAAAATGCTGTTACACAAACAACATTCAAGCGATGAATTCAAGGTCAGTTTTGTACAAAATTCGAAGTCGGCCATTCAACTACGAATTGAAGACAATTTATGGAACACGTTAAGGGTTCCAATGAAAATCGTAAGTACAAGCAGCAAAAAATACGAAAAAAAACTTCAAAAATTACGAGTATATTTAACACACATACGAAGGGGGTACATAGGTTATTTCCAAAAAAAAAATAAAAACAAAACAAGTAAGGAAGGGCTAAGTTCGGGTGTAACCGAACATTTTATACTCTCGCAATTTATTTATATAACTTTATTTATATTATATAATACACAATTTGACCCACATATTCGTCATATATATTGTATAAAGTCCATTGAAAGTTGGATACCATAATATTAGGTTAGAAGCACCGAGGTCCTCGTGTTCGATTATGGGGCCTTAAAAACCTATGGTCCGATTTCGGCGATTTTTAGAATGGGGCTGCCACACTATTAACATAGTATTTGTGCAAAGTTCTGCACCGATATCTTCACTAGTGCTTACTTTATATATTGTAAAGTTAACGATTCAGATCGTCTTCAAAGTTCTGGTATATAGGAAGTAGGCGTGGTTGTGAAGCGATTTGGTCTATTTTCACAACATATCATTGGGATGTAAGGAAACTATTACAAACCAAGTTTCATTGAAATCGGTCGAGTAGTTCCTGAGATATAGTTTTTGACCCATAAGTGGGCGACGCCACGCCCATTTTCCATTTTGTAAAAAAATCTGAGTGCAGCTTCCATCTGCCATTCTTCATGTAAAATTTTGTGTTTCTGACGTTTTTCGTTAATGAGTTAACCCACTTTTAGTAATTTTCAACCTAACTTTTGTATGGGAGGTGGGCGTGGTTATTATCCGATTTCTTTCATTTTTGAACTGAAATAGGAAAAGGCTAAAAAAAACGACTGCAGAAAGTTTGGTTTATATAGCTCTATTGGTTTGCGAGATATGTACAAAAAACTTAGTAGGGGGCGGGGCCACGCCCACTTCCCCAAAAAAATTACATCCAAATATGCCCCTCCCTAATACGATCCTATTTTCCAAATTTTATTTCCATAGCTTTATTTATGGCTTAGTTATGGCACTTTATGTGTTTTCGGTTTTCGCCATTTTGTGGGCGTGGCAGTGGTCCGATTTTGCTCATTTTCGAAAGCAACCTTCCTATGGTGCCAAGAAATAAGTGTGCCAAGTTTCATCAAGATATCTTAATTTTTACTCAAGTTACAGCTTGCACAGACGGACGGACGGACGGACGGACGGACAGACAGACATTCGGATTTGAACTCCACTCTTCACCCTGATCACTTTGGTATATATAACCCTATATCTAACTCGTTTAGTTTTGGGTGTTACAAACAACCGTTATGTGAACAAAACTATAATACTCTCTTTAGCAACATTTGTTGCGAGAGTATAAAAAGAGAAGTGAAGCAAGTAATAAAACTGCGTAACACGAAAAAGCACATTCAAACAACCAAACTCGTGACTGGCAGCCTGATGAAACGAACGCGCACTTTATTTCTCATCTTTTTTCTCCCGACTAATTTCGAAAAAAGGGGTGACCACCATATGAAGACACGCTTCAGCGCAAAGCAGCCGTGAAGCGTACCAATTGAGCGCTCGACGGACCCAAAGAAAGTCGTCTTGTTTGCTTTATGACCGACTGTTTGGAGCTCTCGAAGTGCTTATGGCCCAACAATGACTTCAGCAATAGTGTAGTAGTTTTCTTTTTTATTTACTCCATATTTTATTATTATTTTTTTTTTTAATTTCTTAATGTTAATTTTGTTTATACAGCATGAAAGCGGCGTAGTGTAAAAAATGTTTGCGTAAAGGAAAATGTGCTGACATCGGACGAAGGAGCAGCGTTGGCAAAGTGTGGTGAAATTATCGGGAAATGCACTGAAAGACAGAGGGACATAGTAGTGTAGCTTTAGTTGTTGATTGTTTATGTTCTGAAGTATTGTAAATCAGTTCGAAGTACGATCACTTGTTACACTAAAAATGTCACGCACTTCAGATGTCGAGGAAAATTGAGTACTTCAATTGACTTTAAATCAGTAACTCGAGTTTATGGTATTGTTGTTAAGAAAGTGTTTCAAATACTACCTTTGGAGTGCTTAAGAAACTCTGAATTCATTTTGGTAATATTTTAATTGTGATAGTTCGTTACAGAAATGAGTTGAATTACAGTACTTAACAAAAAAATGTGTTTAAGGAGAGTTACAGAATAAAGTTGAGTAAACTCCATATAAAATTGCTTCAATTGAGTTTCTAAAGCAACACATTTTTAACCCATTATCCTATCTTTTGGGAAGATTATGCAAATCAAGTGGAGGAAAACGTTATAATATATATAATATATACACTCTATCTAACTATATTAGATGTTTCAGGCAGCCCAATAATGTTGTCAATTAACAGCCGAATCGACTCAATTAAGGGTCGTACGTACATATTGTACATATAGAAGGTGAAGAGATAAACCACAAAGTGGTAAAAATATTACAAAAACAAACATTTAATTTACTCGATTTCTAAAAAATATCATAGAAATGAGAAAATTATGAAATGAGTCCACTGAAATCCCAGAATGAGAATTAAAATTATTTTTTTCACATTTCATCGCTTAGAATTAAAATCACAAGCAATCAACTTATCAGACGACAGCACTTCGCATGTATTTGCAAGGTGTGGGCTTAGCAAAAATTTATCCTTCCCAGAAATGGGATTCACTAGAGCAGAAGATATGACTGATTGAACACATTAATTTTTTAAACTGAGAGCAGAACTGTCGGAATGTCTCTGAACTGAACTGGAATGTCTCTGAACTGTGTTTAAAAATTAACAACAATTTCAAAAGTAATTCAGACTAACTAAACCTGTTTGGATTCTTACAATGATTTAATTTACACAATGTAAAATAATCGAAAAAAAATAAAACCAGAAAATGTGTTAAATACAAAATTTTGAGTTAAAAAAAAATTGGGAAAAATCAACACAGATGCATTCTAAAAAAACCTATTGTCATTAACAGAAACATATAGAAGAACCAGTCGAAATTGTGAAGAATAATTTAGGTTGGTTTCAAATAATATGATTCCAAAAAGGCGTAAGTCATAAAAAGAAAAATGGAAATCTTATACGAGAGCTAGTTCTGACCTAGTTTCATATAAAAAACTTGAGAGAGGGCAGAAAGGATTCTTACACCGCTGTAACTGGATAAAGAGTAAGGAGGGTTTCAAATTTAAATATATTAACTGAATGAAATAAATTATTTTATAATTCTTATTTGTGATTATATGACTCTATTCTCTCTTCAATTTCAGATTTATTATTGCAACGCTTATGATCTCACAAAACGAGTTTGCATGCGTGCAATACCAATTAAGGGAAAATGTCGAATAAAAATCTGTCGCAATGAGTTTATTGAACGCATAAATTTAGAAACAAAGAAGAATGCAAAGAAAGAGGCAACCAAAGTGTGAATAAAATTACAAGTAATTGATGTTTTGTTTCATTGGAGAGTGCGAAAGGCGTAGAATGAATTTAATTTCTTGACTGACGACCGGTTGATAAAATGTTGTTGTTGTTTTGGTACAATTGTTTATGAAAAAAGTTTGAAATTCGAGTAATTGCGGTGCTCAAACCGGATCTGTTAGGAGTTTCTTCAACTCTACAAATGATCTATGATGCATTTGGAAGTCAGCGGCCGGGTATTATTGATGAGAGCTGGTTTGGGGAATATTTAAAAGTATACAATTTAGTTTGGAGTGTAAAATAATTATTCGCAAACATAGCTAAAAAATAAAAATAAAATTATATTAAATTAACCAAAAGTAAAACAAAATAAAATTAAATTAAATTAAATAAAATAAATTTAATAAAATAAAATTAAATAAAATAAATTTTATAAAATAAAAATTACACAAAAATAAAATAAAAAATATTTTTTTGCTGTTTCTAATATTTTGATTTATATTGTGTGACCTTCTGCGAGGGCGTAGATCTGAGCTGGTGCAAAAAAAATCACAAAATGCAGTCACACACACACACACATACTTAAAAAGTCACCAAGTTACATTTTTAATTAACGAAATTATTTATATATTTTTATTTTGTAGACAAGTCGCTGGCGCTTTTGTTGTTTCGCACAAAGTAATGAGATTTCTTGTCGGTTGGCGCGCTCATGGCAGCCTGCCGTGCCGCCGATAAAAGCGAATTTGCCACATACAAACACAACAAAAATAACAAGAATAAATTAGAATTCTATATATAAGTATGAGTATGAGCCAGTGGCAAATGAAATAACTCCAATGCAAACCAGCGCTGTCGCGCTGTCCTTATCAGCACACCACTGCCAAGCGCACACCGCGCCACCACAGTCGACGCGCTTAGACAGCGCTAAGTATTTTCATTTATATTTACTCTACATATTTATTACGTGTTTTGTGTGTGTTTCCGCCCCCCTTACTGTTGACATATGATTTTTTCTATCGGCGCAAATAACATTTCGCAAGCTTTTGCAGCCGCACACACACTCACCTACAAAAGTGTAACACAGTGCGATAAATTGAAGAAGTTATACATGTGTGTGTGTGAAACGGTATAAATTACGAAAAATATTGTATATAAACTCAAGCCAAACAAAGCCATGAAACCCGGCTCGAAAGCCGGCGAGTTGCATATTGAAAATATAATTTAACGGGAAAATAATTATAATTAAAAGCAGAAGGAATGCAGAATTAATGCAACTAAAGCAAAAATTCGCTTTTGAAAACTTCACAGCGCTTTATTGGCAGTAATGCTACGTAAACAACGCGGCGAGCGCGCCACCGTAAGTCACTGCAACAAAAACTTCGTGGGTTGCCACTTTGAAGTTGACGAAAGCGTCTGAAATTTTATCCAGCTCGTTGTCGCGGCGCAATGTCGTAACACCTTCAGTATTTTCAAGTGATTTCTGCGAACTTTGCGGTTACAGCTGGTAGCCTGGGAGCGCATATTTCTCCTTTTTTTATTTTCTTTTCTTCCCTGGTTTCGTCTATTGTCGCTGCAGGTTTGCTGAAAAGTTCACATACTCGTACATATTCTTATTTGTTTATAGATTTCCTTGTAAGCTGGCGTAGATTACGTTGACTCACATTTCACGGAACCATAAGTACATACAAAATTATTTTGCTTTTTTAGGTGTTTCTCATGGTCAGTTTGGTCATAGATTGCATTATGCGAATACCGGGCTTGCGTGAGACCAGCGACGATGAAGATGGTATACTATTCCCACAACAGCCGGTTCTGCGATACCAGAATTGACCCGGATTTTATCCAACCAAGGGCTGTTATTTCGGCGATCTAAACCTGTTTGAACCGGTGTGTCATAAGACATGAACAAGAAATTAAAATATCTGCTCTGAGTTGAAAACACCATAAGCAGTTGGGTTCGCATAGTGCCACATTGGGTCGTCTTTCAAATATCTAAGGACCACTTTATTGAAATCAGCCACAAAATATCGGGTTTATTGTATTATTGAAAGAAACTACGAATAGTGACCGAGAAGATAGTAGATCTCTAATTTCTCCATCAACAACCGCCAACTACTGGTATAGTTCCGACATCTCCTCCTTTAAATTCATCTCAACTGAGGAGGTGAAGTATATGGAAGATCTATTCATTCTCTTTATTCAGTGAATTTAACATCTTACTTTGATTCTTTTAGACTGACCCTATTTGATATCATCTGTTTCAGTTTAAATAAGTTGGGAATTGATTTGAATATTAATTGAAATTGTTCTATTAGTTACGGTGTAGCTTTCCGAAAGTCTGAGTCTGATCCAAAGAAGTTTTTAATCGCGTTCGGATTTCGGAAGTCATTAACAAAAATTCCATCGCATTTCAGGAAGAAAAATTGCATATAAAATCAATCAGACAAGGATTATCGGCTAACAAATTTATAGGATCCATTGCCGATTCAAATAAGACGCATACCAAAATTAGATTAGTGAAATATTAAGTAATCGCCTGATCAATATTTTCTGGTCATTATTAGTGATACCTACATTTTAAGACATACTTTCAGAAAAAATAGTTTTTAGGTTCACCTTTTGGAAACCGGTTCTACCGGATTTTTTCCAAACGACAAGAATTCAAAAGTTCTTGAAGGCATGACAAAATTCGCCACACTTCATAAAATTATTAATTTTGTAAAGATCTTAATAATTTTAGAAGAAATTAAACGTTTCTATTATTTCTATTATTTCTATTACATACATAATCCAATATATACCGAAATGCAAAGTATCTATTATTTACTGCTGAATATTTTAGACCCGTTTTCCATTTAATTCCAGTATTATCTAGAACCAATTTTTTTTTTCTTTTTTCAATAAATTTTCCTAAACTGAAACCTGAACCTTTCCGAAGACCTGTGTAGTTTTCGCAAACACTGTTACATTAACACATTATCTTCGTATATTATTTCACTTCAAAATCTAAATGCAGCAAGTGAAAAATAACCAAATAATATAAATCAAAATACTTAGAAGAAGTCCAGGTAACGACGAAGGCATGCGCAGGAACAACTAGCTGACTATCCATTATAGATTCGTAAGTATGCAGAAGATCGATGCTGGTTGAGTAGAGAGTAGAGGAAGCGCAGAGGAAACAGGTATGGCACAACACGTGCGCAGGTAACAAACCGGCGAAAGAGTGTAGAATAAAAAATAGCAAACGATTGAAAACGAAAGTGGTAACATATGACGCAAAGAAGTGGTTGGTTAATTATGGTAGAAGTAGAGGAGCGTGAAGAGTGTGTGTGTGCAGAATTAGAAGAAACTAGGTGAAGCAAAAAAACATACATACAAATGTACGGACTATTTACAAGTGGCTTAAGACATTTATTATTGATTACAACGAGTAGATATGCGTGGATAAACAAAAGTAAAAAAAAAAATAAGTAAACGGTGGCAAAGAGTTGTGGTATTACAGAGAGATAGAGTAAGTAGATATGTTCATATATACAATGGTAAATTGAAGAACTTTTTAATCAATTATTATTAATTTTTTTTTTCAGTTTGCACTTACAGTTTGCACAATGACGTATCCAAATGGAAGAACGCTGTTGGGATTATGTGATCCTGTTTTGTTATTGCTTTGCAGTAGTGCGGGAGACACTTGCAAATCACGCGCAGTATACAGCTACAAAACGACACTGGGGTTTTTCGAAGTTTTATACAACTTTTTTTTTTAAGGTTTTAGTCTAATTTTTCTTTAACCTTCTTGCAAAACACACTTCACTTTCAATTTGGTCAATAATGAAGAGTAACACTTAAATTAATTTAGACTTTTATTTGAGCGGAAAAAATCAAATTCATAAACACACACAATTCTCAAAAAAAGAAGAGATTGCGACACACCTCGTTGCGTATGAATGGACTTGGAACAAGTAATATTTTTTCTTTATAACTGAAACTGAAAAAAAAAAGATTTTTTATAAATATGAAGAAGTAAGAAGCTTCATTTAAGGGGTCATTTGACTGCCGACCAAATGCCTATTTGACTGGAGTCAAAGCTAGAAGTCAGTGGACAAATGACGTAAGAATTCTTTCTTGCTGTAGAAGAAACACACACAGTTGCCTTAAAAAAGCTTGGTATGCCTTGATTCCAACTGGATTCTGCGCTGCGTGAACTACACTACTTCCTTTACAGGTACAACACGATCACGTTGGGCAACGAACGACTGACTATATGCGAATCACGACCGAAAGGACGACAATTGACGAGCTACACGGGGATCAAACAAGAAAGCTAAACGCGAAAAGCGCGGTCACAGAGGCTACAAATATATGCGAAATTACACACCACGACACCGCTACAGACAAGGACACACACTGGGCACGCACGTATTTATGAATATATATTTTTCCGTTAAAAAAATAATTACAACGAAATACGAGTTACAATAAAAAAAAAAACGCGAAAGAAAATACTAATATACAAATATAAACAATTTTCAACAAGGAAAAAATTGAAATGAGACAAAATTTTCGTTTCACTTTCAGTTTTCCAAAGCAATTCAGGCAATGCACACCGTGTTATTGTAATCGTATACACTCCAGCGAGGTGTGTAAAGGGGGCGTAAGTGTTCGCCTGGCGATTTTTGACACACGACGCCTGCGAAATGGGTCACTGTGGCAACCTGTCGGCACACAAAACACTTACAAATATTTCTAACTTCACTTTTCACTAGTTAACTCGTTAGTAACTTCTAGATTTTGTAGGTAGATTGGCACAGCCAAACTGTTATTCCACTTTTCACTTTCAATTCAATTGAATTTCACACTGTTTTATTTTAGATTAGCTTGCGTAAATCGCTAGTTTCACATGCGCATTTGTTTAATTTGCGGCTTTATTTACTGAATTTCATACAGACACACCGATGAATTCTGTGTAAAAACTGAGACTGAGATTCTGTATTGTTAAAAGCGAATGAGGAGCCACCGACAACGACAGCGACAACGAAACGACGGCGAAACGGCAGCGAACAAGAAGCAGCAGCATTAACGGCTAGCATACGATCAAAAATCGTTTCTTGCATTGTCTTCTACTCTTCTTAATGTTTTTGTTTTCGTTTACTTTGCTTCTGCTTCGCTATGTTCGTATTTTACCAACAACGCTTTTATCGTGTTTCTCCGACTTTGCTCGCACGCTCAATGATTGTTCTTGTATGCTACCTTGCCGTGCTCGTGTTTTTGTTGTTGTTACGCGACGGCGTGCACGGAACACACACAAACATACACAGCGAGCATTCAAGCTAACAATACAAAGCGCAACAATTTGCGAGGAGCTAGCAACAACAATGCAATGCTCAGCAGTTTTCGGATAAATGATTATTTGGAAATGAGAGCGCGAGAGCATAATACAAAAACAATGCCATGTGATCCTAACATAAACAACAGCACGCTCTCTCTCACTCACCAGTAGCATGCTCGCGAATATGTGAGAGTGCAAATTGAGTAGATCACTTACGATATAGCATGAGAGCAATAGTGTTGCCGCGTTTAGATAAATTTATGAATAGACAGATTTGTATCTTATATGATCCAGTACCAGAGAACATAAAACGATTTTATAACATTTTAAAGTGATTTCATGTTCTCGAGACGGTACTTTGCTGCTCACTTGTGTTTTCATTGATTTCGTTTGAAACCTTTTTTTTATAGTTTCCACATGCACTGACCATAAAATATTTAAAAAGCAGTCGGATAAAGCCAAGCTAAAATTTTCTTACAAATATCTATTTTTTTATTAACCCTGCTATCAATCTCAATAAATATTGTTGAGTCCATAAGAGGTCTAATATCTAAAATGTAATATGTTATACCAGCGATTTGTTTTAACTTTTAAGTAATGGAAGTCTTTGTTAATAAAACTAATGGATTCTTAATATGTACTTCATGCAAGAGCAAATACAGTATACTCTCGAAAAGTAAATTCTCAAAAAGTAAATAATCGCGGAAAAGTTAATCACCTTTAAGATTACACATGCACCTCGAATAAGTAAATTTTTTAATTTACTTTTCAGAGAGTATGATAAAAAACTCGAAACGAAGCAAGCAGCGTTTTTTACGATGTTGCAAAAACACTTACTCTCTTGTTTATCGCGTCTTTTTAGTAAATAAAAGCTGCCATCGATTGGTCACTTCTCTGCTCGCTATATTTGGGCGCTGCTCGCCTGTCAAAAATTTTACATGTGAAAGCAACAACAAAGATATCTAGTTGAATTCGTGCTGGAGAGTATGCGAATACCTCATTAAAATTTCAATAGTCGCTTGCTGAGTGCTACCAAGTTTTGTTTTACACATTTTGGAACCATTTTACTATTGTGAACGGCTCAAAGGACAAATTACTTCAAAATAATAAAAATTGTTATACACAAATGAAATGGCAGGCGAAGATAAATCGTAACTTTAATAAAAATTAAATATGTTGCAGAAAACACAGTTCAGTGCGACCAAGTATAGACAATTCGATTTCAGTGCTGCCAGTTCGTATGAAAATTCGGAAAGTTTGTTCGATTGGCTTGTCTATAGCAGTTAGCCAATCGATGACAGCTAAACTCTCCTACTTGATCCAACGATGCAAATCAGGTGTCAGACTTTTTGAATTGTCGTACAAAAATGGTCAGAAAATATATTGCAAAAGAAAAAAAAAACAAAAGAATATTCAAGATTTTTTCTCTTCATAGAAAATACATATGTATGTATGTAAATGTAAATATGTTTTTCATGTAAATCCATATGTTTTATTGAAGCAAATAAATGAATGAATTTTTTAAGTTTAAAAATGCATTTAATATTATAAAAACAGATAATTTATGTATTTATTTGGAAAAGTAAGTTATTCGAAAAAGTAAATTACCCAAAATACCAATCGATTTACTTTTCGAGAGTATACTGTACTTTGTAGACAGACATGGTCAAGCGCTATCAATGTAATTGAGAAATCTCTCTAGCATTTTTTATTATCGTATGAGGTGATTTGAGTAAGTCTCCAAATGAGTGGATCTTGGTATAACAAGTACTTACCAGATTGTGTGGAAATCGAAATGGTGTTTTACTTTTTAATAATGAAAACCAAAAACAAAATTTTTCGATGTTGCGGTGAAAAACCTTATTAAAACTAAATTTAATTACAACTCTTTAGTGGAGTTCTAAGGTTAACAAAAATAAATTAAATATTTAAATTAAAATATTAAAAAATCTTTGATTTAGTACAGCTTAATTCCATTTCATGGCAAACTGTTGCTAACCAATGAGTTTTTGAGCGCTGGTTAGATACACTATATCTAGTGATTTGTTAGCTATATTATAAAATCAGCATTAAAATTTAGAAAAAAACTCGGAAAATATAAATAAGTTTGATCAGTCCGATGTGAGCAGGTAATGTATAAATGTAGAAACTGCTTCACAGTCTATATTTTTAGCAGATACCCATTCAGTAATTGTTCGTCGCAAAGTCTAGGAAAAGCTTCAGATGGATGGATGATTTGGTACTTTTCTTCTTTTCTCTCCCCAAAGAAGTAGTACTTTATATGAATTGTAGAAACATTAGTATCTTACGCTTAAGTCCATGTATCAGGGACTTTCAGCAAAAGTTTTTCAAGTGTTTTCTGAGCGGAAATTACATCTAAAGTTGTAGAAGTAGGATAAAGTTGATTAAGATGTACATAGTTTTGAAATACGCAGAGATTGTGTTATTTGAAATTATTTTACTTAGATGTACATACATACATATGTATGTGTCTATTAAGATTTCTTCTAACAATTGGGCGTCACTATAAATCATAGAATAGATATGCATATACGATATACATATGTATGTACATATGTAACTACGCCTCATATTGTATGTACATATTATTGGAAGAATAAAAACAAAGCGGAAGCATGATTTGAGCAAATGAAATTTTAAATCAAGTACATTCAAAAAAATCTTGATATTTTTGCGCTACAATGTAAGCAAAAATTAGATCAAATACCTTGTAGTTATGTAAATGCAGAATATCATTTGAATTGTATTATTTGTTTGCTAGTATTTACTCTTGGTGAAATACATACAATTGTAGTATACTCTGGCTTCACACAAATAAAAATTTAATAATAAAGGGAGATTTTTTTGAGACATGTGGTTTTCAAGAATAAATAAAACGCATTTAATTTAATGTTATGGCCAAGAATTCAGATTTATTATAAAAATAAGGGTTTGCCATTATTTTTTTAAGCGATTTCGGAGAGGCCAAGAACCTCAATTTTTTTTTTTTAACGTATCATTTTTGTTAATAATTCATATTCGTAATATCGTTTCGGAAAACATACAAAATTTAAAAATATGAAATAATTGAATAACAAAATGGGGTTGCCAAATATATTTGTTAAGGGGCTATACCAGTGTTACATAAAAAAAAATCGATTATCTTAATTTTTGATTATTCGATAGTTAATACTTTCAAAAATAACCTGTGAAAGCGGTCGTATCTTGAATAGTTTTTGAATGACAGCGTTCTAAAAAGCGACTGCTGGTAGGAATAAGCCGTTATAGGCTTTTCACATTTCTCAAAATTGCTGACATCATAACTCAACGAGAAATTGAATGATCTGAGTAAACTGAGTATACTTGAATATATTTACTATACAACTATTGGCACTCCAAAAAAAAACTCCGGTAATTTTCAATATTTTGGTAAAAATAAATCTTGAAATATAACTTATTATGTCCAAAAAAAATTCGAAACATTCGATCGAGTACTTTCTTAAAAAAAAAACACGAAAATCGCTATATTTTACAACCCTTAAACTTTTTCCAGTTTTATTTTATATAATAAAGTAATAAACCAAAGCGGTACATTGCCTTGGCGTTTTTGAAAAAAAAAAAATCTGAAAATTTTCTTATTTTCCTTTATTATACCCTGAACAGGGTATATTAAGTTTCGCACGAAGTTTGTAACACCCAGAAGGAATCGTCGGAAGGCCTATAAAGTATATATGTATATAAATGATCAGTATGTTGAACTGAGTCGATTTAGCCGTGTCCGTCTGTCTGTCTGTCTGTATATATACGAACTAGTCCTTCAGTTTTTAAGATATCGTTTTGAAATTTTGCAGATGTTATATTCTCTTCAAGAAGCTGCTCATTTGTCGGAACTGCCGATATCGGACCACTATATAATATAGCTGCCATACAAACTGAATGATCGGAATCAAGGGCTTGTATGGAAATCTTCCGCATTTTACTACATATCATCACGAAATTTGGTGTGAGCTATTGTTCATAGAAATAATTTAATCTCCGAAAAAATTTTTCAGATCGGTTCATTATAGCATATAGCTGCCATACAAACCGAACGATCGGAATCAAGGGCTTGTATGGAAATTTTCCGCATTTTACTACATATCTTCACGAAATTTGGTTTGAGTTATTGTTCATAGCCCCGAGAGGTTTCTTCTCTGCACATGTACCTACGAGGGATATGTGGGAAGGAAGAAGTCAATGGAGGAGAAGTGCAGTCAGCCTTTTTACGGATGGATCGAGGCTAAGGGGAAAGGTGGGTGGGGGAGTTTTCTGCAGAAAGCTCTCTATCAATACCAGCTTTAGGCTACCTGACTACTGTAGTGTCTTCCAAGCAGAGGTCGCTGCGATTAAAGTGGCAGTGGACGCACTGCTCCGTATGGTGACCTCTTTTAGAGAGGTATGTATTCACTCCGACAGCAGGGCGGCAATACTGGCATTGGATTCGATGACGGTACGCTCTGTGCTAGTTAAGGAGTGTCTTAAATCCTTATCAATAGCTTCTAGCTATTTTGAGATCCGACTAGTGTGGGTACCCGGACACCGCGGGATCGTTGGTAACTGTATAGCGGACAAGCTTGCAAGGAAGGGTACCCTAGCTACATTGACGTCGGAATGGGAGCGTATTGGTAGTCCATGGTCCACCTGCGCAAGAGCGCTGGACATGCATACTACGCATGAGCTCGTCAAACGCTGGTCAACTACCAGTACTTGTGCAGTGGCGAGGTCCTTTTGGCCCTCTGTGGAACGTAAGCGGTCCTTTCAACTGCTTTCTCTGGACAGGGTCCATCTTAGCGTCATCATGGGTGTGCTTACTGGACATTGTCCAATGGGTACCCATGCGGTGAGACTTGGGATCGTGACAGATGCAAGTTGCCAAAGCTGTATGGAGGAAGGCGAGATGGAATCATCTAAGCATTTCCTTCTTCATTGTCCAGCTTTTGCCAGACTGAGGTTGAAACACCTCGGAAGGCCCTTTTTCGGCGATCCTAGCGAATTGGCTAGAATCGATATTAGCCGTCTTAAGAAATTTGTATCGGATTCCAAGCGTTTTGCTGAATCCTAAAGGTCTTTGATCCACAGGGAGTTTTATTGGTACCACAATGGACAGCGCCAAGGCTGTCTAAGTGAGATCTTCTGTTTTTACAGAGATCTGCCTACTAACCTAACCTAACCTAACCTATTGTTCATAGAAATAATTTAATCATCGAAAATATTGTTCATATGGGTTCACTATAGCATATAGCTGTCATACAAACCGAACGATCGGAATCAATGGCTTGAAAATTTTCGCATTTGACGTGGTATCTTCACGAAATTTGACATGGATTACTGCTTAAGGTAATAATATAATCTCCGAAGAAATTTTTCAGATCGGTTAACTATATAACCTTTATGTTTCTAGCAAACAACCCGACTAAAAAGCATTAGTAAAATGTTTTATTTTTGTACTTACTTTTTCTTACGTCTTTAGATTTGCTTAAACACATAGTTACAAAAAGAAATGCACCTGTGAAGGGTATATTAGCTTCGGTACAGCCGAAGTTAATAATTTTTCTTGTTTTTATTTATTTTTGAAAAGTCATTTTGACAAAATATTTTGAAAAGCTTTTGTATATGAGCTCTCTCCTAGGTTTCAACCACAAAAAAAAATGCTGATATTGTTACCAGCAAAATACTACATTGCTCACATGGTAAAGTGCTGGTATTTCGTGACACACATTTGCTATTCGTACGAACAATAGTATTGTTACTACATGTGTGTCTCGGCTATTACTGGTTAAACAGTACCAGATATTGATAATTTTATCCAACAAAAAATTAAATCTTTGTATTCTACTAAACGAAAAATAACTGAGTTACATACTCATATTATGATTATGATTTTATGAAAGTTTGACTTCTGTATGTTTGTCTACTAAAAATGGCGACCTAGCTTAATGCACACCATTTATTGTTTATATGCACACACACAACAATATATGAACGTATAAACCCGAATGCATAACGCGAGCTAACATTTACATTTGCCATTGAAAAATGCGAAAATGGCAAGTGGCGATTTCCTCTACAATATTGCACTGCTGGCCAAGTCAACAAGCATACACACATATATACACAATTGGACATACACCCAGAAGCGCCAAATCAGCAGGTGGAAGGGGTGTGGGCACAAAAACTTGAACAAGCTGAGGGCGTTGCATGCATTCCACCTGCTGCACACAAGTATACATTTGCTTGCACTTGCTCTCCCCAACCAACACTTCGCATATTTTGGCATTACAAGCGAAATTTCGGTGGAAAACAACAACAACAACAAGTAAGCAGTGGCAGCCACAAACGAGTGGATGGATTGTGTATCTGACGGATTTTATATCCAAATCCAAACAGAATGCATTGCATTCCTCCGCCAGTGTATGTATGTATGTGTGTGTGTAAATACATGTAACCATATATGTAAATATGCAGCGAGCAGCAATTGCGTATTGCTTCGAATATTCCAATAACAGAAACAACACCAGTGTACATTCACTGCAGATTTACGAGCTGCATTTGCTATCTGCCATGTTTACAAACAGCAAACAGGATTGATTTTTTTGTTTTTGTTTTGGCTCCATTTGGCAAAATTTGATTGTTTCTCACATTCATCAGTTGTTCTCATGCTTTTTGTTGTACTTGTTGTTGTTTTACTTTTCTTGTTAAGTTGTTCATTGTTGTTGTTGTTGTTGTTGTGACCGCTGGCATTTCTTCGACTTAATTATAAAAATTGCATCCGCCAGCGATTTATTTCAGCTCGTACATTCATAAATCTTCATTTTATTTGGAATTTCTCTAAAAATATTTCACCATCTGTACAACGGTACAGTATTTTAGTTAGTTTATTTCCGAATTTAATTCATCGCGAAATGAAATTCTCCAGCAGTAGTTCTAGGTACAAACTCTGCGGCGTTACAGGTGGCATTTATGTGTTGCCAATAAACACAGGTATTTACATCTTTACAAAAGTTAAAATTGTATATGAATATATAGCAGTCTATATGAATATTTAAAAATCTTTTGATTCTATAATAGATCTACCGAAGAGTAAATGACTTCCAATAATAGTATTAAAAATCTGGTATAAAAATGTTTCTCACAAGGGTCGTCCTTTTGCAGGCAATACAGAATTTCGAGATTGCTTCAGACTTTAAAAAGTATTTCATTCAGTTCGGAGATGGTTATAAATAAAATGTGATCCATTTCGAATTTTGCTAGTTTTCCAATGAAAAAAAAACACATAAAGTTCATTCAAAAGAACATTCTTTGACATTTAACATTTCCAATGTCTCAGATGGCCCAACCGTTGAGTCCAATTTTCGATGAATCGTTCGAGCATTTCGACTAATAACTGACGAATGACACGCGTGATGTTTTGCTCCAAGGCCTGAATCGAAGCCGGATTGTCCGCATAGACTTGAGACTTTACATATCCCCACAAGAAAAAGTCTAAAGGTATAATATCATACGATCTTGGTGTTCTCTCCGAAGTGTTCTCTCAATAAATCCATTGATTGATGCAATGTGTGGGAAGTGGCGCCGTCTTGCTGAAACCAAATGTCGAGATCACGAGTTTCAATTTCAGGCAACATATAGTCAGTTATCATGGTGCGTTAACGGTCGCATTGACGGTTATGTTCTCACCGATATCATTTTTGATGAAATATGGACCGATGATTCATCGACCTACAAATCACACCAGGTTGCTCTTCATCCCAAATGTGACAATTTTGCTTGTTTACATACCCATTGAGTCTCATCGCTGAACCGAATTTGGCTCGAAAACGTTGGATGTTCTTGGAAGTTGGGCGATGATGTTGGGAATAGTACGCTCAGTAGGCCGATTATGTTGTCCATAAGTTGAGCGAAGCGCTCGAAACACATTCTTTACAGAACGTGAATTTTTATAATAAAGTTGAACAATTTGTCAACGTAGATCAGGCGTAAGGCTTTTCATGATGAAAAAAATTAACATGACAGCTTGACACGACTCATGCGTGATCTGTCAAAAAAAGAATCTCTACTTGGATCACCCGATACAATAATATACTTATATTATTTATAATGTTATATATTTATTCCTTAATCAATTAACCGTTACTTTCATATGTATGTATGAGTTTAATATATTCCTTGAGTAAAATTTTCTCATATTCAGAATTCAGAATTTTCAAGTTTAAAAGAGCTCTTGCATTTCCAAAAAAAAGAGTATAAGTAAGAAATTGAGTTTTTGCAAATGAATTTGCTTTACCTAATTGTGTACGCAACTTGCGAACATGTGGCACCAGAAGGCGCTTAGGGCAACATTTCAATTATTGGTTGCTGTGAACTCGGCCACATGTCATTGAAAGCTCCTGCATGGGAGATGCACTGATACACTCACGTAAGCTTTCGTATGTAGTATGTATGTATTTATGAGTGTGTGTGTATGTAGGGGTGTATGAGGTCATGCGTTGATGACAACATTGATGTTGATGTTGTTGGCACTCAAGTTAACTCCGCTGAATGTTGAACAGCGCGCGAGCCAGTGAACTGTCGAAAATTGATATGTAAATTAATTCGGACATTTTACAAGCAACAAATCAGCGCACAGCAAAGCGGCAAGGACAAAAACAACAACAAAAACGAAACACAAATGTGTGCAGTGAAAAGGGAGAAAGGGGAGTGGGGGAGCGAAAGCATGCGTCCACATGCAACATTAGCGCATCATCACATCAAATGCCACAACAGACGACAACACATCAACAACAGTAGCATCCACACAGACACACACACACACGAGCGCATCCCACGCTAAAGCATAGCTCAAAGCGCTGCGAGTGCTGCCACCCGACCGCACTGCTTTATACTCTGGTTCTTTGTATGTTTGTGTGTGTGGGCGTGTGCATATGGAAATTTGCATGCATGGCTGGGACTTAGCTGCGAGCTGCTAGCGTGTAAGCTGCAAATGGGCCAGTGAACCAAAGCAGGGAATCGCAGGGAGAAGGGAGCAGGATGCGGGATGTGAAGCTGATCCGGGCAAGCGAAGTGCATTCGTGTGAATTAATGTGATGCTGATGTGTGGCAATGTTTATGCATTGTTGTTGTTGTTGATTTTGCTGGTGTGCACTAAATTTTGATCAAATGTATTCAAATAAATAAATATTTTGTCGGTGGCAAATGACGAAAATAAACTCGGTTAGACAATGCGACCAACTAAATGTTTGAACTAACAAATTATGAATGCGCAGATTCGTATACATATGTATATGTATATTATTCAATGGCTGCTTAGCTTTGCTGGATCCTTCAGTCACAACCATCTCGAAATGTTCTATGGAGCTTTTGCAGCAAATTTTTATGCACAAAGCACATTGGAGAATCGGGATTATAGCAATGCTTTTACTATAATTTTAATTTCTGGTTGAGAGTTGAGCTTTTTTAGCACTTTGATCCTAAAAAAGCTCTGTGCTTAGAGCTTTTCCATACAAAATACCTAACTTGATAGACTGAACATATTTGAGAAAAGGTTCCGAGGCGACTTTAATAGTCGCAAGTTAGCCAAAAATTCGTTGATAGTGGGCGTGGCATATCCCACTTTTAGTTAAAATCTCATATCTCAGGAACTAATCGACCAATTTCATTGAAACTTACTACATCGTCGTACGACTCACAGTATGTAGCTTTCGTGACTTTCACTAATAACAATCTCCAACAATAAACAATCGATAATATCGCTTTGCTTTCAGTATAATGTATCTTTATATATATATTGAGCTTTTGGAGCAAATTGGCACCTAAAAAAGCTTTGAGCTTTGAAGCTTTTCTTTACCAAAAAATCTAACGTGGTGGACTGAACATATTCGAGAATGTGTTCCAAAAGTCTTAATGACCATAATTTCTCCCAAAAATTCGTTGATAGTGGGCGTGGCACCACCCACTTTTTTATTAAATGCCATATCTCAGCAAGTAATGGACCAATTTGAATCAAACTCAGTACATCACTTTCTCTTGACGCCCTTATACTTCAGTTTGAAAATGTCTGAAATAACCACACCTACTTTCCATATGTCATTATTTCAAAGTGCATCTGATTTTCTCCTTAACTATAGATTTATCAATCATCCACGAATATAAATAAAATAAAATCTCATCTAGAGAGTTGGCTTTTAAACAAAAAATGGGCAAAATCCAACAATACTTTTTCGAGTTTAAGATATCGAATATTTGGACCTTAGTATAGACTCATTGGTTGGGTCCTCGTTTGATCTCACTTGAAGTGAATTCGGTATATAATAGAAGATGATCAATAAAACAGGAAAACAAGTTTCGAAATGGCATAGATTCTCTTAGGAAATATGGAACTATCGAAATATATTACCGCATTAATCTGAATCGAAGGTTGAAATGTGGGATTTTAATTGAAGAAGCTACTGTAGTGTTTTACAAAAACTTTTCATTCATATACTAAACACATCTCATTCATAAATCAGTGCAATCAACTGATTACAATGAATCAAACACTCAATTTGTTACAAAGTAAACAAAAAGTTCGTGAAAATTCTACTAAAAAGCAACAATTGAACAATTTTTTTTGCCAGCGCCATCTGACGTTTACGACCAGCTTCAACTGACATTTATTACGACACTGCTGTTATGAGTTGAGCAGAGTCAAAGCGCCGCGTGTGATGACTTTTTAATTCTCATTGCACACACGCGCGCACTTTTTGCGCCTTTCTCTCTGGCGATATTGCTTTCTGCCTGCTTGCAGCTAGACTTTCGCTGGAAATTTTTAATTTGTCCGCGTTTTATGGTCGCGACAGCGCAAAACGACGACAAGGTAGCGAGCGATTAACCGGGAATTAAGTGAAAACGATTGGAAAATTAAGTCATAAAGCGTTCCAAATGAATTTCGAAAAGAATTCTTTACGCAACTTATGCGGATGTGAGGAGAAATGAATTTACGATTGTTTGTGTGGTATGCATTCGTCGCGCATTTATTGGCTGGTTATGTGTTTATTGTGGAAATGAGCGGCGTTTGTTACGCGCGTCGTAATCGTCGGCAGTTATGAGAGTTTTCGCATTGCGGTACTTCTGTCGCAAGTATGTTGTAAAAACAATTGGAATTATAGCGCCTATTAATATGCTGGTAATTGCCGGCATAAAAAGGCATAAGAGTGTCTTCTGTTTGCTATAAGAACAGTGTAGTCACTCGAGAAAAATTTAAAATAATACTATTTATTTTATAAAATTAAGGCACATTCTGAAAGACTTTGTATTAAAATTTGCTCAATTCAGCTATTTTGAATCAAGTAAGCCTAATTTCGCAAATTACGAGTTGTGTTCAAAAAATAACGGGAATCTTGAAATCTTGAAATTTCAAATTGTCCTATTGATTTTTTTTTTTTAATTTTTCTATTATATAGATATATACCCCTTTTGTACTTTCAACTCTGGTACAAAACAGGTAAGGTTAAAAAACGAAAATTCCCGTTATTTTTTGAACATACTTCGTAGATTCGGATTTTCGAATTCTTCGATGAGATACATATTTTAAGGAGAAGAGAAGTGTATTTTCACTTTTTTTTTGCAATTTTTTCTTATTTTTCCCAAAAATTTCCCATATGGCAACGCTAATCAGCGATTTGTATGACCATTCCATTTATATTTTGTACAACAACAACAACAAGCGGAAGCGAGGCTTACGCTTAAACTGCCCGTTGATTGCATACTTATGGGCGCACATTTGTGTCCATTTTGCCAACAATAAAATATGAACGCATTTACTTAATGTCCACTTTTAAGATTTTCTAATTGAATTAATGCTTTGCTTTCACGTTTGAGCGATTATTACGCACATTTGCAATGGTTTATTAGTATTTCATGGCATATACAACAGTTATGCGTGCTGTTGTTGTTGTTGTTGCGTAGTTAGCACACAATTTTCGTTTTGATGGGTAATGGCTCGCAACCATTTGTGGCGGCAATCTATCTTGCGTCCCCCATCCTTGCCACACAGCATCGCGTACGAGCGTAGCATCTTGAATGGCGCACACATAAATGTGAAGGAAATAAAAAAATTTGTATGTGTTTATGCATGTCCTCCGGTTCACCTGCGTAAGCATGTCCAAAGTGTCCGGATATGCGCATCCATTTCCGTTTGACCATTACTCATCAGTCATCAAAGGCATCGCGGTGCAGGAGGCGGGGTTGCCATAACTAGAGTTTATTGTTGCTGTTATTGTACGTAGCAACCAAGTAAAACAGAGTCATATGCTTTCTTCTGTATCTCCGCCGTTCTTCATTCATTCTACTCAACATTCAAATTTAAATAAAAAATCGCAGATAAAATTCACCGCTATTGCTTACATTTATATTTTATTTCATTACTTTTTTTACTTTATTACACTTGCTGCGCCTGTTTATTTGTTTGTTTTTGTATGCCATAGTAAGTCTGTTTGTTTACATCGGCCGCATGTGTCCTTTGCTGTGCGTGCCTCGAGCGTCTGCGATTGCAACAAATGTTCGAGCGTAAAAGTAGAATAAATACATGCATTAAAGAGTCCTCATGTTGTTGTTGTTGGCGCATGTAAAATGCGGTAAGTAATTGCGCGCCTCAGGTCATGCATGCCTGGCCCATCGTGTCGTTGGTAGGTCAACCATACAGTAGAGGATGTCAGCCAGTGTTTGTATTGTGTACGCCTGCCCGCCTACAACATCACTCCCCTCATTGTGTCATTTCTTGCTTCTTTGATTAAGCATTGCCGCCCGCCATCCCATCCACTCGCGGTCCAGCAATAAGAAGTGCTTTTTTTTATTAAAATTAAATGCAATAATTTGGCCATTACCACCAGCGATTCGCCACGTTTGCGCTGTGCGGTAATGAAGCGCCACCATTGTTATGACCCTCTGGGGTTACCTGTGCTCTGTACGTGGGGTTCGGAATTTATTAATGCTCGCTAGATTGATGCGTTCTTTAGGCCTGTGGATGTCTCTAATTTGCGGACATGGTTTTTTGTTTTTTTATATATATTTGTATACAAAGAGGATGTAAAGTTCGTTGCGTTTCAAAGAGAGTATGTACACTTGAATTGTATGCGTATGTTTTGAATTTGGACCTAACCTTAATAAGATACATGTAGAAATTTCACAGTTGTCGTTTAATTCTTTAAAGGATTATAGTATTGGTATAAAAAAAGTGATAAAAATTAAAAAACAAAGTTTTTCCGGAAACGAATACGAGTATATACTCAAAACATTTCAAAGGAATCTGTTTGATATATCGTTCAAGAATATTTGGTCTATGAAAATTGAGTGTCGGGTGCAAAAAAGCAACAATGCATTGATGATTATGATGTGGTTTAGTAGTTCTTCAATCGTAATAAAACAGAATATATTTATCAATATATTCCTATGGAGTATTTTTTTTTGAAATACTAATTAATACATCGATATTGAACTCGGCTGGATATTGAACCAAACGATTTTTTTTAAGTAATTTCTCTGCTTTGTGAAGTTAGGCTCCAAAATTAAAATGTGTGTCTTCAAACTTCGAAACAAGTCTTACTTACTCAGAAAAAAAGTAGATTTTGCCGAAAAGAATTTAGTCTGATTTCACCATTTTTTTTCTTGTTATGCCGCATTATTATTTTTAAAATTCTCTACGTGGTGTGAAATTATTTGTTTCGGTATCAATAATGACAGAATATTTAAAAAAACGGCATTTTCCATTCGGAAACAAACCTTATTAGATACTAATATTCATTTAATACCGTTATAAAAGTGGAGAAGAGAATACTGTCCAAATCTAACAATTTCAAATTTTGATATATTCAAAAAAAGATATATTTTCGTCTGAGTTCCTAAGTAATATGAAATCATTCAAATAAATATCATCGTATTAAACAATCAAATTTGGTAAAAAAATAAATATTTTTAAAACAAAATAATTTTAGAATATTTTAAGCTAAAAATTTTAATAAATTTTTTTTTAATTTTGAAAAATTATAAAATATTTTAATTTAAAGAAAAAATCTCGAACAGTTTGAAATATAGGGCTGGTTGTACTTTTTATTAACAGTTTTAAAGAAATATTTGATCAGAAACCTAGGTCAGATCAAAAAATAGTTTTCAAGAATTGTGTTATTTTTTTTTAATTTTTTATTATTAAATATTTTTTTATATTATTTTATTATTTTATATTATTTTTCAAAAATAATTCAAAAATATTTAATTTTAGCAGTTTGCTCTGTAAACTTGAAAATTTAAACTGCCGTCATTAGCACTACGCCTTAATGTATGCTATATAAGTTCGTTTACTTAACACTTGCCATCACGCGAACGGTACATTTAACTGATTTACCACTACATGCGCTATATACATACATAAACGTGCATACACATATGTATTTATTTTCAAATATACATATGTATACGCGTGTATTAAGCAGCAGAGTCGACTGACAAACTGCAAAGCACAGCCAACAATGGAGTTACACACACACATCCCCATACATAAAAGTAAGTATATGTAGTAGGCACATGCATACGCCATACCATCCCACCAACGCATTTCACACGCATTAATTAACACTTTTTAGTTTGCGTAGCGCTCGTGCCGTTGCCGCTTTTGATGTTTGACGCTTGAAAGCCAAGTGAAGTTTTCCCAAAATAGCAAAATTTCAACTTCAGCGATCAAGTTCTCATCAGACAGCCAGCGCTTTTGCTGACAACTGCTGCTGCTGTTATTATTGTTGTTGCACCAAAGCAAACAATGTTGTTATTGTAGTGTTATTATTGCGCCTTTTTGCGCTTGCAATGTCGGTAATTTCACATGCTGTTGTTGTTGTTGTAAAATTGTAACTTTGTTTGGCAGCCTTTTAATTAATTTTCACGCATTTCACTGCTTTAACATTGTATTTACATTTGAGATGGCGTACTGCCATGCCATGCCGTTGCATAGTGTTGCAATTGCACCACTTTGTTTGTGTGTGTGTATGTGAGTTCCATGAGTTCCATATGCAAAGTACTCTCTACGCTGGCAGTGCGTCAAGTAGTCAAGCGCAGCCCGTTGGGTAATTAACATAAACCGTTAGCTAGCTAGATTTTTGTGCACATTGACTTTTGCTATCCACAATGGAACGATCAAAAACTTGAGCCGAGTATGCCGAAAAGTATTAAATAAATGCGTTAATTAATGAAATATGTGAGGTTCTTAATGCCGGTGCTATAGTATTGCATTATTAACTGTTAATTCTAATTTTAATATTTTAGTTTTTATCAGTAAAATTAAGCTAGAAATAATAACAGTCACATTTATAGAAAATTATATTATATATATATATTTGGCTTGTTTCAAGTTCTCAAATTTAGCTGATTTGATAAACCTTGACAATAATGTTTTCCATTAATAAGTTGAATGGTTTTTTCTCTCAAATGTTGCCCTAAATGTGAATCGTTGATCAGAGTAATCGTTTTTATACTCTCGCAACAAAGTTGCTACGAGAGTATTATAGTTTTGTCCACATAACGGTTGGTTGTAAGTCCTAAAACTAAACGAGTTAGATATCATATTATATATTATTACCATGATATATATCAAAATTATCAGGGTGACGAGAAAAGTTCAAATCCGGATGTCTGTCTGTCCGTCCGTCTGTCCGTACGTCCGTGCAAGCTGTAACTTGAGTAACAACTTTTTGGGGAAGTGGGCGTGGCCCCTCCTCCTACTAAGTTTTTTGTACATATCTCGCAAAGTACTAGAGGTATATCAAGGAAAGTTTCTAGAGTCGTTTCTTTTAGGTACTACCTTATACAGTCCAAAAATGGAGGAAATCGGATTGTAACCACGCCCACCTCCCATACAAAGGTTATGTTGAAAACTACTAAAAGTGGGTTAACTCAATAACGAGAAACGCCAGAAACACTAAATTTCACATAAGAAATGGCAGATGGAAGCTGCACTCAGATTTTTTTACAAATTGGAAAATGGGCATGACATCGCCAACTTATGGGTCAAAAACCATATCTCAGGAACTACTCGACCGATTTCAATGAAACTTGGTTTCTAATAGTTTCCTTGCATCCCAATGATATGTTATCGCTTCACTACCACACCTACTTCCTATATACCAGAATTTTAAGACGATCTGAATTGTTTACTTTACAATATATAAAGTAAGCACTAGTAAAGATATCGATGCAGAACTTTGCACAAATACTACGTTTATAGTGTGGCAGCCCCATTCTAAAATCACCGAAATCGGACCATAGGTTGTTAAGGCCCCATATATCGAACATGAGGACCTCGGTGCTTCTAACCTAATATTAGGGTTTCCAACTTTCAATGGACTTTATACAATATATATGACGAATATGTGGGTCAAATTGTGTATTATATTAATAAAGTTAAATAAATAAATTGCGAGAGTATAAAATGTTCGGTTACACCCGAACTTAGCCCTTCCATACTTGTTTAGATACAGTTTGAAGAAGTTGCGAGCTCCAGCGTCGCTTAAAGTCGGTTGGCAAAATTTTTCGAGAACTACTGCTGAGGTTTCGACAAGTCTTCAAGATACATTTTATAAAGATTTGGACGAAGGATTTTTTTCGCGAAATTTTAACAACTTTTTTTCCTTTTTCTCAAGTCTTAACTAAACATTTAATTTTGTATGTTCTTTTCAGATGATCCTGCTAGGAGTTATGGTGTCAACGCGGACATAATTTTTATCAGAGGGCTTGTCAAAAATGACGTCACAATTTTTTTTTATATTTTTCTTCAAAAATTGTAGTAATTCCTCATTAATTGAGAATACGTTTGAACTAATTATTTCATTTTGTATTTAAAATTTTTTTTTTGAAAATAGGCAACTTTGCAGGACAAATCTCATATAAATTGTTTGGCATCACGAGGGTCCGTCTATAATAGTCTAAATACGTTTCCTTTTGGGGAACAGCCATCGAACCTAACCTAACCCCTTATCGGAAAGTCTAGGATTCGGTACTACAAAAGAAACTACTTATAGAGCTCAACACGTTTGATGAAAATTATGAAAAAAGAGGATATTGTATACACTCCAATCCAAATGAAAAATATTTTTGTTCAAAAGATTATCATATCCTACAAAAGTATAGATATATTAAGAAGCAATAAATGATTATTGTGTTACCTAAAATTAAAGCTAAAACACAATTTTTCTTCTGAGAATGTCATGCGAAGTCATACAACTCGCAATAAATTTTTTGTACACCATGTTAGGGAATAATTTTTGGCTTGGTGGAGATCCATTTTTGATTGCCTCGATTCGAACATTTCATTGCCGATTATTGGTGTTATCTGATAGTCTGATAGTCTACCCTGTCAAGAAACTATCACAATGTTTTATTAAGAAAATATAAGACATTTTATAATAAAAGTCCCCTGAGCACTGCCTGTCAAACACTGATACCTTCTAAAAATCTCTCATTAATTCAATACTTTATTTAACCAATTAAAAGAAAGAATATGAAATCAAAGTAATGAAAAAGTAATCGTAATGGAAAAATGCTGTATTTGAGAAGCATGTCAGTTAATTACTGAAAATTCATTTATTTACCAAAATATATATTTCTAAATAAAATCACGATCCATCACAATCTATTTAATAGATAAAGAAGTGTGGATATTTAACTATTTCTATGCCGCACAAATTGAATAGGTGTCAGTGTGAATAGAGCCGTTAGCAATCACTCATAGTCGCTGCACAGACAGAAACACATACATATACACACATACAAACACAAAAGCATGTAATGCAAGCGCTGAGCAGCCTTTTCGTGCGCAAATTTATTTCTGCTTGTGTGTGTTTGAGTGTTTGTGTGAGTGCGTGCGTGCTCTCCTCATAACATCAAAACGCTGCTAGACAAATCAAGTCGTACAGGATTTCATTTCATGTTCAATTAGTGCTGGTAGTGCATTTCAGTTTTCCAAATGCCTTCGAGTCTAATTAATTACAGCCGCAACAGCTACAGAGCAACGGTAGATGCAATGCAGCGTTACTAGGATACTTGCTGCATGTGCTACTCAAGTTGCACTAATACATGGACATATAGTATATACGAGTGCATACATACAATACGCTGCATATGAACAACAAGAACAACAACAACATGAAATGAGGAAGCCTTTCATATAGCAATAAGTGTTTATTGTTGGACGGCTTTAAGTGCAGTGCGTTGCATTTTTATGATTATTAGACCGTTAGTGGCGTTAATTGATAAACCGCTGATGTTATTTATGCGCTGGATGCCTCACTACTACATCAATTTGAAAGAATTAAATAAAAATATGTTTTTATTTTTTCAATTTTTATGCCGCTATGTGATCCCAATTAACGTATCCTTTGTAGAATGAAAATTCACCGAAACGCATATATTACACTCTTCAAATTGATTCACTTTCAACCTCTAATGCATCAAATTTCGTTGATGCATTTTTGTTTATGTATTAATCAATTAACTACACAATTGAAAGTCAACATTTTCATAAATATTGCATTCGGCAAACACAAACACATTTTTATTATGAGCAAAAATTATACTTTATTACACACACACATCCACCAATGTTTATTTCCATATATTTTAATATAAAAATTCTATAAATTCATTTTAATCCCAAAATTTTTACACTTTACCAAGCGGCCTTGTATTACATGGAATTTATTTTAATTTGTGCGAAATGTTTTTATTAAAAATTCATTTAAAATTTGTTAAATGGTAATTGAATATTTTATGTATTTTTGCCTATTTTTTCCGCCTATAAACTCAGAGCGTGGCGCTCTTCTACGATTATTTTATTACATTTTTGCATAGAAACCTTTTTTGGATTGTTTGTATGTATGTTGTGTTAAAAACTAATAAATATGTATGAAATAAATATATTTCTATGTATGCATATAATTAATACAAAATTGTGTATAATATTTAATTTTAATATTTTACTAATATGATAAACATAATTTGATTATTCGGCGAAAACAAGTTTCTTCCATGTTAGATGGCAGCGACTTTAGTAGAATTTTTCTGAGAATATATTAGAATCTAGAGAATTTATAATTTTGAATAAAAAAAAATGAAAATAGCCAATTTTTCCATGTAATCCCTGCATCAAAAGTCTAAGATTCGGTCCTTCAAAACAAACTACTTATAGAGCTCAAAACTCTTAATGAAAATTGTGAAAAAATAGGATATTTTATACACTCCAATCTAGATGCATTGTCAATCCAAAGCATTATCATATTTAAAAAAAAAATCAACTGATTCTGGAGGAATCTCATGATGAAACATAGTATCTATGCGATTTTGATAATACATCATTAGCAATATTTTGTATGAAATATAATTGAATATTCATATCTATGATTTACGATAAAAAATAGGTCTTATATAGATAATTGTGACATCGATCTATATTTGTAGAAGTTAATAAATAATTTGATTTCTCGAATTCTTTACAAGTTTATTTGAGTTTCAAGTTATTCAAGTTTTTTCGAATCTCTCTCAAATCTGAAATTTACTTTAATTTGAGGTTAATTAAGAAGTACTGACTTGAAATATATTCTTCTTGACTGGCGTAGACACCGCTTACGCGGTTATAGCCGAGTAATATTAATTATTACAGCAGAGAAAAAACACTAAAATCGTTCAAAATAGAGTTTACAAAATTTTGTATCTTTACTAGCTTTGGAGTAATTTGACATATTAACCTGTGACGTCATAAAATATGGAATAATTTTTTTGTATTTTGAAAATTAAAAATTCAGATGAATCCTGAGTAATTTTCGAAAACTTCGCAATCAAATCGATCGGATTCTGTTCGTCGCTCAAAATATAAGCAATCTTATGAAAAAATAACGGGAAATTGTGCTACGATGTTAAAATATTCGACCTTAGCACTATCGAAGCATTTCTTGTTCCTATATTTGGCGAGAACTAAGGGTGCACATTTTCAAGAAAGTTAATGTTTGCCTTATTGGAGTAGGAATTATAAGTATTTATTCTTATTTAAGTTGAATAATTTCGTGTAGTTGCTGCATTTTTAATATCTCTTTAAAATTTATTATCTCAGCGTATTTTATCATTAGATTTTTCAGATTTTTATAAATTCGAAGTCGTTTTAAGAATACGGCAGTTAGAAGATGGATCTGTCCGAAGCGCTAAGTTGGCAGCTGGAAACTTTGAACACGATAAGCCAGTCAGCCGGAATGTTGGAGGAAGTGCGAGCCCATTTTTTCGAGACGGGGTTTTTCAGAACGTTTTAACTTATGTTCTACACAATATTTAAATTTATACTGTCGAAATATATATTAATAATTGATAATAAACTTGAGGTTCGACCTATTAACTGGTCGTAGGAAAAAATGCAGAAAAATCACTGTAAAACAGGGCGTCAGATGGGATGTCCCCCTTAAGTTATTCGACAAAATTTGTTGTTTATAATACCAGTGCATCTTTCTAGAACGTTCAACAGTCAATGCATCACGGAGAACTTATAATTTAATTCAAATAACTAATAGCCTTGACAGACGGCAGCGCTAATTTGCATTAGTGGGCTTAATTTGCATTAATTTGCGCATTTTATATATCTGACACTGCTATTATAGCGTATGCAGGATTGGAAGTTGCATATGTGGTAACCCTAACTCTGTACTTAGGCAGGGCATCATAGTCTTATGGAGACTTTTATTTCGTTTATTTGCGACAAGGCAAATTTACAGATCAACTTATCGATTTAGATTCACAAAAATAAAATAGTTGTTGCTTGAGTTTAGTAAACTGGAAGTAAGTTTTTAGGTCATATGATTCAATTATAAACTATAAATAGAATAGAAAAAGGGTTCTTCAAAAGATAATGACGTAATATTTCTTTCTATTAATGATGTGAAAGACATTTTCATATATTGCCAAATATACTTGGAAGTACCATATGCTTCTCACAATACACTAAAGGATTGAATGGAAAACTATTGTTAAAAAACGCTTTTGTCGTAATGAAAGCCGGCACTATATTTGGGTTTTGTGCAAAGCAGAAGAAGAAGAATAACAAATGTAAAAATTATGCAAGCAAGTAAGTAATTGGCTAACAAGAAAGAATCAAGCTTACATACATTAGAATAAAAACATACGAATCTTACATATGCACACATTTCCATACATACGAGTATACGTTGGTTCACACGCATAGCCAAATATTCGTATCGCACCGATTTCCGGTGGTGTCTCAAATTGGCTGGCAGTCGCAAGCAGGTACTATTTAGTGCGGCTTTCAATGCGTAAAATACGCATTTTATTTATTTATCATATTTGCTCACCCCCCCTGCATACCCCACATTTTTATTTCCTGTCTTGTTCGGAGGGGCGTATTAGGAAATTTCCATGCCGAATTCGATTGCATTATGAATACATAACAATGAGCGAGAAAGTTCGGTGGCTTTTTATGAAAATTGAATAAGTAGCACAAGTGGAAAATATAATAATAAGAAATAATGAAATTGGAGATAACAAAAGCGGCGGAATTGTGAAGCGGCAAATATGGCGTGCTCTTGCTGGCTGGCTTGAGGTGAAGAAAGCGAAAGTGTGGAGTTGAGGTACAATGAAGTCGAGGCGTTGCGGCAGTTACCGGGGCATGTCGAATGTGGCACTGAGTATAAGAAACGTAATTTTCGGTAATTGAACGCAGCGTAAACATAAAGGCAACCATGAATATAAATATACGAGCAAAAAGGGTTATTATGAGCACAAAGGAGGGCAAGGAAATTCATACAAATTATAGAAAAACAATGCCTGCATGGAAAATGTAAGACGCACACACCCCCAAACACACTCACACACCACAACACCACCAAAGGGTAACAGCTTCGCGCACTTGGCGCACAATAACAATAAAACCCAATTTGCCGAAAAAATTTCGAAGAATTTTGGTAAGTACTACCAGTATGTATGGCAGAATCTATAAAATGCAAATAAATAAAGAAATTTGCCTGAGTTTAATGTGCGCAGCGCCGCCAGTCGAGCGGGCATAATAATGAAGTTGCACAAACGCGCCGGCAAGATCTACGAAATACACTTGCCTCGAGTCGTGAACGCAGTAAATTTTCGACACTATCAAATGCGCATAAAAAAATTTGTTGCCTCGAATAAAAATTTGCAAAAAATGTGCATGCCACAGCCGCCGCGGATGTGTGCCACATTTTAAGGCCAATTTGCATAAATGCCGAGCAAATTCTGTTCAGCCGCCATGCACTAAGGCTGTGTAATTGCGAGCGGAATTCGCGCATAAGCAGCGTGGAACATGTTGGTGATTTATAACGGCATAATAAAGCGAGCTTCAGCTGCAGTGGCGCGCAGCCACTCAGCAACACTCGCGCCGTTCGCATATTGAAAGCAATCACAGCGCACAACAATCTTGAGTATTGTGATTATTAGTGGCAGCAGCAGCCGTAGAGAGCGTGCCACAATGACGCAATAGCCTCATAATGGCAATGAAAATTCAATTAAGCCCGCTCGTATACTCGTACTCTAGTACTAGTAAAGTGGGCCAAGTGATTGCCCATGTCGTAATTGTTGCGAAGCCCGAGTGCCATAAAATGCGCCCTTAAGATTAATTGAGCCAACGGCAGCACGAATGGGTCATCTGTGGTCCAACGGCCGCCTGAAAGATTACTTGGTCGTTTGGCGGTCTCTTTTCGACCGCCCTTACGCCACCGTAGAATGGGTCAATGCAATTAATTCGTGCGTAAATCGTCCACAACAACGAGAGAAAACAACGGTCAGAATAAAGTGTGTTGAAGGAATTAATGCGTCACGGGTAATTTACATGGCTGTTTTACAACAGCAGTGTGGTATTTGAAGTAAGAAGATTGTACGACAAAAACGAATTAAGAGTCATTTTGAAATAAATAATGAAAATAAGTAAATTGTATCGAAATTAAGGCGTTTGAAATATATTTGCGGTTAGCAGATTGAGCAATATGACCTCGGAAACTCAGATATTTGGATAAATTTACCTTCATTTTACAACACTTGTTTTCCCCATCTATACTACCATTATAAAGAGGAAAGATTTGTATGTATGTTTGTAATGAATAAACTGGAAAACTACTGTGCCGATTTCAAAAATTCGTTCACCATTGGAAATCGATATACACCCTGAGTAGGCTATATTTATTGCTAGAATCTCAACTTTTTGGAAATAGTTTCCAGGTGAGGGTATCAAAAAGACTCCGTGATGGAGAATCTTAATCTGAAACTGAAAATCATCTTGCAAGTCATTCTAAATCATTATAAATTTTACTTACATAATGAGTGCTGAAAAAGGGACCCTTATCCATCTTTCAGAATTGCTACATAAGAGTTTTAGAATCAAGATAATATCAGAATGATAACACCAAAACTTAAGCAAAACAACTATATTGCAAATTACAAATATTATAAATTATCATATATATTTTTTATTCTGTAACTTCATTTTAATATAAACAATCCATTAAGCAAAATATATTTTAAGAATTCAAAGTTACCAAAATTCGCATGATCAAAATATATAAAGCAATTTCTAAGCTGCTTAAAATTGTATCAAACGTGTAATTTAAACATTCACTTTGCTGGAATAAATTGCACAATAATATTTGAATGGAATTAGTGTAAGTTACTTTAAAAACACTGAGTGAAAAAGAAATTAATTAATTTGAGTTTAACTTACCCGCGAGTAATAAAGTTGTTTTAGGCTGCAAATAAATTGAATTGAATATTAATTAGTTTTATTGGAATAGAAAGCTGTAAAGGATATAAATTAAATATGTATAATAAACACTCTACAACACTCGGCCGGCAAACTATTTTTTCCGGGAGATGTAGTCATAATAAATAATAAAAAAATATATGTATTCTCTGATTTTCGAAGTTAGCCTCAAAGTCGAAATATTTGGATTCGAAATTCGAAAAAAGGAATTTTTTAATAAAATACAATTATTTACAGGATATAGTTACTAAAAAAATGTGGATTATATCGACAATTTCTCTCAATTTAATGGTGTATAAAATTTTAAATTAGACCTATGAAAAAAAGTTAAACATTGAACAAGTAAGGAAGGGCTAAGTTCGGGTGTAACCGAACATTTTATACTCTCGCAATTTATTTATTTAACTTTATTTATATTATATAATACACAATTTGACCCACATATTCGTCATATATATTAAATAAAGTCCATTGAAAGTTGGAAACCATAATATTAGGTTAGAAGCACCGAGGTCCTCGGGTTCGATATATGGGGCCTTAATAACCTATGGTCCGATTTCGGCGATTTTTAGAATGGGGCTGCCACACTATTAACATAGCATTTGTGCAAAGTTCTGCACCGATATCTTCACTAGTACTTACTTTATATATTGTAAAGTAAACGGTTCAGATTGTCTTCAAAGTTCTGGTATATAGGAAGTAGGCGTGGTTGTGAAGCGATTTGGCCTATTTTCACAACATATCATTGGGATGTAAGGAAACTATTACAAACCAAGTTTCATGGAAATCGGTCGAGTAGTTCCTGAGATATGGTTTTTGACCCATAAGTGGGCAAAGCCACGCTCATTTTCCATTTTGTAAAAAAATCTGAGTAAAGCTTCCATCTGCCATTTCTTATGTGAAACTTAGTGTTTCTGACGTTTTTCGTTAGTGAGTTAACCCACTTTTAGTAATTTTCAACCTAACTTTTGCATGGGAGGTGGGCGTGGTTATGATCCGATTTCTTTCATTTTTGGACTGTATTAGGAAGTGGCTAAAAAAAACGACTGCAGACAGTTTGGTTTATATAGCTCTATTGGTTTGCGAGATATGTACAAAAAACTTAGTAGGGGGCAGGGCCACGCCCACTTCCCCAAAAAAATTACATCCAAATATGCCCCTTCAAAGTACGATCCTTCATACCAAATTTTATTTTCATAGCTTTATTTATGGCTTAGTTATGGCACTTTATGTGTTTTCGGTTTTCGCCATTTTGTGGGCGTGGCAGATTTTGCTCATTTTCGAAAGCAACCTTCCTATGGTGCCAAGAAATAAGTGTGCCAAGTTTCATCAAGATATCTTAATTTTTACTCAAGTTACAGCTTGCACAGACGGACGGACGGACGGACGGACAGACAGACATTCGGATTTGAACTCCACTCTTCACCCTGATCACTTTGGTATATATAACCCTATATCTAACTCGTTTAGTTTTGGGTGTTACAAACAACCGTTATGTGAACAAAACTATAATACTCTCTTTAGCAACATTTGTTGCGAGAGTATAAAAATACTGGACCCCTTATAGGATCCGTAATAGTATGTTTACATATGAAAACATCGTTCTAAGCTCGTTCAATAATCTAACCGTTTACATATAGCCAAATGAGATTATCAATTGTCAAATGTGTTGCTGTATTACACATCTTTCTCTCGCTGTCGGCCATTTTTCTTTACATTTTCATTTGACATTTCTCCTCTTCTTCGCAAAATAATCGCTAAAACTAGGAATAACACCGAAAATCTAGTTGTATAAAACGAGATAATTTTATAATTTTGGATTATCAAGGGAGGAATTTTGTATGAGAAATCTCGTTTCTTATTTACAGATTATCGAGTTAAGCTCGCAAATGGAGATAATCTCGTTATATATAAACATAGTATAATATAACCTTGAATACATTTTTTCACTTTAGGCACAATCTCCCGCGAAAAATTAGTTTGGTTCAATACCCTGAAAAAAAACGACTTTGCCGTAAAGTTTAATATATGTATGTATCAAAATTTATATATGTAACTAAACCAACAGATATCGGTAATGTATTGTTTCGAAGTCCAGATATGATCCAATATTAAGCACATACATACATATATCACTTTCAAAAATACTAAAAGCTACACATTTGTCAAATAGGAAGTATGATTATAGTTATTTCTATAAAAAATATTAGTTTTATTAAAAAGTTAAGAAGTTAGAGTTGAGGTTGGAAAAAAAATAAATAACAAATTGTCTTAACTCACGTTAAATAGAAACTTGTATGTTTCTTTGAAGTACTTATACTCAAGTTTTATATATGAGGTAAACTTTTGAGAAAGTTTTTAGGTTTGAACGATTGTGTTGATAAAAGAATGGAGATCCCACAAACTTCATTACTGTGTATATTATAAGCTATAGAATCTGTTAAACATTGGAAATCTCCCATTAGTAGACATAAAAATTATTCTAAATCTTGAAAACGAAATAAATTTGTAAGTAGATTTAACTTCATAAAATTTTGGTATCTTGGAAGCACACCAAAAATTATAAATACTATCAATATTAAAATCCAACTTAGAATCACAATTCTTTTCATTATTAGATGGTGGTACCTGACATGGTTGCGAAAAAAATCAATTTTATTTATTCTCAAAATTTTTTGAGTCTCTGTTCTTTTCTTTTTGCTTTGCTGTTTCATATTTTCACTCAAAAGTTTATTTCTCAAAACATAAAGTAACCTGCAAATACTCTGACCCATTATATATGTACATTTATTTTTCTATATATAATATTATAAATGGTATATTCATATAAATTACAATCAATTAAGCGCTAGCTTCCGCCCTGCCGTGGAAATAAGCACTACCCTTGTGGCTGTAGAGCAGTCTCATCCATTTCAATAAAGTTCTCGAATATCGAAATTGACAAAACAGACTTAATATTGAGCGAATACGAGGATTTGTTGATTAATTGATGTAATCCACAATGCCGATTGACTCGCAACAGTCGCCACAGACGAACTTCATTACTTCAACGCATTTACCAATTCAATTACATTGACAGCAAAGACTTTTTGGTCGAACGAAGTGGAGGTGAGGCGGTGACCAGACCACAAGTCTGAGTTCATTTGTCATACAAAATACTTCATGCACACATACATACACCTCTTTTGCAATACAATGAAATTAGAATTACAAATTCTATATGTCTGTTTGTATGTATGCATGTGCATGTGTTTATTGTGCAATTGTGCGTCTGTGCGTCTGTGTTCAGTGATTTGCATTAAACAATAGTGCAACTGTCTTGCTCAATTCATCTTCATTCGATTTCGGTTGAGGCATTGTCATTGATTTGTTGGCGGCGGGGAGGCGTAAGTGGGGCGTGCACACCGGTATTGACTAGGCTTGTGGTAAGTGATTAACTTGCTTCGTCGCCTCTGACCATCTGTCCATGCCAGGTTAATTAAATGTTCCATTTGGCCACAGCGCCATAATATACATACATACAAATTCACAGACATTAATATATATATTTATGGGGCTCTTAGTGAGTTGTGTTGAGTTGGATGATTTCTGATTGAAGGCGATCAGGTGGGGAATTGCCATTTCTGATGTGGAATTAAGTTCTCACTACAATAAAATATTAATCCAACTTACAATATGTCAAATAACAACCAATTACATACAAAATCACATGAAAAAGCTTTTCATATGGGGAAACAATTAATTAATATCGGGCCGAATACCTTAAACTTGAGAAGAAGGTCAAGCATCTGCGAGAGTTGTAAGAATCAATTAGTCTTTAGATTCCTACTCTAAATGCAATCCTAACTTTTATCAAAATTTGTCTACACTTTCCTAACTTCGGATCGAATATTACTTTCGAAGTCACTAAAAGATAAGACCAACCAGCACATACTCTAAATAGACCAAAGTGATGCAGATAGAAAGATTTAAAAACATCGAGATAATGCAAAATTATTCCTCAAAAGACTCAAAGTGGACAAAATCCTTTATTAAACTCAAGACAGTAACGCCCTGATACCTTCTACCAACTACTGACCTCAATTTTAACTTATCCACTAATCAAATATCGACATGGTGTGGGTGAGTTTGATCCGTTTCAGGTTAAAACTGCTTAAACCCTTTGTTGCATATACCAAAACACATGACCCTTTCTACTGACTGACACCTTCACCAGTCACCCAGTCAACAGTGGCCGCTTTGCTCATATATCATAATAGCAATAAGCTATGCTGTTTGATGTAGAATTGTGTACACGCTGAACATCCGTAATTCTAGTTGCCACGTGCTGCCGGTGCTGCTGCCATCATCCATATGCCGCCCTGCGTGCACACCTTTCACACATTGTGCAACCCAATTTGAACGGTGCGGCTTTCAACAACGAATATCAGCTGCCATTATATGTCAATTTCGGTATTTACCAACGCCACCTTGGCAGCCTTTCGCCTTTCACACCTTTACGCCTTTTCCAAGTGAATGGAGACAACACCTCGATATTCCATGCCGCTCCACAGCCGGTCCAACCATTCAGACAGCCTTTATACCCTTCTGAATGTGTGCGTGTGTGTTAGTTTGTGCTGCCAATACCGGCATTATTGACATTCCACAGTCGCTTTGGTATCCCCCCTCGTCAATTCCATCGCAGTTGGGAACAAAGTGAATTTTCGATTTTTCATTCAATCGTCAGTCCGCAACTGTCTTTTGTCTCGTAATTCGCTTGTCCGTTGGCTCGTCCGTTCGGTAGTACACGTTTTGGTCACCAGTATTTGCAGGACATTCGCACTTTCGGTGCTGGAAAATTACATATATGTCTCTCTATATGTTGACTGCAGAGCTTTCGTATGAGCATATACATATTTTCTTCATATACAAATGTTAGTTTGTATGTTTCAAGGTGGAAGACAATCAGCGAATTGGTTTGTTTCAAGACTAGTGCATCCTCAGTTCAAATTAAGTCAGTACTGATTCATAAATAAACAGCTTTTTAGATCCTAACAGCTGGAGAGAAGTGTTCTAAGAATTTAAATTTAAATCCACCAGCTTTTTCTTTCTTCCTCAATATCGATCTATAACCAAACCAAGCTACTTTTTTTACCTTCAATTTTACTGAAGAATAAGATTTATTTTAAGAGATTTGTGGCAAATAAAATCTTCAACCGAAATAATTTTTTTGTAGAGTCGTAAGAAAGAATACTATTTTAGGGAACGGTCAATTGGAAAACCGAAGACCGACTGCAAGTAGAAAAGTGAAAGAATAATCATAACTGTGTAAGAAAAGCTAGACTGCTTATCTAAAAATTTGGTCCAGCTGTCTGAAAATTATTGTCTATAGACCAGATTATTGGAACCAGTGTGGAAGATCTGATAAAAAATAAATCTAGTTCAATATCAAAAATATATTTTTGCATCAATTTTTTTTATTTTTTTCGCTTACTAGAAATCACTGTTTGGTGAATGTTATCTAAAACTTTGCCCCATAAAAAATCAAATACGATTTTTTCACTCGCTGAACAGCTAAATATTTTGCTGCCAGGTGACAGCTTGATGGCTTCTAGCTGTGAAGGTGTGAACGTTTATTCAACTTTTGTCTTTTAATCAATATTTGTTTAACATTTCGGATTCATTTGCGCTGTGGAAATATTTGAACGATGGCTAGTGTCCACTATTACCGTTATCTACTAAGTATATGTGTGCATTGATTCGATTGTCAGCTCGGCTAATATTTGTAAATATGTATGTTATATTTTTGAACTTTTTCCTAAGACTTTGACTTCACAAATAAAACCATTTATCAATTTAGTTACTTATACTTTCGGATGTATTTAGAGAATACTCTTTCCTCGAGTATTTAGAGAATATATAAAATTGTCTATTAAACCCAAAAAAGTTCTAAAATTGTCATATGCTCTATTTTATATATCCCTCTGTGCTTTCTTCTTCCCTCACTATCTAAAAGTGTCGATACTCTTTCATATATATGGTATTTCTTTGTACCTGCAAGCGCCCTCTTTGTTTCCGTGCAACACTTTGTGCATTTTTTAAATACTTCTGCCTGGCACTTACTTGCAAAATAGTTTTCATAGCTTGCAATTTGATGAATTTCGCGCGCATACCACTCTGCTCGGCTAAATAATGCAAAATAAATTATTTGTACCGTTCGCGGAATTTCTTTGTCAACAGGAAAAATCGGTTTATTTTTTTCATATTTGTTTTTGCAATTGTGTTCGTTTGTCGTTTGATAAATGTCGATATTTCAAAACAAAAAAATTACAATTCACCGTTGTACTTAGATAAATATGTGCATTCTTGTTTTTATTTATCTAACATTTGTCATTGAATAGGCAGAAAAAAATTAAAATGAAATGAATTATTGAGAAAGGTAATTTATGTTAATTTTTATTTGAAATAACAGAGACAACAAAGCTTTTATAATAAATGGGAATATTAATATTGCAAGTGATAATAATAATCACCAAAGCAAAAAAAAATTCGTCTACTAACTTTTAATGAATTCAATTAAATAAAAAATTAAGTGGGCGGATTTGGTTGACGCACAAAACAACTATGTATATTTTATAAAAATAAGGCTAGAACTCAGTCGCAAATTAAGCTACAAAAATGTATATAGAGAATCACGAATTCGGGCCAAAAATATTCAGTTATCATTGAGCGGTAGCGATTCCTATTCACAGTAACGTGCCGGTCTTGATCATCACGGAAGAAGTACAACCCAATGACGCCGCCGGCCCAGGAATGTTAGCCGGGATGCAATGGTGACTCATGTGGAGTACGTGTGGATTGCTGCCTGACCTATATCGCATATTTTGCTTATTGACGAAGCCATTCAACAAGATATGAGCGTCATCGCTCTTAACACGTTGACTGCCAACTACGAGATAACTCGTGGTATGATTTCCCTTCCAGGAAGCCGACTACGAGTTATCTCGTACTACCTAAAACTACCACTTTATGTGTAGCTACGAGGGTTTGGAAAAAATTCATTCAAATACAATAAATAAAGCAATATATTATTTGTTTGTGGTAGTTTTTAAAACAATTTTCTACACAAAGGGCTGGCTTCTCTGGACAGGCTGGACAGAAGTGCCTACCTACTACGAGATAACTCGTAGGTCCTTTTTCTCCTTAAAAAAACATCATTTTTGATTTTTGATGATACCAATGATCTAGAAATAGAGTTTTTAGTAATATAATGTGAAAAAATCAAAATGTCATTTTTGGACAGTTTTCAGAAAATGGCCTTGGCAGTCAACGTGTTAAAGTAGAAGCCACTGTACGATATTTCTTTCTATATTGTGAAAATTAGATCTCAATAAAATTGGTTTTCAACATCCCCAGGAGATTATTTGATGGTGAGCACAATTTCTACTATGATTACTTCCTTCCTTCCTTCCTTCCTTCTTTCGTCCTCTCCTATCACATATGTATGAAACCTGTCCTCTTCCTAACCACAATAACCATAATCTAGTGATTTTCACCCCTTTACCCGACTTTATACCATATATGGGTTGGATGCGATATCTGTATACGATTAAATGATAGTATTTCTCTTAGTAAGGATTTCTCCTAAGAGTATACATGCAAGTGAGGAAAGATAAATATTTCCACTCCATTTGAAAGATAAGGTGGCAAGCTTTCCAATTGGCCACACATTTCGAAATAATATTGATGTATTACTGATTCGGTTATAATCGCGTCAGTGGTGTCTACGCCAATTAAAAAAAATAAATATTTTCTTATTAAAACATGATTCGGTTCGATAATCTCTCCTAGTACTATTAAGATCATATATCTTTAGAGATTTATTTATTTCTGATAGTTATGTATATACCTTGACTTTATAAGACAATTTTCAGGCATTAAGTTAAGATATCGTAATGAATTTAAGTGGATATGTGATCCATAGCTTATATGAATATAAATTCCAAATAAAGGACATTGGATTCGTCAAAACTGAGTTTTCCAGACAATCAAAATATTCCATACTCCCATAGTACTTAAAATTTGTGAGTATATAGTGTCCGGTTGTATTCGATACTTAGTTGTTTTATTGTATTATGGACAACATACAGATCATATGTAATTTTATTATTTTTATTTTAATTTATTTTGACATTTTTTTTTTCATAATTAGTAATTAAATTTAGGGCTATCTTATCTTTTCGTAGTGATCTCTTTCAACTACGATTTTTGGATCCTTTGTCCTCTCAGCTATTCGACATAAATAGATAAATTTGTAAAATAGTAATGAAGAATTCTATTAACAAAATATCAAAAGCATTACCCAAACATCATATTCAAATAGGCTAAGTAAAAAAGAAGAAAACATTAGAAGATTAAGACATCTAAAAAACACGTTTATAATGAAGTGAAGTTAGCCAAGATGCTTTCTTAATTTCGTTAATGTGCCATTAAAAATTAGACAAGGTCATAAATGATAAGCAAAACAAACAAACAAATAAGTAAATAGAGAAAGATAACCTAAGACGCGCACGTACACGAGGTGGTGGCAAGTTGCACAAATCAAATGACTCACTTACAAAGGGAGTGCCAGTAGAGTAAGCAAGCAGGAGGGGCTGAGGCAGTGCTACGCCTATGCATACAAAGCTAAATGGTAACTCAGTGGTTGGAGCTGTTTGCTTTGAGGGTCAGGCACTTCTTAAATGTCATGCGTACATATCTATGACTTCTTATTACTTAATATTCTATGCTAGTCGCCCAAAGAAACACACCTGACCTGGAAAATCAAATAAAAAAATCTTAAAGCGCAACATTAACGGCAGAGCAGTGCGTATACGCTGAAAATGAAAAGCAAAAATTTCCTTTTAACATTATTAAATTTTCTACTGACGGCGACTTTTTAAGTAGAATTTAATGAAATGATGAATAACCTCGGAGATTGCGTATACGCCGTGGATACTGTTTACATGCTGTATATACAACTAAATAAAAAAACATAATAACAAAAACAACAAATGTACTAAATTACTTCCCAAAACGCGCCAAAATAAAGAACAACAATACAAAGCTTTAAAGGTGTGGGTATCTATGAGCTTTCTCACTGATTTCTTCTGCTCATTCAGACGACTCCAAATTTAGTATGTGCGGCAGCAGCTGAGTTGCGCGAAGAAATCGCAGAGAACAAGCAACAATTTGACATTTGCGTGTTGATGCTTTCAGCCAAATAAATACGAAATGAAGCCGTTATTCATTCAACACCTTTCCCCCACTGGTGTTGCCTTCCTTTCCGACCGATCGATTGTTATCATTTGTTGCTTTCAGTGGATTATGTTGCAAGCGGAAATCAGTCAGTTGCCAAACCCAGCACACAAACACACACACACATACATATAAAGGGTACCACAACCCCCTCCAAGCGAGTGCGGCTTAACTCGGTCGCTGGCTGGCTGATGCTTGTCAATTTGCCTGACTGCAAGCCAATTTACGATGTTGCTGTTGCTGTTGCTGTTGGCGTCGACCGGAAGCCGCTGTTATGCGCTATCTAATCGTAAAATCGCTTATTTTAGTTGTTGCTTTCTTTTGTTTTCTCGTGTTTGTTGTTGGTTGTTGTTGGGTTGTTGCTGTTTTAAAATCCTTTGAATTCGCATAGAATCGCCTTGATTTATTACACGCCATTGACGCGCATTTACAAGCGGCTTTGATTCAAATTACAATAAGGCATGCCGTTGCGTAGAAGTGTGCGGGTGAAGACGTGAAGAATGTTACGCTTTGAAATTGTTGCAATTGATTTATAGCGGGACTTTAAGTCTATAAGAAATGGTGTGTATAACATTTTGTTACATAAAACTTTTGAAATCACGCGTATATTTCGGAAAGACACCACTAGTGCCTTCACGCATAATGTAGATTAAGTCTTAAAAATAATTTGGGCTTACTTCAACAGGTAATTGAATACGTTTTGTATGCCATATCTATCGATATGTCGTAATTAACTCTTTTGTATAAAAAATTAATTAATCAGTAAATTTTTGAAATGGACCTTAATAATGGATAATGAAAAGAAATATCGTATTTTATTACATACATTTATAATTGACAAAAAAAGCAATCATCTGATGAAAATTACCAACTTCTTATGAACAGGAAAAATAAAAAATGGCTATATGTATGTATTAAATTAATTAATTAATTTGGCTGTGCGAAAGGGATAAAAGGTCTCATTGAGATAATGAGTGCATTAATGCCTTGATATCTTCCTATTTCACGATAAACTTGCAATAGGTTCCAGGACACAGCGATATTTCAGATAACTGTAAAGAAGATGAACTTGTCCGATTAGGCATCACTTTACAAATAGAGCCACTCGTAGAATTGGCTGAGCCTTGGTGGAAACGATGACTGACTTTCTCAACAGGCAGGCAATGGTGGCCTGATTGAAATATGGACCACACATACCGACTACTGAAAAGAAATTATATAAGAACTCTAGTTGGAACTAACAGGTCACTGTCTGATTGGTAGACACGCCAGCAGACTACTCCTACGATAATTACTATAGAAGCTGCCCAGAAGCAGAAGAAGAAGAGACTGTAGCTCATTTTCTATGCGAATGCAAGGCTTTATATAGGAAAAGAAGGGCAACTATCGGGAAGAAGTTTTCTTGAAAGTTTCATATATAAAACTTTTTGATTTGTTTAACTTCAACAAGACCACTGAGTGATAGCGTTAGTGTGTGGCGATTCCAGTCCCGGTGGTTTCACAATGTGCCTCCTAAAGATCTGGTGCGTCGTCCTATACCTTCCTACCATTATTATGAATAGCTAAAATGACAAACTATACTGTCAAAATTACATACAAAATGTGTTACTACAGTGAGGACAATTACGATCAGTTATTAATTATCAATGACTTAAGGGTTTAGGTGGGTTTCAGAGACTGAAAACAAGGGTCTTTAACTTTTTTTAATATACCCAATCATATATTTCATTTAAACAATTCAGCATATCAGAGATATGTATTTAAGTGTATTTTGTGAAATTATTATTCAAAAATTCCGAAAATTCAGCGTTGGTACCTTATCTGACATGACGTGTCCAAAAAAAAAGCTTTTGTCGTGGACCACATAACTCATTATTGGTTGATCTAAAATCAATAAATCAAAATTATTTTGGAAATTAAATGGATAAATCTAGTTAATGAACGAAGGAAAAAAGAATATATTAAAATTTGTATTTTTGAAAATAGCTGTAAAAACTACATAATGTTTTTCCAAAGATGTGTGCAAAATTTGAACAAAATCACTTCATAACTTATCGAGATATCATGTCCACCGACTTAAAAGATGTGTTTTGAGATAAACGCTATTAAAGTTTCGGAACTTTCAAGCTCAGATTGATTTGATATTTTTGGATAATACAGTGGAACTTCCATAACTCGAACTTTGGAATTGGCAATAGATGTAAAATTTCATAGAAATTCCCTACCATAAATCGAACTTTTCGCTCAGGACATGATACAAAATTTAAAATTTTACTATTGAGGCATAATTTTAACAGAGTTCCACTATATCTTTAGAAAGCTAACAAAAAATATGATATTACTCTTATGGATTGCATAAATCATGTAACAAAGGTATGAGATACAGTGGCAATTTTGAAATTTTGAAACACACCTAACCCCTTAATAACATGAAAACAAATAGTCCGTAATAATCATAAAATGTATCGAAAGCTCATGGGAAATTATTTAAAAAAAAATTAAAAACAAGTAATAAGGTTTTAGCCTAACTGAGTTATTGCGCTGCCTAAAAAAAACATTTTGTTGTTATTAAAATGTTTAATAGAATACTCATATTTATGTAAATAAAATCTCACTTTCAAATGCTGACTGACTGCAATAATAACAATAATAATAATAAACAACTTTGCAAACTATTTGTTTTGCTGGCAAAAGTTTAGGCCAACTATTTATGAGATCATTTCAACTGTTCTTTATACAAACGATAAACTGTATGAGTGTGGGTTAATTAGAATTGCCACACATGCACACAAACATACAGTTACATGAAAGCAAATATTTTAAATAGTAAAAAGAACCGCAACAACCTACGCAATGCCAACTAAACTCCATTAAAACCATGTAAATAACCACAAACACTAACACACAGGCGATTTGCAGGCGACCAACAGACAAGGCAAACAACTAACCAGCATAAATGTTTTTTAATCTCACCGCCGATCATTACCGTTTGTGGGCACAATAAAATCAAAAGGCAGTGGAATAAAAACTTTGAATGCAACATTTGTTGACATAACACCAACAACAAACACACATACACACATATGTACATATTTAAATATATACATATATATATATATGCATATACGCACAGGTGCACACTCACATCTCTTAGTTTTGAATCGTTTGTGTTTAATGTTGGTTAAATGCTAAATCCACATAAAAAACTATTATGTACAGCTGCTCTCACGACACACACAGCCACACAAACACATGCGTGTGCTTACTGTAGCGCATTTGTTATTTGCGTTAGTGTGTGTGTTCAAAGTGGGCGTGTTTGTGCAACGAGTTGGCTAAGTAAACTCATTACTTATGTAAACAGGGAATAGTTGGCGATGATAAAACTTTTTGAAACTATTTGAAAAGTAACGAAATAATTGAAAATTCGCTTAAGCATACAAGCTGATGCTACTTGGCCTCACACACCCACGCCGCAACACCACAGCGTCGCACACAAGCGTCTATAAGCCCCTAAAAGTATGCATGTGTTTGCATGTGTGCCTCGGCGTGTAAACAATTACAATTTGTGCTCATTTCATGCAATTCTCCTCGCATATGCCACAGCACACACTCCACTCACCAGCCGTGTAACCCTTCACTTTCGCTTTCTTCTTTGCCACTGTGTGTGGCAACAATGTGGCAATAAGGCGTTTCACCGAGGCGTCTGTCTTTGTGTTTGTGTGTGTGTGTTTGGTTAGGTGGTTTTGCGAAAGGAGGGCGTCTGTTTACAATACTAATACATGCAAACAAGCAAGTTACAAGCTCAGCAAAGCAAATAGAAAAGTGATTAGTGGGTATTAGCGTGGAATTATATATAAAAGGATTGAGCATACAAACTTATATATTACAAACAGACAAACATACATTTGTATATGAATTTTGAATAATAATTTTAATGAAGATGGAAAATTTGCTTTTAGTTAAAACATGAATGACTAGTTACAGATTATTTGGTTTCTTATGAATTTTGGACTCAATCGAACTTTTCCAATTCTGAAGCTTAATTTTACTTATAATTAATGAAAAACAAAAACAAAAGAAAAGTTGAGAAAAATTTCTTGTTTTTGTTCGTTTCATATAACCTACAGTGATTTTTCAAGTTTCGATAAAATTCCATCAACTTATTGCTTGAATTCATCGGAAGTTATAAAAAAGTTTCGATAGATGGCGCTACAGTCAAATTGTCAAAAAAATCGTATTTAAACTAAAAAAGCCTGAATATAAAGATCAGCTCTTGTTGCCATTAGAATCAAAATTGATTAAATACTGAACTATATAATCGCATATTGTTCACATCCTTTTTTTATACCAATGTCTATATTAAAACCTTAGAGCTTCCTGTACAGAGTGTTACTTATTATATATTCGCATATATTTTTGTATTGTATGTCACTATATAGTCGTCAATGTACCTACACTTATGCATATTCAATTATTAATTTACATTTTTATATGACTTTGATGATGTGAAAAGCTACATATAATATCTACCTACCCTCTGTTTCAAGTGTTTAGGAACAGCTGGTTGGTGTGATTTATATAGACATACTATAATAGCTTTTATGAAATGTAGAATGATGTAATTGAAATTAATTTTCATCGGCATGAAATTTGATTTGATAAAATTCTCGCATCGACTCTGTGACTTCGTGTTGATTTTTGGTACAGGAAAGTTAGTGTGCTAATTCTTCTTACCAATATATGCAGATGATAAACCATGTTCAACCGATTTTCTCATTAATTCTAAAACTCATCATAATCAGTTTTATTTATCATTGAAAACCACAAGTCTAAAACATAATTTTTTAATGGAATTGTTTATTTAAAAAGTAAAAATTATATGTTCTCAGTCTTTTGTTCCACACTGCATCTACAACAGCTAAATGAATTGATAATATTTTTAGTATAAGCATAAGTACATTCACATATATGTCCGTGTATATTTTAGCGAATTGTGCTTAATGCCGCTATTAAATAATAAATGAGTAGCGTGCTAATTAAAATTTTCAATTAGCAGAATTTTAAATGAATTTTTTATTTTATTTGTTTATTTATTTTTTTATATACGTTACCTGACATTCAAAGTAATTATCGCATTTTTTTGGATTGCTTTTCATTCATAAAGGACACATATACTAGATGTCGAATGTCATGCAAAATCAACTAAAATAGTTGGAGATTTGGCAAACAAATTTCACATAATATTAAATTATGATTTGTGTTCAAATTTTCAAATTTAAATCAATTTTTTAGTAGAGTGCTACTTAAGCTACACATTTGTATAGTTAATTAGTATATTTTGCGAGGAAGATCAGTGCGACAAATGTAGTCAATATCTCGTCATATACCAATCCTCCGACTCAATATCTCAAAAACTATTTTTACTAAGACTTATTTAATGGGATTTCCCAGATTGAAATATATATACAATACATATACTAATACATAGTAACCGATATGCATGCTGTAAAACTCACCAGAAGTTAGAAAATATAATGTTAGTTATATGGGAGCTTGGAGAAGTTATGACCTGATTTTACACATTTTTGGCACGGAGACATATTATTAGAAGAAAATATTACACATTGAAATATGTTCATACTAGGCGACCGTTACGGCTTCGCACGGGCTTAAACAAACATTTCAAATGTTATAAATTTTTACACACGCTCCCATACATTTAAAAAAGTAAAATGAAGAAAATTCGAGCATGAAGTTATATTTTATTTGAAATGAGCTAAATCTTGATTACGATGTTTGGTGTCCGATGAAGATAGCCGAATAAAACTTTACACCAATAACGATTACAGGAAACGGAAGTCTCATAACGGAAAACGACGGATATGATACACACCGAAGTATTCCATGAACAGGAAACATTTATGTTAAGCCCTGAAGTTGACGCTGCTTCCGTCACTAAGCCTTTTCTGGAGAAGGGACGTTTCCTGTCCAATTTCCACTTCCGTCATCCACTATATCGAACATCAGTTTCCGGTAAAATATTTCCGGTTGCTCCATTTCCGGGACCGGCACATCATTCCCATATCTGGTGCCAGTTGGCTCAATATGTTTCCGGATGCCCCACATCCAGTTCCAGTGACCAATATTCAGCCACCCCATCCGGTTCCGGCAATATCGTTATCCATATCCGTTTCCGGATGCCCCATTTTCGGTTCCGGAAACCCATCGATCATATTCCGTTACCCCATATCCGGTTCCGGATGCCCATTTCCGGTTCGGTAACATCATCTGCGGTTGCCCCATGAGGTCAATGACCCCACCTTGATCACGTGATGTCATTTCGAGGTCACGTGATATTTTGTTTATAGGTCATTGACCCCGCCCAGATCACGTGAAATCATTTCAAGGTCACGTGATATTTCTGTTTACAGGTCATTGACCCCACCCCGATCACGTGATGTCAATTCAAGGTCACGTGATATTTTTGTTTACAGGTCAATGCCCCTACCCTGATCACGTGGTGTCATTTCAAGGTCACGTGATATTTTTGTTTACAGGTCAATGCCTCTACCCTGATCACGTGAGGTCATTCCAAGGTCACGTGATATTTTTGTTTACATTTTTGTGTGAAGTCAATGACCCCACCCTGATCACGTGATGTCATTTCGATGTCACGTGATTTTTTTGTTTACAGGTCATTGACATCGCCCAGATCAAGTGATGTCAATTCAAGGTCACGTGATATTTTTGTTTACAGATCAATGAACCCACCCTGATCACGTGATGTCATTTCAACATCACGTTCTGTTTGTACACAGTTTTACTCCGATATCTAAATTGGTTCTTGATTTATATGAATATCGCAAAGTGAACGAATAAGTTTGAATTCAAAATTGAGTTGGAAAAGTGGTCGTGGTTTTGAACCGATTCCGCCCATTTTCAAACCGTAGCATCACGGTGTAATTAAAAATAATGGACCAATCTTTGTTAAAATTAGTTGAAAAGTTCCTGAGAGAGGTTTTTCATTCTTGGTTATTATCCGATTTCATGTTGCGTGATGAGATAGTAAAGGATCTTAACTGTATATATGGATTGAACTTTTATCTTTTCTATACCCATAAACATGAGTCTATTATAACACCATTTAAAAATGTTATGAAAATACGCACCATATAGTCCGAGCAATTTGTTTGGCCATGGTTAGAATATTTAGTTAACACAATTAAAACACAATAAATATAACCAGAATGGCTACCGTTAGTCTTTCCTTCCCTTACACACATACGAGTATGTGCAAACAAAGTAAAAGAATACATCCGCACACACTCATTCATACATTTCACCACAGGAAAGGAAAAACTAACCATTTTAAATGCACCGCTTGCGGCACTTGTCTTCCGTCTTCCGCTGTTAGTTAAATAAATTCAATGCCTAAGTACCCAACAATGAAGTCTATTCAAATTGTAACAAAATGTGCTGACTAAAATACCAAAACAAAGCAGTGCACTGCAACAACAACAACAACAACAATAGCTAACAAGTGCGCTTAATAGACACTTGTTAAAACATACAAACAAAGAAACAAACACACGGACACACAGACAGAGTTGCATTGGCGAGTTCATTTCATTGTGCACCATCCTCAACGTTGCACTCACCATAAAAGCGCAACAGTTGCCAAACACACACACACACACACACACATAGAGAGGCACACAGAAGAGCGCAATTTACGAATTTCGGGCAGCCAGCAGCTAACAGATGGCAAAAGGAGCGATGGTAATAAATCTTAACTCGAAAAGTTGTTACCAAAACTTTCCAGCAGAAAAACAACAAAAGCAACAATGCAACGAGTGAACCAGGCAAGCAGGCAGCTTGCCAACACAATCTATTGTACAAGTGTAGTATAGTTAGTAATGCTGGCTGGGTGTGACCACACCAACATCACCCAAATGTCCGTCCGTTGTGTGTCCGTTGGCCCGAAAATTGTTATTGTGTTAAATTGCAATTTGTGTGCCGGGGCGCATCGCCGAGCAAAGGATTTGGCTGGTTGTCGGTAATTTTCGCACATTTGTACCAAACAACGCTGCCAACATGGCGTATACGTAACGTCACAGTGAGCGCTGCAGATGTGCCCTGAACTAGTAGGCACGGACAAACTGTTGAGTATTTTATTAGAGATGTGCGGTGGATATATTAATATTAATAGCGACGGGATTCACGGAGTTAATTTTAAAATATAAATAAAAAATGTATTACTTTATACAATAATATATTGAAGGACCTTGATTTATTACTTCGTCAAATAGGTTGAATGATATAGTCTAACTATATATATATATATATATACTAGCAGACCCGGCCACACGTTTTTGTGGCTAGGTATACATTAAATTAAGTTGGTCCAATCTTGGCTTCGGCGACGATATTGATTACTCGAGGTCGATATATGTTACGCAGCATGATGACAACTCACACTACTTTTAATTGCAAAGTGAGTGTTGATAGTTCAGGCAATTTTAAATAGTTTGGGATAATTGACTACGTCATCCTGGTTTGTAGCTGTGTCAACTCTCTTGGACCGAAATTCTAAATTGTCGTATTAAGATCATCGATATATTTTTTTTACCACCAATATAGGTTATTCAATTAGTCATTTATGGTTATCATATTGAGATTTCATGTCAGGAAAACTTCTCTTTCGAGTCAATGAAGTGACAGAAATCTGTTGGAAATGCTATTAATCTATCGAGGTGTCAACTACGACCCTACCATTTCCAACTGATTCTACAATCCCAATTTGATACTGTTGTAAAAACACTCATATGTTAGTCGTTAGTTGGCGATTCTTTTTGTGTCACCACAAATTAAATGATTGTATGCATGCGATTAGCCCGTCAGTAACAGTTGATCCAGAAATAATTGGAAGAGTCTGGGTAAATCACCATAAACGTTCATCGACAATCAAGATCTTTTAAAGTCCTGTGCAGTACCTCCAGCGACTTCTTGAATATTTGGAAAATCTTCGTTATAGCGCTATTTTTGGCGATTTTGCCGACTGGTGTTTCGTTCATTTGCAATTTAGGAGTAATTTGAAGGCCGAATGTGCCGTTTGTTTGCCTACTAACAGGTGCCAAGATGCCCCTATTCCCGAAAATGAGTGAAATTGGTTCTAGATTACATCAGCCCTCATTTACTATATATGATGATTTTCTATTGGACTTTATGTCGAATACATAGGTAAAATTGTGTGTTATCTTAATAAAATTACATCAATAACTTGCGAGAGTATAAAATGTTCGGTTGGACCCGAACTTAGCCTTTCCTTATTTGTTACAAATTGTTTTGGGCTATCGACACAACCTTATACAATTGAACAATAACAAAAATATTTTAACAAAACAACAATGACCACCTTCAAAATATTATTTTTTTGTTTTCTCTTTTTATTTTTTTCTTGTCAACTCGAATAAAATTCTCTTATTATTATCTTCCTCGCAATTTTTTCCATATTTACTCACTCTCTAATCTTTTCCTGGCCTTCCACGAATATTTCAAGACTAAAATTAGCCAAATCGGTTTGGCCGTTCTCGACTTTTTTGCGAGACTAACGAACAGCAATTCATGTTTATATTATATTTATGTAACTGTAAATTAGAAGTAAAACAAATTGTTAATTATTAATATCTCCTAACTAAATTTCATCAAAATCCGTTCAGCCGTTTAGGCATGATAGAGCCTGGGAGTTTTGCTCAAAACCCTAAAAAATCACTAACTCAATTCAGTTTTCTGCCTACTTCCTACCCTCTAAGTACGATGACGTGATCTTTTTGATCTTATATCCGTTTTTAGGTAACCATCTATTACCTTACTAAATTTCATCAAAATCCGTTCAGCCGTTTGGACGTGAAAGAGCAAAACTCCCAACAAAAACGACTAAAAATCACCTAAAAATCACTAACTCAATTTAGTTATCTGCCTACTGCCTACTCCCTAAGAACGATGGCGTGATTATTTATAGCCTATGACCATTTCTAGGTTATCATCTATCACCATACCAAATTTCATCAAAACCCGTTCAGCCGTTTAGGCGTGAAAGAGTAACAGACAGACAGAGTTACTTTCGCATTTATAATATTAATATGGATATAGATCTATAGAATCTATGAGCATAGTGGAGACATTTGGACTTTCTTTAAACTCTCTTTCGGTATTCTCATCCATATCCATCGTTAGTTTCGCACTACTCGTTCCTTCATTTTTTCTCTGAATTATTCTCTTCACATTAAAACCAAAATTACTTGTATGCGCGCCATTGGCGTTGTAACGGGTTTCTTTTGGAGGTGGTTTTGTTATAAGCACACGCTGCTAATTGAAAGCATATTGTTAGCCAATTACGAGTATAATTGTAATGTGCTGGCCGTTGAAGAATACAGTTATTGTGTATTTATAAGCAGTAATAAATTAGCGAATTATGGTTGAGAAATATTTTAGGAGCTTGTTGGGGAAACACAAAATAAGTGAGTATACTTATTAGTTTGACCTAGTTGTATTGAATAGCAACGGTAAGAAGATTATTTGTACTTGAAAATACTGACTTAAAAGGTTTTTGAAAATTAATTATGAAAGCATAGCAAAGTCATAATAACAAGACCTATCAATTCAATATACATATCAACTATAGAGCAGGAAATAATTTGTAAAAATTTTTTTTTGTGTTATTCAATCTAAAGCATGTATGGGTACTTACATTTTTTCCATCCGCTGTTTTTATAAATTATATAGATATCACTTCAATGTTCTAAATAATTATAAGCTCTGAAAAAAGAAATAATTCATATAGTTAATTTTAGTGTTTCAAAGCTTATTTATTTATTATTTAGATATTAGAGTGTTAATAACACTGTACAACGCTTGGCTGGGTATTGAGCCAAACTTACTTTTACCAGGATATGGATACAGGTCGATTTTCTTAACTTAATGGTATATACAGTGGAACTCTAACTTGAATCACCATAATCTACAAAAAAACTTCGAGTTATAGAATTTTCATTAAAACATATAAATTTTCAAACAGCTGTAAAATATTGAGTTCGAGTTATGGAGAACTTCGAGTAGGGAAGGAAATTTGTATGAAATTTAGCTTCTAAACCCTATTGCCGATTCAAGTATTCGAGTTATGGACATCTTCGAGTTATAGAAATTCGAGTTATGGAAGTTCCACTGTACAATGTTTCCGTCAAAGATTAATATAAGATCTGTTATTAGGAGTTAAAGTTGGATGTTTGGAAAAAAAATTTAAAAATATGCATATCAACAAATGGGCGACATGTCAAGTTTTCAAAAATTGTGCCAGTATTAAAGGGGTTAGGTGGGTTTCAGAGACTAAAAACAATGGCATTTTTACATTTTTTTTTAAATATATAACTACAATCATATATTTCATTTAAACAATTCAGCGCATCAAAGATAGTTCATTAATAATGCTTTGCAATGAAAAAGTGTCAGCAAATTGCAAAATCAATTGATTTAAATTTTTTTGGACACTACTTGGTATTGGCAACACAGACAAATAACTGCACTAAATGGCAAACAGCGTGAGTTTTATTAAAATATTCTATTTACTATATTTGAATGGCGACCGCATTTGCCATTTTGTGTTGACTAACACAATTATATAGTATGTCAGCAGAAAACACAGAGATTATTGTTTGATTATTTACTAAATAAAATAAAATACTATACTATACTATATATTATTACATACATATATACATATACATACATACATATGTATTTCAGCGCATATAAATATAAGGGAAAATATTTATTTAGCACATGACCGCCTGCTAATCATATTTCGGCGCTAATACTTTGACTACTGCCCTGTGAAAACACAGAGGTATTTGTCTCTATTATTTTATTTGTATGAAAATCAATTGGAAAATGTTTATTTGTTTCTGATAAGCATGCGACCACCCTTGATGATGTGGTTAAAACTTTTCACAAATTTTGTTTTTTGAATTTTCATGCCTATCACAGATACGAACTTACCATTTCACAAGGATTTTTTCAAGTCTCCATTGAATTTCGGAACGCCTACTTATTTGGAAGCTCTGACATTTGATTTCATCATTCGGAGATAAATAAAGAAATCTTAATTAGTGTTTTTACTTTAACTAACGAAGTTGATATTCGGACTAATTTTGCCGATTTCTAATACCCAAACTTTTAGTTTTCAATCCATTTTCTTTACTACCTTTTCACACAGCCAAACTAATTGATCAATTAAACTTTTGATGGAGAAAATAGTTTTTGCCTTTCACACTGCCGGCTACTTGATAACCGATCAGCTATTATACATTTTTGTTTTTGCTTTTCATAAGAAGATGGTAAGTTTCATCAGCTGATTGTTATTTTTAGCATCGACATGTGCCGCCTTGTAGCGTGAACAACAACTCGCAGCCAAAGAACGTATATACTATATAATTACAAATACGGTCTTTGTCGCAGAGTTGCATTCGATTCGATTACAATTCAATTACAAATTAATGTAGAATATTATTTTGTATGGTAAATCGATCTTAATCAGCGTTTTAATCTGGCCGGTTAATTGATCAATTAACTCCTCTGTGAAAAGGCTATTAAGGTAATTATGTTTTTTTTAATTTCCCTCAATTATTTGAATGAAATTAAGTACTTGAGATACTTAAAAGTGAATGAAATTTTTTACAATTTTTCTTTTTTTTTACTTTTTATTACGTAAGCATATATATTTTTTAATTCACTAAATTTTAATTACATTGCAACATGTTTTGAATCCATTATGAAACAATTCCTACTATCTTATTCAATTACTATAAATAGCTAAATAATTAGCACTCATTTGTCATTTAATTAGACTCTAAGCAGGCTTGTCCAATAATCACTGGCAATAAATTCTTCATTTTGCCAAAATAAATAAGAAAATTGATGTTGTGCTATATTTATTGATCCAAAGCATTACTGCCAAAAATGAAGACTCGCAAGTTGTTGCTTACAAGTTGCATATTAAAATTTGCCGCGCTTAATTAAATAATTATAGGCGATATATCCGCTTAGCGCAGAACGTAATTAACATGCGGCGATTAGCGTCCTATATACATACATACATATACATATTATTAACGGTTAATCGGCGCTTTCCACCAGCCTCACCAACGTCCACGCAATTTCGCGCTTAAGCAGCTCGGCCAAAAGCCAATTAAGCGTGTTTGCTTCCCAACGATTTGCCGTGCAAAGCGGCTTAAGTTGAAACTATCGACTGCATTAGCAAAAAGCTGCTTGCCCTCGCTGCCTCTCACCCGCACCCTCCACCGCTTCAGGTGTATTCTCGTGTATGCATATTATGGTTTTAACCGCCACTCGGCCGGCAACAAACGGCAATCATGGCGACATCCGTCCGACAACGCAAATTACATGACGACGAGTGCTGCTCTAAGCGCCATCAACCTAATCGGCAGCGGCGGCGCCGACAACTGGTGGTCACTACACTTCCACTAAAAGGACACTTGTAGTCTTTGAACGCGCTGCTGTAAAGCCCGCTGCCGGCGTCGCTAATGTATTGTCACTTTGTCATAGCCGCCGCATAACCGCAACGCGACCACAGCGGCCGCTGATTGACAATCATCGAAGTTATCATTGCTGTTTGGATGTGGGTGCGGCTGTGCGGCAGCTGCAATGGCCAAACACATACAAATATACATAAACGCTTGTGTTGTTGTTGTTTGACATTGCGGTCGTTGTGGTTGTTTTTGTAGCTGTTATCAAACGCTCGCATCTATTGACAATTGTTTGACGCAATCTTCGGCTTGACGCTAATTAATTAAATTCATTCAAATTGGCGTCTCAATGTGATTCGGCAGCAGCCACCCACGCTCTCTCTCTCTCCATTTCGAGGAGCAAGCACAGTGGGTGAAAATAGTTGTTTGACAGGATATTTTTTCGGTCCCAGATAATATTTTTTCTCTTTGAATATTAAAATAATTGGAAAACATTGCGTTTGGATTGAGGTGGGCAAAGATAATATTAAGAAGATAAAATGAAGAATAATTTATGTAGTGAGAGATTGAAATATATGGTGGTTGCGTGCGATTCATCACTCTGAGCGCTATATGATAGCTCTGCTCTTCTAGCCCAATAAATCACATCTAAAGAAAGAAAGAAATTATACACTTAAGTGCTTTACAAAAAAGGTGTGTTGTGTCTGTGACCAGTTTTAAAATTAAATTTTTTCAAATTTAAATACTAACTATATATTCTGGAAAACCTCCAAAAACTGAAGTGGTAAAAACATTTTAGACTAGCTTTAAAACTGAAAATTTAGAAATTTAAATACAGTGGAACTTCCATAACTCGAAGTTTTTTTGTGGATTATGGTGATTTGAGTTAGAGAAGTTCCACTGTATTAATGATACATATATACTTGAAAATTACAAAAAAAACCAAACTGGTATAAGTGGTTAGACCAGTTTTAAAAATAAAATTTTGCAAATTTACATAAACTAATATGTTATTGAAACATTTAAATAACTAAACTGGTATAAATATTTTAGACCAGTTTCGAAATTAAAATTTAGTAAATAAAAATTTCCGGTTTTTTAAACAAAAATTTATTCGAAGAACTTTTTTGTCAGCAATATATTTTACATTAACACACTGTAATTTTTGTAGCTTCTCACAGAATTTTACCCAAAAATAAATCAAAGCCGTGAGTTCGTAGAAATTACCCAAACCAATGGTCGCCAAGCAAAACAAAATACTCACCACTGTAAATTTAATTACAATCATAGCAATGCGAATGGTGGTTACAATTAATTGGCAGCAGTCAAGTTGAAGACGCAAGTACCGATACTCCAAAGAAAGAAGGGAGGAATTAAGAGATTTTGTATTCAGCGTTAATTTCAAGGCTAAGCATTCTGAACCGCAGCCAATTGGTATGCTATTTCGCGGGGATAACTTCAACTCTGGCTCTTTAAATATTAAATATTTTGATTGTCTGCGCAACTGTTGGCAATCGCATTATTTATTTCATATTCAATTACATATTAATTAGATATGCATTTAATTACTTATCTTGTTTAAGCCTCTGACGAATTTTACAAATTAGACTGTGTTGCGCAGGCATAACAAGGCTTACGACAGAGAGTGGAAGAAATCACACAGCTTAATTTATAATAATTAGAAAATGTAGTGAGGAAAATTGTTTGTTGTAATGTAGTATGGGTAGTGCGAGAAATTTCTTTTAACTTCAAATTTATTATTGCTCGAAGTGGATTTTGCCGAAATAGATTGATAAGTCTTTTGGAAGGAGAGCATCTATTGTAACTTACCAAAAAAATCAATTTTTCTTTCTTCGTCTCTCAATCATCGGCTTTCTAAAAGATCGAATCGGGTTTATGAAACAAACACAAATATTAGTATAGCTTTTCTAATGATATAACATCACCCCTTTTCTAAGCGAGTAATGTAAATGCCGAACGAGGCTACCATCATCGTTTGAGATCAACAATAGTTTAATATGCGAACTGATCGCAGTGAGCGAGTTGATCCTAGTTTCGGTCCAAAACTCGTAATCAACCTCCGAATCAGAAAAACCTTATCCAAAATCCATAAATTGTTCCAAGATCGATTGAATCTTGAAAAATATATTTTGAGGAATATATAATAGATTGTTAGTACATTGTAAAGTGTTTCTAAAAAGCTCTCTATTGGAAGTGGTCCGGAAGTTTAGTCCGAAAAGCCATACCAAAGTGGTTGGTACCTCGTTAATCGTCATTTTTTTAATAATACACACGAAATCTACTTTTTTTATCAATTTCACCCATAAGCAATATCTACCTCGTCAAAATATCAAAGGACACATTTACCAAATTTTGACAAGGTCAGAATCTAAAGTTATCTCTTGGACAGAAATACGTATGAAAACCCAGAAATCAATTTGTCATCTTGACTATATTTCAGATTGATATAGATTTTGATGCAATTCCCACAACAAGCCACTGTTTCCAGCAGGGTTGCACGGCTTTCACTAGTAAACACACCAAGCGGTCTCTGTGCTGTACAACACCAAAAAGTCTGCATTTATTGATGACATTATGTTTTGTGTGTGAAAATTAATTTTAATTATTTATGTACTATGCCATGTATGTTCGGGCTGCACAAAATTGTCATTGTAGCAACAACAATGCACGCCACTTTTACCCTTTATACCAACAAAGTTTACAAGTTAAAACACTTGTTTGTTAATGTTGCTGTTGTTGTTGTAGTTTTCTTTGTTATTTTTGTTGTGTGTACCGCATTAAATGTGTAATTGGTTGCTGTTTTCATGAATTTATTGCAACGGTTTACATAACTGTGTGACAAGGCAAATTGCAATAAAATACAATTAGCTTAATTGTTGTTGTTGTTGTTGCTACTGTTGCTGTTACGGTTTTTATATTATTTATTTAACAATTTGTTGTCATGTTGCAATTAACTGCCGCCGCCGCTGTTGCTGTAGCCATTGCCGCTACTGAGCCCGACTGCAATGACGAAGTTACAATAAATGTTGTAAAATTCAATTATTGTTCAATAACAATGACAAAAACAACAAACAGAAACAGAAACAAAAACTTCAGAACATTGCACGAGCGCATATTCGTTGCATGTAATCCCTGAACGCTTGCAACGGTTTAATGTCACAGGCGAGTTCACTCACATGTGTGTGTGTGAGCAGATATTCATATGAAATGTGTTTTGCGTATGTGGGAGTACAGTGGGCGTCCACGGAGTGTAATCACGAATTCTGAATTTCTCAAATTCATAGTAATGCTCATAAGTTCCTATTTAGTACTAATCCAATAAACTCAGTACATATTTTGATGAACATAAGCCACCAACACCTTCCAGCTTTTTTAAATGCTGCTTGAAGCTATAGATGTTAGAAGAGGTCCTTAGGCCTTGTTACGTTCTTAATACAGGACGTGCGACAGAATTATCTTAGATACATAAATATATTCGGAAAGAGTGACTTGAGTAACATGGACTAGCTGTGAGATCTCTATTTAAAGAGGAATCATATTAGATGATGACAAACTTTTAAATCATTACATCTGTGAAAGTTCATCCTCCTGTCGGTTGGGCCGAGATATCTTCAAAGGCTCACAATGTCAAAAGGAAAAGGTATTGAAAGGCAGGCTGAAAAAGGGAGGAGTTTTTTCAAATCCAGTGCGTTACTTAGTTGGAATTTACTTTGGATCATAATCCATGTGACTAATCAGCTTAAGCTTAAGTGCGTGCTCTTGATTATTATCTTTTCCACCAACAAGCTTAGACTTCTTGCCCTCTTCCTTTGAGTTAGTTTACATGCGGAAATGAAGATTACATCTATTAATGAGTATATAAGACCTCGCGATTTGAATACCTTGAGACCTTGTTGTTTATTAGTATTATTAATCGACGCTTGAAGAACAACAAGGCAGCGGGGGCCGATGGATTGCCGGCCGAGCTATTCAAATACGGCGGCGAAGAGCTGATAAGGTGCATGCATCAGCTTCTTTGCGAAATATGGTCGGAAGAAAGCATGCCCGACGATTGGAATCTCAGTGTACTCTGCCCAATCCACAAAAAGGGAGACCCCACAATCTGCGCCAACTATCGTGGGATAAGCCTCCTTAACATCGCTTATAAGGTTCTATCGAGCGTACTGTGTGAAAGACTAAAGCCCACCGTCAACAAACTGATTGGACCTTATCAGTGTGGTTTTAGACCTGGAAAATCAACAACTGACCAGATATTCACCGTGCGCCAAATCTTGGAGAAGACCCGTGAAAAAAGGATCGACACACACCATCTATTTGTCGACTTTAAAGCTGCTTTCGACAGCACGAAAAGGAGCTGCCTTTATGCCGCGATGTCTGAATTTGGTATCCCCGCAAAACTAATACGGCTGTGTAAGTTGACGTTGAGCAACACCAAAAGCTCTGTCAGGATCGGGAAGGACCTCTCCGAGCCGTTCGATACCAAACGAGGTTTCAGACAAGGTGACTCACTATCGTGCGACTTCTTTAACCTGATGCTGGAAAAAATTATAAGAGCTGCAGAGCTAAACAGAGAGGGTACCATCATTTACAAGAGTGTACAGCTTCCTGGCGTACGCCGATGATATCGATATCATTGGAAACAACACCCGCGCCGTTAGTTCTGCTTTTTCCCGCCTGGATAAGGAAGCGAAGCGAATGGGTCTGGTGGTGAACGAGGACAAGACGAAATATCTCCTGTCATCAAACAAACAGTCAGCGCATTCGCGTCTTGGCTCCCACGTCACTGTTGACAGTCATAACTTTGAAGTTGTAGATAATTTCGTATACCTAGGAACCAACATTAACACCGATAATAATGTCAGCCTTGAAATCCAACGCAGAATCACTCTTGCCAACAGGTGCTACTATGGACTGAGTAGGCAATTGAAAAGTAAAGTCCTCTCTCGACGAACAAAAACTAAACTCTACAAGTCCCTCATCATTCCCGTCCTACTTTATGGTGCAGAAGCGTGGACGATGTCAACATCCGATGAGACGGCACTAGGAGTTTTCGAGAGAAAGGTTTTGCGGAAGATTTACGGTCCCTTAAACATTGGCAACGGCGAATACCGCAGAAGATGGAATGATGAGCTGTATGTGTTGTTCGACGACATAGACATAGTCCAGCGAATAAAAAGACAGCGGCTACGCTGGCTGGGTCATGTCGTTCGAATGGATGAAAGTGCCCCAGCTCTGAAAGTTTTCGATGCAGTACCCGCTGGTGGAAGCCGAGGAAGAGGGAGACCTCCACTCCGGTGGAAGGACCAGGTGGAGAAGGACCTGTCTTCACTTGGTATTACCAATTGGCGCCAAAACGCCAAAAGGAGAGATGCGTGGCGCACTGTTGTGGACTCGGCTATAACCGCGTAAGCGGTTTCTACGCCAGTTAAGAAGAAGAAGAATCGACGATTAAGGTGCGCAAGAGCTCGTTGTAGATGAAAGCTCGACATATGGAGAAACCTGAACATGTGTCCTTCCCAAACCGGATGGTAAGACCACCATAAAAGAGGCTGTGTCACATTTTTCTCATGTTTAGAGTGGTCGCTAACCTCACTAGCTCAGAATAAAAGTAATTTTAGTAGATATAATTTAAAAAAATGTGATCTTAAAATGAAAAGTAATGTATGTGAATGTATTTGGCGTTGAACCGTTTAGCCGGTTATAGCCAATCGCTGAGAGAGTGGAGGCTTTCCCATTCGTCGGCTTCCTCCGGCGGGTACTGCATCGAACACTTTCAAAGCTGGAGTGTTTTCGTCCATTCGGACAACATGACCTAGCCAGCGTAGCCGCTGTCTTTTTATTCGCTGAACTATATCAATGTCGTCGTATAACTCGTACAGCTCATCGTTCCATCGTCTGCGGTATTCGCCGTTGCCAATGTTTTGAGGACCATAAATCTTGCGCAAAATTTTCCTCTCGAAAACTCCTAGTGCCTAATGTCTCATCTGATGTTGACATCGTCCGAGCTTCTGCACCACAAAGCAGGACGGGAATGATAAGCGACTTGTAGAGCTTGATTTTGGTTCGTCGAGAGAGGACTTTACTTTTCAATTGCCTACTCAGTCCAAAGTAACACCTGTTGGCAAGAGTTATTCTGCGCTGGACTTCGAGGCTGACATTGTTCGCGTTGTTGATGTTGATTCCCAGGTATACGAAATTATCTGCGACTTCGAAGTTATGACTGTCAACAGTGACGCGGGAGCCAAGAAAAAAATTAAAAGTAATGTAATCCAAAAATAACGGGAATTTTGGTTTTTTGAAAAAAATATTTATTCATTCGTCTAAATTAATATTGTTGCCTTCAAGAGTCCCCATTCGATATTATGCGAGCCCTTCTTCCAATCTTCGAAACTGTTCTCAAACTCGATTTTTGGGATATCGTTTGGTTCTTTCAGCGATTTCTCGTTTGTTTGTAAAGGTAGATAAGGATCTCTTTATTTTTTGAAATATCAAAAAAGTCACACGGAGTCATATCTGGCGAATATTGAGGCTGGGGCATCGTAACAGTAATATTTTTGACCAACCATACACGAACAAGCAACGAAGTGTGAGCTTTTAACAAACGTCAGCAATGAATACAGCTGAAAATACTGTACTTTAGAAGCATATATCAAAACCAATAAAAATAAAAAAATTGGGTTTAAGCTTTTGACGCCTATGGTATACACATACGAATACATTTACAGTTAAATTTAATTGCTCGCCATTTTTTACAAGCCGCGTATTTATTTTGAGGCTTTTTTGTTTGCGCATTTTGCGACGATTACAAACCAAAAATAAGCGAGGCAAAAACAAGCAAAAAACCAAATAATGAAAATAATGAATCCACAATTAACAAAGCGGTTGAGAGGAGGGCAGGAGGTGCGTTGTAACAAAGCATTGGCTTGCCACAGAACAACAGCAATAAAAATGGCCGCTAACAGCAGCATACGCATTCATTAACCACTTGTTTGTTTTATAGCTGCCCGCCATTAAATTACCCAACCACCAATGTGACTAATTGTGCAAACCAAATACATTTGTAAGTAATGTATGTATATATATGTGTGTGTGTGTGTGTTGCAGCAAATTTTGATATTTTATTGTGCTGATACTACACTTTTTAAACGCCATGACCAAACGTAATGCCGAACTAACACAGTCATCTACAACAACAACAACAAAAAGGGCTTGGGGTACAATGGGTTGGTTGACTCGCTGACTCTTTGGCTGCTTATACATATACATTTGCATTTGCCTGCTCACATAATTAGCCGAACGCAATGCTTTCGCTGAATTGGCAGTTGCCGCAGCACTCCAGCTGTTGTTAGAAAATTATTAATTATTGAATTACGACTACAATATGCGCCTGTTCATTCATTAACAAAATTGATTTATACGAAAAGCGTTGGAGTTTGGAGCGCATTGGCTCACTGTTGTACCAACATCCCAGTGGCTTTATGCCAAAACACACAAATACACACACGCACATTACAACACCAACACATATGCATACAAAATATTTGGGTTTCATTCACATCGTTGTTGCTGTTGTACTGCTGACCGCCACCACACCAACCCTCACGTGGCATCCTCCTCTGTGCGCCAACATCCAGCCACTAATCTATATTCCATTGCTTCGTTGGCAATATTTTGTAGCATAAAATTAGCTTTCGTTTTGGTTGTTTTTCTTTTTGTTATTGTTGTTGTTTTTTGTGTTTTTTTTTTGCGTGTATTTTTGTGCAACACAACAGGCAGTTGTTCGCTGCTGGTCGTTCCGGGCTATTTTTAATTGAATTGTTCGTTTAGTTGTGCGTAATTATGCGTGTCAGCAGTGAAAGTGCCTCATTATCACACATTTGGGGATTAATTAATGCTGCGCTACAGCTTTCTCCATTAATGCCGTTATGCGACCAAGGTACCCCGATACATCGATGTAATGTGTATTGTAATTAGACTGTGGCACTCTGTGTGATTTTAATAGTTGTTGTGGTCAAAATTTCGAATTTCATTTATTGTGGAAGTGAAAGCTTTAACTGTTGAAAGCTCTAAAAGATTACTAAAAGCTCTGAAAGCTACATTATGAGGCAAATTCTGTTTTTACTAAGTGTAATATTAAACAGTTTTTTCGAGAGATTGATCAAAAGTGAAATTATTATTTTCTACGTTTTTCGAAGTTAGTTCGAATTTTCGAAATTAGATTTATTGAAAAAATAAATTTGAAAAAGTACAAAAAATCAATCAAATATATGGCAGATGCTATAAAAAGACAAAACCGGATTTTCGAAACTTATAAAATTTCACTTTTCAAAGAAAAAGAGGTCAAAATGGGATCTTCGAAAAAAAAATGAAATATTGGTTTTATATTAAAGGGGGGTTTCTTTTGATATTGTTGTTGGGTGTTCGATTTGGTTTAGAGAAATTTTGAGAAAATTCAATATTTTTAGGTTCGTATGTATGAAAACGCTACACTGTGCTTGGACTACTTGAATCGCAAAATTTTATTTCATAAATATGAGGAACACATATATTTCAAAATCACAACACTTTAAAAACTAAAATAGCAAAAAAATTTATCAATAACAAAGTTAATAGCACTTTCGAAATATATTATATATGACAAATACATATGAAAAATCTATGGAACTGTTTTACTTACTTATACTTATAGTAATCTTCTCGGGATGACATGTGGATAGTAGTATCTAAACCGAAGGAACTGTCTAAGGATAAAGGATAAGAATACTATCAGGTGGCTTGAAGTGCTTAAAAAAGGTAACAGATCTATATATTTAATCACTTCTTTGCTGCGAATAACTGCTCACCATCACTCTTACCAACTTTAAAAATCAAGTCACTTCCGTTGCACATATTACTTGGCATCCGGCCCGCACCACATCACACCCTACATATTAATATGCAGTATTTAAAAATTCCAACGAAATTGACTTCCCATACGTAAACACGAGCTTCCGCCATTTGTAATTGGCCTTTTACTGGTCAAACAATCAAATGAAAGCGCTGAAAAGCGAAAAAACAACAACAGCAAATACAATACTTTTATTTATGAATACATATTTCTGGCAGCTTTTGTTCGCTGTTTGTTTGGCCAACAATATCGAACATGTGGCAGCGCTTGGTAGTAATATTGCCGGGTAGTATGGGCAACAAATATGAAATTAACACGAAAATATTTTTAAAAATTCTGCAATAACGAACAATTCACAAGAACAAAGTGAACAAGTGAAATTAAAACAAACAACACACAGCACAACAACAATCACTGAATTACCGTACAAATTAATGCACAATAAAACAATCAATTGAATTCCATTGCATCCGTTTGGACGTTGCCGGAAATTGCTCTTTACATATGTGGTATGCACAGGTACATACATATGTACATTTACATATATAAATATATATCAGTACTTGTGAAATTCTGATGTTTATGAGTGTGATCCCTGAGTGGAACTAGTTCAAAACTAATAGAATTGTTTCTATTTTTCTATTCATACTTCCATCAGAGTATTATAGGGGTCAAATTTAAATAATAAATTTGTGACAATTTGATTGTCCATTTTTTCGAAACTTGGATACATTTCGACCGCTATAATCATTGGCTATATTCGTTCATTCGAAGAAAGAACAAAAGATCATAGCTGCTACTAAGCTTTTTCAACGAACCAGTTCGGGACTAGTCAGGCTTTCTACTATCTTCTTACCTGCCTACATTTGCATATTTCATCTCGTCATACAGTGCCAAATTTTGTTGGTAATAAAGTAAAACAATAGGTAGACCACAAAGTACAAACGATTGGCTTCGTCGTGCATATACCTGGGGGCTATCACCAAACTAATTTATTTAATATAACGATATTTTTTGAATTAAATTTACAAATATACAAATTTAAATTTTCACGGTATAATTTCAATCTTTTGTAAATAAAATAACAGTTTATTAACAAAAAGTAGTTCTGGTGTCTGAAGTTGGAAATTGGTTAATATGACCGATAGATATCAGATTATTCCGTAGAGAATATTTAAATTTCACTTAAGATAAGGACTAAGTAATTCCTTACGTTTGCGATCCCTCATAGCACATATCCGGACTTCAACTGGCAAATCAACAACAATTTCTACAACAACAACATTTATTGAGTCAAGCAGATAACGCTGTTCTGAATTTGCCCTCTAATATTTATAAAAAATCGAGCTTCGCCTTCACTTTTCACCATTCACTACAGTAGATAGACTACTCCCTCGACTCGCACTGATTGACTTATTGTATGCGTTCTAAATAAAAGAGGTGTATTAAAAAACTTGTGAAACATTCTTATAACATCCCTTAACTGTTATATATCGCACAATCTTCACATGAATATCAAAATTCAGTCAGATATCGTTCACACTTGCTTTACATTATTACAAAAGCCTGATGACCACCCGGGTAGTAGTGTTATAATACAAACCATAGTATAGTGCAGCATTGAAATATTACGGAAAATATATTAAAATAAATCGAATATAATATTTTCATCATTGAACAGAAGACCTTTTTTTTGGTTTTTATTGAAAGATAGACCTTAATAGCGTTTTTAGACAGGAGCTAATTGATCAATTTACCGTCCTCTGCTTATTAAGCTCGATTTACCATACAAAATAAAATCTACATTTATTTATAATTTATAAACAAAAATGTATAACTGCTCATCGGTTATCGAGTAGCCGGCAGTGTAAAAGGCAAAAAGGTGTTTCTTAATAAAAATTTAAATTGATCAATTTATTTGGCTGTCCACCTATGTGATGGGCTTAAAATTTGTTTTTTTTTTTTAAATCATAAATTGCTTTGATTTTTAGAAATTCGAAGTCGTTTTAAAGATACAGCAGTTAGAAGGAGGAGCTATTGGCAGCTAGAAACTTTTCTCGAACAGTGTTTTTCAAACTCTCCTCCATCGTATCTCAAAAACCGTTTGACCGCATGACTTGAAATTTGTCTATATCAAGGCATGGAATGAGGAAAATTCGAACACGAAATTATATTTTATTTGTAATGAGGCAAAACTTGATTACGACCTGTAGTCTTTGATGTCCGTTGTCTTTCTCTCTGATTATGAAGGCGTTGGAAACGCTCAGAGTTAGACACCCTAGTACGAGTTTGTATATTTCTAATATTTTGTTCTTCAAGCCGCTGCACACGCTCCGTACTCGACTCTCAATCGCGTACTTGGGAGGTTTTAAAATTTTGTTCAGCAAGCAGCTACGAGCTCAAGTTACTCGACTCTCTGGCATGCGAGTGCGATGCGAAGAGAATGACTTGCAAGTAGGGATGCAAACATCGTAAAATGAAACATCGATGGTTCGATGTATCGATGTTTCTTCAAAACCCATCGAAATCAAAAACATCGGCCATTAAAACATCGATACATCGAAACATCGATGTATTTTTGAACTTTTTTAACTTATTTTAAATTTAGTGTGAAAAGCTAAGGGAAACAGAAGCAGAAGCATAAATAAATGAAATGTAGTACGCCTTAAGTTGATACATTTTATTTCACTTAGCATTATATGTCTATTAAAGTTTTTTCTCAATAAATAACAGAATTTCAAAACAACGATATGGAAAATTTTTTCACTGTCATTTCTTTTCGATTTTACATCTGCGTGCTAGTTGCCCTGTGTTTATAAAACAGTCGTTTACTCCGTACTGAAGAGATTACAATGCGTAAATATTAATAAGCCTATTTATACAACTCCGGAAACACAGTATTCATGTCAACCCAAACTCTATTGGCTTCTGATTGGTAGGGGTAACAGCCGAGCTACACTTTCTCTTCAACCTTCCGTCCCTGTAATTGTAGATAAATTTGACAGCTTACATTTCACCATTTGGTGGACCAAATGTTTATTCTGGTTCCAAACATCAAACGAGTATTCAGTTTCACACTCATCCGAAGATTCCGTTGTATCAGCGCGATTAATTTTCTATGAACCAAAAAAATGTATTTCCTTTAGCCCTAGCATCTTTAAAATGAAGTAATTTGAATCTCTGATCAAACGCAGTAGCCTACGCTAGAATTATGTAAATTGTATAAATAAATCATAAAAGTAACCGCAGGTCCAAGCGCACATTCCCTTAACGAATTCTCCGTATTTTACAAAAATATAATTCCAATGTAATAAAGCGTATCAAAATAGAGGGTTTCGGGTTAATACCCGAAAAAGTGTGAAGTAAAATTTTTATATAAAACATCGACATAAAACATCGTTGAAAGTGACATCGATGCATCGATGTTTTTAGATTCGAGACATCGATGGCTAACATCGATGCTTTTTGACGAAAACATCGATGTTTCAAAAACATCGATACATCGTTTGCATCCCTACTTGAAAGACGATTTTCAGTTTCAGATTGAGATTCTCCATCACGGAGTCGTCATTTTGCTAGGTCTTTCTTTGGTGCAAAAGGTAGGATCTTTCGATTTTTATTTTTTAATATGTTAGCGACAAACATGCGGTCGCGAACGTACGAATAATGGAAGTTGATTTTGGATGCATCTGGAAAAACGCAAAAAATAGCGAAATGGAACAAAATATTCTAAAAGGATTAATTTATATTAAATTGGAATAAAGTAACTTCCTCCTAACTAATTGCACGCTGAAATTTGTCCATTGGTTTTTTATTTATAAGGCTGAGTACCGGTCGCGAACGTACGGGTCGCGAACGTACGATTTTTCCATCAAGTTTTTATTTGGATTTTGGAAACCTTTTCTTAAATAAAGCAAACTAGTATTCCTTTTATTGATTTAAAAGATATAAACATATATAATATCCTTCCATTTTCGATATAAAGTTGGAGATATCTCGAAAATTGTATCAGCTCCAATATATAAAATTTTAATTTCAGTAATGTGCTCTTGCGCACAATTGTAAAAAGAGAATGCATCGTTTAAAACGACATTTGTTGTTCTCGTAATTTGCCAGATTTTTCTTTTCACAACTGCTCCAACGCCATCGACTGCACCTTTACCATGTGACGTTGCAAAATAGTTCCACTTAAGTTTTTTACAACCAAATTCGATCAGTAAATCAGGTAAACTCCAAGCAATAAACTTATTTTTAAATTGACTACTACTTCCGTCCGAGAAAACGAAAATACTTTCAAATTCGCCATGCTGTTTTTTTATCTCTTGAATAAGCTTCGTTATGAAAACGTAAATATCGATTTTGCTGTGATTTAAACTATCACTAATTACTGCAAACGACTTATACCACCAGCCTATAAGTTTCCGCAAAATCTATTTGTAGGACAAGTACCCCAGGCGTGATATTTTTCCTTACATTTTCAAAATAGTTTTGTTGTGCTCGTTTTACAAATAAATGTTGCTTCAAAATTGGCAGTTAAACTTGTAGTTCATGGAGCAAGTCCGATAACGCAGCAACAGTGCAAGTCAAAATTACACGATCGCTCACTTTCCTCAAGTACTGACATTTAACATTTGCGTCCATTTTTGACAAGTATTTTAGCGGCGCAATATCTTTTACATCTTTTGTACACTTTTCGCAATCGTTTGTCTAACAATTTTCATTAGAATATTTGTTTAGAAACAAATCAATACTTACGGTCGCGAACGTACGAAATTTTGAAAATCGAAATAAAAAGTTTGATGCACTGTTTAACTAAAGTAATTATGTTTTTTGATTACGGATGCTTAACTTGCTTTAATCGTGTTTTTTTAGGCACCTGTTTGCACTCAATGTGAAGTAATAGCAATAAATGACGTTTTTGGTCGCGAACGTACGATTTGATCGTAGATAAAAAGCAAAATAAAAATTTACCGTTATTCGATTTTTGTTTGGCCCCTTTGTATTTTTCTCTACTTATTTGGTATTTAATAAAGAGATTTTGTGGAAAAGTACAACCATAACATAAGTTATTCATATAAAATAACTCAAGAGAAAAATTACTTGTAGAGTAGCTCAAAGTAAAAACAAATAAGTTTTCAGGTTTCAGGTCAAATTTTTCATGAAAATACCAGAGAGAGGTTATGAAAACATTATATTCATAAAATTTAAACATCTTTGTAAAATCTTATTTAAAAAAATGTTATCTTTATTAACATTTTAATTTTTGGTCCTGGTTGACGATTCTGTGGAAATGCTCATATGTTACTTGGATTGAATGTAGCTTTCCAATGGTGAAAGAATTTTTGAAATTGGCACAGTAATAATCACTTAAAACCTGGCCGTCACATAGGATGACTCTCCTTTCACTTGAAATCCTCAGCGAATTGCAGTTATTACACTATCATATAAATCTGATACCATATAATAAAAAAAAAAATAATAATTTTCAGAAATACTGTTTATTGTTGTAATAAGCCATTTATACTGAACGTTGTCATTACATAGATTCATCGGACATAATGTTCGAAAATAATCAATAATCTTTAAAGAAACATTTCTTCAATCCGATTCGCTTCATAAGTCCTTTTTTTAGAGACTATTAAAATGATATATTATTAAATTACCGTTACTCACCTTTAGCATAATAAGAGCGCGACCACGTCAGCAAATCCACTATGTGATTAACGCTAATGAAAAGTTACGTATACGCACTCGCAGTGACTTGGCTTTACCAGCGAATGAGTTATTAATTCTAACTGGAACAACGCTAATTACACACTTTTACACACGAATACAATGATAAGTAACGGCAATTGCTGGCGAAACAGTTCGATGCCAAGTGTCAGTACGCGAATCTATGGTGTTTAAAAATGCATTACAAGCATTATGAATTCAGTTTGTTAATTGCAACGCGACGCACTAAAACACACACACATGTGCCACCACGCGTTTGAACACTTTCAGAAGCGAAAAGTCAAAATAAGTTCAGCAACTGTTGCAACTGCGGAGCCTTTGAAGTCAACTAATCGCTCAATGTTGTTGTGCGACGAATGTCGACTTGGGACTGCAAGTGAAAGTTGCAAATCCTACGCTGTCAGCGCTGAGGCAAATAAAGCTTTTGAACTCGTTGATGGGCACTTTGATGCTTTGGCGCCAAAAATTACACACTTTTGCTTTTTTGTTGTTGCTGTTATTGCTGTTGGTGCTTTGTTGTCTCGGCTGGCTGGCATTGTGTAATCCAAGCTGCTTAGTTAGTAGCTGCGGCGTTGTTGTTAGTTTTGTTATTGCTTTAGACGCTGGTATTAAATTGCAATTACACACTGTGCTTATGCGCCTTTCTTGTTGTTGTTGTTGCTGCACAGCCAAAATGCCACTTTCATTATGGTTGTTGTTGTTTTTGTTAGTGTGTAGAATGTTGAGCGCAAAAAACTGTTGGATGCGTGCTCTATTATCACCTCGCACCCAGCGAGGCGCACTCAGCACGGCTATTGACGCATACACGCTTGCAATTAAACCATTAAATGGCAGTCGAACAGCGACGCTTTCCCAGCTGTAAGGGAGACCTTCAGCGACTACCATGCGATTCACTTCACCTCAATTCAGGTCCCACCGACGGCCACGGAGCCGCCTTGCGACGGACTTATGTATGTCCTAGCAGCTGAAATCGCACCGCTAGGGAGGAGGGAGGGGCGTGAGGTCAGTCAGGAAGTGGCGCAGACTGCCAGCTGGCGATTTTCCTTACTTTTTATTGTGTCATTTTCAGTGCGACGGGTGGCGCAATTATAGTGTCAGCTGCCACACGCTGCTGCTGCTGCCGCGGCGCCTGTGTGTGTGTGTGTCAATTATTGGTGCCCGCCACCATCAGGAGGCGTGTACCGTTGCCATTTTTATCGATTCTATAAAACTGTCGTTGCCGCACGAAATCAATTAACGCGCACTTTTTCGCACTCTTCTTCCTCAACCTCCCTCAATGGGGTGTAAATGTGTGTGTGTTGCGTCTCCTATTTCGGTGCGCTTTTTATGAAAACCATTTCAGGCCGTCCACTCGCACTGTTGTTTATCAAAAATGTCCCGCTGTCCGCAAATGGTTGGCCATTTTCGGCATCAAATTGGCTTGCAAACATTTTTGGTGCTTGTTGTTGTTGTTTTCGTGTTTTTTATTAGACGCTATTGTTTCTACAAACGAAATGAAGCGCTTGATTTGTTGTTACTTTTATTGTTGTTGTTGCCTACTGGCAATTTACTTAGCGCTTCCTCTCTCTCTTATCCTGCGGAAAGTGAAAGCAGAGAGTGTACGACAAACATGACGCTTGCAACTAAATACAAATTTGAAGTAATTCTCAGTTAGCAGAAAGAGGAGTAGTAAACAGTGGACAAATATGCGGTTGAAAGAGGATAAAGTAGATTTAAGTAGAATAAGTTGAAAGCAGAGCCAGAGACGGAAATAGCTTTTTAAGTGGAAAGATAGCGCTCCGAGTTGGTGTTGTTGTTGTTTGGTTTACGTGGAAATAAATATATTTATTTATGCTGTGATTCTGTATTCACATTTTTTTATTTTTGTTTTAAGAGGAACTTTTCAAAAAAGTTTAAATGTATTTAGCAGAGTTGCCACCTGTTTATATTTAATAAAAATTATGGGAAATGCAACAATACAATGCAATATAGTGTAAATGAACAGTTTTGCGTATGAAGTTTTTAATTTTTATACTAATTTTAACAGTGTTGCCACCTTTATTAAATTCTTCAAGAGTTTATAAGCTAAAAATTAAAATAAATAAAATATAAGTTAAACATTTCTGTTACCACAAGCTTTAATAAAACATCAAAACATGAGGGAGTTGCCACCTAATTTAAAATATACAAATTGAAAAATTAAAGTTTTGAAAAATATTATATTTTCACATTTTCTCTATTAGAATTAACAGAGTTGCCACCTGATTTTATATAAATTAGTGTGTATGAAAAGCTGATAACCATGGCAAAGGTGTTCGTTTTTTTACTATTAATTTGAACAGGGTTGCCACATTTATTAAATTTGTCCATAGGCTATAAGCTAAAAATTAAAAAAGTAAAAATGTATTAAAAAAATTCTGCCACTACAATCATTGGAAAAAAATAAAATATACGGAGTTGCCACTTAATTAAAAATATACAATTAAAAAATTTAGTTTAAAGACTTGAATATAGAAAAATATTCTACTTTCAGTTTTTTCTTTAGTAGCATTTTAATACAATTCTCTTAAATTATTTTTAAATGGTCTGGCAACAACAATTTGCAAAAAAAATATTTTGCTTTCACAACCTTTATTTTTGACTTTTACTTGCGGAAACATGAAAATAAAATGTCAATGTCAACTTTAATTCAAATCTGCAGCTGAATGTAGAGCAACAACTCACACATTTATATTGTATAATATAAATACTTTAGTATACCCTCCATCAAATACATATTGTTGTTGCATTGCTCAGATTTGTTATTCGTTTCCCTTTGCCTCAAAAAATGTCATTCAAAATTTAAACCAAAAATAACTGAATTGCTATCTGCGACACTTTGCCAACATTTATTCAGGCATTTCCTGACACAGTTTGTACCCCTTTGCCTCGGCTGTGCCGCACGCTCCCATAGTCGAGAGCAGACCTTGAGCTCCTGTCGCCGCATTGTAAACAGGACAATTCATTTTATTAACGAAATCGAATTACAACAACGACAGCCTCAAACAGCAGCCATCAACAAACGTAGCCACAAATGACGTCGTAGCCGACTCGGCAAGCAACAGCGTTGCCACATGTGACAACACTCGCATAACTGGACTAGCGCCAAGCGCGCGACCACACGTTACCAGTGGGTGCGGATGGCGGACAGCAGCAATCATTCGCAGCAACAAACCACAAATTTATATGCGCGCCACAGCAGCGACGCTGACACCGGGTGACAGTCAAACGTGCGCCACTGTCCGCCAGTTGGCATTTGCTCTCGCCGTTCGCGCAATTTGTCGCCGACCGCATTTTGACAGGGTATCCTCGGTTGGTGAATAGTGTGGTGTGCTTCACTTGGAGATACAGCTAGACACAATTTTTGACAAATGTTAGCGTTTTATTGTTCGCAGATACTTTGTCCGGCATATGTGAAAATTTCAGAAGATGAATTTCTATAACTTATTGATTTCTATAACTTATTCCATTGCCATTTGCACTGTAGTCAATTGTTATCCAGAACTTATTAGTTGTATTCACCTACTTGTATATAGAATTTTGAAGTTAGTCTGAAATGCATATAACCGAATATTTCCCAAATCCGAAGATACGCCTTAAATATCCGCTCTAAAGGGCACTACCCTTCTACGAAACATAAACCTTAAGCGCCACGCACTTATACTTTAGCAAAATTATTTCGCATCCCAATACTATAGTTTGAAAACCAGTAGACCCTACTTCAAATATACCAATACATGGATTACATCTAATTAATACACTTTACGATATATAAATCGAGCACCAGTGAATATATCGGAACAAAACTTTGTGCAAATACCATATTTATAATGTGTCATCGCTAGTCTATAAATCGGGCTATCACCGAAATTGGACCATAACATTACAAGACCACAGATATCGAACAAACCGTTTCAGTGCCAATGGATAATTTTTTACTGAAAATACTGGTAAATTCCTCATGTATTTTAGAGAAATTCTGAGGAAATCTTTCTTTTCATACAATGTTCTTCTGTGCTAAAAATGGGAAAATTGGGTTATTACCTCCCCTCAGCTCCGCAATATTAGGGTTTTCAAACTTCTCGTTATTCGAGTAGGCTTTAGCCTAATTCGGCCGATATTAATTGTGTGTTATCTTAATAATCATGACTCTCTCGACGAACCAAAATCGAACTGTACAAGTCACCGCTTATCATTCCCTTTCTGCTTTATGGTGCAGAAGCTTGGACGATGTCAACATCAGATGAGACGAGAAGGAAAATTTTGCGCACGATTTATGGTCCTCAGAACATTGGCAACGGCGAATACCGCAGACGATGGAACAATGAGCTATACGATTTATACGACGACATTGACATAGTTCAGCGAATAAAAAGACAGCGGCTACGCTGGCTAGGTCATGTTGTACGAATGGACGAAAACACTCCAGCTCTGAAAGTGTTCGATGCAGTACCCGCCGGAGGATGCCGAGGAAGGGGAAGGCCTCCACTCCGTTGGAGTGACCAGGTGGAGAGCGACCTGGTTACACTTGGGATCTCCAACTGGCGCCGAACAGCGAAGGAAAGAGAGAGAGGTGGCGCACTATCTTCGATTCGGCTATAACCGGCTAAACAGTTGCAACGCCAATCATATACATACATATCTTAATAAATGCCCCCGAACTTAGCCCTTCCTTATTCTTTATCCAATGCTTGTTTCAGGAATGAAGAGATGAGATGAGAGATGGATGTAGCAACTAAGGCAACTTAGTTAAAGCAAATTTAAGAGTTATTGTATAAGACCGAGAGAGACTTCTAATTTATCTAAAAACACTCGGAGAACCTATCTTAAGAAAAAGTTTACAAGTAGAAAAAAATACATCCATAGATAATCCTGACGGTTAAGTATAATATATCTAATAAACTAAGAGGCAATGAGTTAATCATTATCATTTCCTCGACTTTATAGGAATTTAAGTGGAAGAAATTTCGTTCTAAAGCATATAATTGCAACAACTGCGATAATTTTTCTACTTTACTTAACCCATAAACATGCTAACAACCATAGCTGCCTTTTTGCCTGCTTTTATCGCTCCACTCGAGGATTAATCACGCAATTAGTCGATTTATTGCTGGGTAGCTATAATTCATATATGTATGCATGGGTATGTAACGGTCCGACGGAAGTGGACTGTGACAATGACAATGTGTCGTAAGTTACGCTATAAACGCTATAAAATAACAGTGCGCACCGTGACCAACCTGTCGCATCACTTGAATGGCATGCAACAACAGCAGCAACACACACATACACATGGCGAACAATAAAGTACACATGGAGAGGACGAACTCATAGTTAAAATAAAATAAATAAAATGTAAAAAGGCACGCAGACAAAAGTGAAAAAGCGCAACAGGAGTCACACGTTGACACAAAATCAATGCGCACGAAGTGAGATGGTGTCATCGATGTGGAACTTGCCTTACAATCTTTCCACCAACGTTGTTGTTGCTTTGTTTTTTTGTTTTACGCTGCGAACATACACCAGCATGTTTGTTGTCAACGAAGCCGTTGCCGCCTTTTATTTCGTCTGCCACAATGCTTTTAATAGTTTTCGTTTTTTCATTACACACTGGCACACATACGCACCCATATAAGCATAGAAGTAAATATAGAAGCGTATATGTGATGCTTTTATTATTGTCTGTTGTCCTATTTTGCGCATATTGTCCTCATGCCCACATCCTGCTGCACACACACCCCGACCACATACACACACACACCCGACAAGCGACAACCATAAAATGCCACTGCGACAACGTCTGACCATTCTAAGGCAGCACGTGGCGCCCGAAAGCTATGAAATTGAGCGCTTCCCACAGCGGCCGTGACGGCCCTGTCACCGTCGCCCAGACCAACATGTTATGCCAGTGTACAGCTGCTGTCTGCTTGTTGGACTGTTGGTGGTTGGCTCTCGGTTATGTTGTATTCCATTTAGTAACACTATTCACACTGGCCCCCGTTCCTTCTCCTCTAACTAGCGCTTAAGTATGCTTAGTTTCCATTTGTATGCATTGTTTTCTCAATGCCCACGTGACGGGAAAGCAAGCACATACCCATGGTTCTATGTAAATATACTCGTAGATATACACCTAACTGTAACATTCATTCAATCTTTTATGCCCATAACATACAGCTCAGATTATACTGCGTGTTCCCCTTACTCTACTTCTAGTCCTTCCAATTGGTTTTCTGTTTCACTCATCATCAGCAGTGAAATAATTTATACTACACAGCAACAAAATATTATTCCAGCTTAGACCAATGTTTTGCATAAATATATTATTTAACAACACAAGAAATTCCCTCACAACACACACCTGCACTTAGATAGTTTTTCCACATTTTTATTTGTTTTTGTTTTCTTTTTTTTACACACAATCAGTTCAGAAACGTTGCAAGTTGTACAAGTTTATTGAATTAAATTTGATTGGATTATTATTTGCATTGAGACTATTGATTTGCTCTGGAACATATACATATTACATAGTTAATAGAAGAGAAATCCTCAGTTTAATATATATCTTTTGATCCTACCACATACACAATACATATTGTATAAGCCTTGTAAATTTTCTAGGTTATGTCTTATGTCTATCGTTCTGACATACCTTGTAGGGTTATAACGACAAATCTTTTGATTGTTCTCTATTACGACATGGATCTTTTACCTCTCAAACTTAATTTTAAAATTATGATAGTTCCATCGCAATGACAATTACCCAACAACTCAACAGAAACAAAAAAAGATAATTCAAGAAACACTTGTTCTATGCCTTCACATTGTTCGTGAATTCTTGTCCAAAAACAATACCATAACGATGCCCCAGCCTCCATTCGACTTGTTCCTATTTCCAAAAATGAAGAAAGCCTTAAAGGGCCGTCGTTTTATAAGCATTCCAGAAATCGCTGAAAGAGCTAAAGGTTATCCCAAAAATCTAGTTTGAGAAGTGTTTCGACAATTGGAAAAAGCGCTGGCATAAGTGTATAGAATCGAATGCGGACTATTTTGAACAAATATTTTTTTTCGAAAAAACGAAAATTCCCGTTATTTTTTGAACACAAATCGTATCTTCTTTTTTTGACTTGAAGCATCTAGTAATAGTAATATAATCAAAACAAAACAAGAAAAAACGTTAACTACCGAAGCTAATATACCCTTCACAGGTGCATTTCTTTTAGTAACTATGTGTTTAAGCAAATCTAATGACTTTTCTTACGTAAAAGTCTTTCTTAAAAAAAAAGAAAACATTTTACTAATTCTTTTTAGCCGGGTTGTTTGCTAGAAACATTAAGGTTATATAGTTAACCGATCTGAACAATTTCTTCGGAGATTATATTATTACCTTAAGCAGTAATCCATGTCAAATTTCGTGAAGATACCACGTCAAATGCGAAAATTTTCCATACAAGCCATTGATTCCGATCGTTCGGTTTGTATGGCAGCTATATGCTTTAGTGAACCGATCTGAACAATTTTTTTGGAGATTAAATTATTTCTATGAACAATAACTCACACCAAATTTCGTGAAGATATGTAGTAAAATGCGGAAGTTTTCCATACAAGCCCTTGATTCCGATCGTTCAGTTTGTATGGCAGCTATATGATATAGTGGTCCGATATCGGCAGTTCCGACAAATGAGCAGCTTCTTGAAGAGAAAATAACATCTTCAAAACGATATCTTAAAAACTGAAGGACTAGTTCGTATATATACAGACGGACAGACAGACGGACATGGCTAAATCGACTAAGCTCAACTTACTGATCATTTATATATATACTTTATAGGGTCTCCGACGCTTCCTTCTGGGTGTTACAAACATCGTGACAAACTTAATATACCCTGTCTGTTCAGCGTATAAATATCGATATATTATTAAGATCGTTTTCTATCCAGCATAAATAAAAGAATATGACACTCAATGGTTCTATTTGTAAAGAACTGTCTCAGTGATAAGTCAACTCTGCCTTCCCTGGCAAGGAATGAAAGATCTCATTGTATTTCTTTCCGAGGTATAACCCAGGATGCAAACTAGAGAATTATTTGATAATATCGATTATACATTTATTTCTGCAATCAAATATATAATGGAATCAGTTTCAGTATAAAAATTTATTCCCTCCTTAATTTCCCATTATCTAGAGTGACATCAAAGAATGGAGAAATACAATAAAAGTTGAAGAAACTAGTTCAAAAATCTTTCAGTCTTCCAAACCAATTCTCTTTCCTATCGGGTGCTCTTGAATGTGAACTTAATTAATAGACTTCTAACGGGGATTTCCAACCATCGAAAAGCGGTCACACAAACACCAGTGGCAAAGACATAAAAAGCCAATTCACATTACGACACAAGTCAGAATGAGCAAACAATCAAGAAAATGAGCGCTCAAATTGGCTTCACATGCCGACAACCCAATCGTTTATGAAGGAAACTTTTACCAAAAGTCTACAAAAATAACAAGAAAAAGAACCATGTGAGTATGTAAGGCCACATTACAATAACAAAAAGTATGTTGAGCATTAAAAGAAGAAAAAAAATAAAGAGCGAAAGCAGCAAAAAGTGAATGTGTGAAAAAGCCGAAAGAAATAGTAAAAATTCGGACAGAATTTGTGGTGGAAAAATCTCGCTTTTTCATTGCGGTGGTGAATAAGTAGCTGTGAATAACCAAAAGGATTTCATAGAACCGCTCGACTGTGTGTGTATGTGTGTGTGGCAGTACGTGTGTAACAGTTCGAGCGTGAATTTGTATATGGATTTGTGTGTGTGTTTAAGTATTGTTAGAACCAGCGAACACTTGTACAATCGGTTGGCGAACATATGTTGAAAGTGAAAAATGGCGCATGAGTGCAGATTTCAACAAATGTGATAAGCCAATAAACACGTTTTACGAGCTAGAAATGTCATAGCAGAAATAATATGGCATTTACGCTTAAAATAAATATGTAATTTTCCATTTTATTGTTGTTTGAGTAAGTCGCAGGTTGAATTTTCACAAAGCTGCCACCAAATTAAAGAATCATAGAATGTCAAATTCTTCTTCTCTGTTGAATTTGTGTTGTACCGGACTGGAAGTTTAAATCTTGAAATTGATCTGAATCTGAATTAGGATAGTCATACGACTCACAAAGCTCCACAAAATTCAAAAATATTTCATAGAAACTCTCCATGCTACAAAACCTAAATTATTATTATTAATTTAGTATTATTGGTATAATTCATGTCTCGTATATCTTAACAATTTTAAAGGCATAATCAACTATTATTCTTTATACCAATTTTGATTATATCCATCTAATGTTTATACCAGTATTCTATTCGCACCACTACAAGTATAATGAATTTAAGTCAGCTATAATATCAATGTTACTGTTGTCTCGAATTTGATTAAACCAGTCTAATTTTCATTTATACCAGTTTTTAAAAAGTTTGTTTCATAACTGTGTTCGATTCGCCACACTCCAAATTTAATGAATTTAAGTCAGCTAAAATATCAATGTAACTTTTGCCTCGAATATCATTTGGCTTTATACCAGTTTTTATACCAGTTTTGTACCAGTTTTATACCAGTTTTTATACCAGTTTGTTTTATACCAGTTATTTTTTCGACTCGCCTCGCTTCTAAATTAATGCATCAAAGACAGCTATAATTTCCATACAACTATTGTTCTGAAAATGCGGTTTTGAACTATATGATTCGAAATTAAAAAGCTAAGAACTAGATAATTCACGAAATTTTATTGAAAATAAATACGAAATATACAGCGAAATTGTTGTGTAAGTTTTTGAATACAATATTTAATACAATGCGATATGGGCTCAATCCTTTCATGCATCAAGGGTGTTTGTCTCTTATTCCTCACAGCTCACAGTATTATTTTGGTATAGATTTCCATATTAAATGTAGCCGCCTGCAGGTGTGCGATTAACAAGTTTGATTTCTTCTTCACGAGCTTCTTCGCATACGTTACGAATGCGCTGAAATTCCGGCAACACTTTGACAAGTTAAAGCGTCTCACAATCTCATACGCACAGAAAGCCGTCTTATTGCGACTTTCCTTTCCTTCGGAATTCATCATTTATGCCATGTCTCCTAGAACATCTTACGTCAACGAATGAGTTAAGTTGCGGGCACTTGCCAGTCAATACGCAAGGACATTGATATCCGGCGACTTTAGCTTTTCGGCTGAACTGCTTAAATTTGGTACGTCCGTGTCTTTCGCCGCTCGCACCTTTGTTGACCGCCTGCTTACTGCGGCCGCTTGGCTATTTATGGCCTGCTGTGCTGTGCTTGTTGGTTGATAAGGGTCGACACTCGCAACGGAAACGAAACACTCGGAAACGGAAATGAATCGAAAGTGTAAATAGAATTGGTAATACACGACTACAATGAACGGATATGTCAATGTGTGTTCGTGCATACGAGTCAAGAGTGTGAGTAGTGCAGAAGAGTAAGTGCGCTAGGCTAGAAGTGTTAAAAAGGAACTTTTCAATAAAAACAAAGACAGACAGAGTCAGACAAAAGAACGACTGAGCGCGTTTTGTTTTTAGACTGAGGTGACAGTTTTTGGGAGTATAAAGACTAAGAGTTTCATTACAATTAGAGACAAGTAGTAAAGACGGCATATTACAAGAGTTAGTTTCAGTTAAGAGTTTAGTAGAGTTCATTAGAGCTTTAACAGTGTATACTACTGTTGAAAATAGAAAATGCTACGCTAAATAGTATATAGTTTATATAGTGACAGAGCAGTTTAGTTGAAAATTTTCAGACTTATTAATTAGGCATACAAATTATAAGCGCACTTACCTGTCTCCGCTACACACGAGCAGCTGCGAAGAGGGAGTGTGTGGGCGAGAGTCCTTTCAATGGAAAAACACACAACACGTGTATGAGTTCGCTTTCTAGGGCTTCTTATGAAAGCTAAACGACGGCCTGAAATCTGCTGCCGCTGCTGCCACTGCTTACTCGGCTGCCGCCCAACTGGCTTGGTTTGTGGTGGATTTCGCACTGCTTTATGTCACCGCTGCGCTGACTGACTTTCGCACTTGCAAAGTATTTGGCGGCGACCGGCGGTGTCGCACGGCTGACGACGACTAACGACGAGTCGTGTCCTAAACCGGCTGTTAGTTGGTTCGTCAGTCGTACGGTTAGGCGACTGGTACTTTACAAGGCGACAGCGTTTATGACGAAATGCTTTGGTGCTTGACTGTTTGACTACTTGGCTGCTTGACTGCTTGACTGGGCGCGACAATTTCGCCAGTCTCTTCTCACTTTGCTTGATGAGGGCTGGATGATTGAGTGGTCGGCTACACGTTGCTTAGTTTAAAATGTTTCGTATGCTTACATACATACATATATAATTGTACTTGTATGGGTTACTGTGCAAGTAGTAGTACTACAGGTAACGTGTTCAAACTGTCAGCATGTGCAATAGCAACAACAAGAAGAAAAAATCAAATGAAAAGTAGAAAAATAGCTGCCGTCATAGACCACATACGTAATTGTTTGACGAATACAATTTTTCGCTGTCACCTACTTATTACACAGGCGCACATACAAACACACACACAGCAGCGCGCGTTCGAGTAAAACTTATCCTTGAAGCCACAATATGCTATGCATGCTTTTACATTACATTTATTGTTGGCTACAATTAAATTAATTCAGCACACGCACCTCATTTGTGTATTATTTAGTTCAAATGAACTTTTGTGGCCGAGCCGAGTAGTCATTAAGCGGCGCATACACTAAGGCATGCCAATGAGACGCCTTCGAATGCCAGCCTACCTATTGGTGAGGCATATTCACTGCCAATGCATGTTGACAATCAAGCAACAGGATCTTTCACACACAGACACACGCACACACAGACAAACACACAAACACATGCAACACGTACTCAGCTTATGCGCGCCGCCCTCTTGTTGCGCCACTGCCACGGCTTATAGTAAAGTTCAATTTTCACCTCACTTGACGCCTGTTTTAGTTGAAGGTGGGTTAGGTGGCTGCCTTGTGCGGTGGCTTTTGCTTTCGTGGCGAATTGCCTGCCTGGTGCACAGGTGCTTTTGAATTGTTGTTGTTGTTTGTTGCTCTGCTGGCAGCTAATCAACCTAATATTTTGCTTGCCACATCATCTGAGGCAACGCAGAAATCACTCGTCAAAAGCAAATATTAATTACGGTGAAACACGCAAACACTGCACAATCACAAGCACATTATTACAGTTACACCTATGACTCGGACTCGTTGTAATTTCGTTTATTTTTCTACACTTTCTATATAATTTTAGCGTGAGGCACCTTTTCTAACGCGAAAGTCAACGCTTCAACGCCTGATGCTGCTGCTGTTGCGGTGCACAAACTCACACACACACACAATCACACCCGCTCGCTGTTGCTCTGCCGCCTGTGGACTCGTACACCTCGATAAGCCTGCTATACGCGCGTGCACTGCTGTATGTATGTATGTATGTATGTGTGTGTTGCTATCGGAAATACACTCACTCACTCACTGAAACTCTCCCGGTTCGTAAGCGAAGTCTACTCACTTCTTCTCACTTCTCAGCTCACTTTATGCACGACGCTTTTCCATATGAACATACGCTTTGTATTTGTTGCCGTTGTTGTTGTTGTTGCACTATTTGGTTTCCTGCGCTTTAGTTGTTGCTTGCCACTTGCCAACTTAACTATTTGTTAGATTTTCACTTTTCTCACACAAACACTACACTTTAAATTCCAGCAAATTACTTGCAACACATTACAGTTAGCAGTTTGTCTGTCTGTCAAGCCGTTTTAATTATTAAGCATATTTTTGTCACTCGTTAAATGCGAAATTCGTTTGACAATATGAAACCCGCATGAATCCTGCAGCGCCTTCAGTATTCGTACTAAATGCTGCAGCTGTTGGTTTTTCCACTGTGTGCTCACCAATTCAACGACAACACATTCGTGTTTACCTTTGTATTCCCTGGCATATTATTGTTATTATGCTCTTCTCTCAAGTGGTGAATATGTACTCACCTCGCACAAGTGGTGAGCGTAAACTTTGGGTCTCACGGCGGGCGGGTGCTATTGGGTTTTGTGATATATTTTACATGTGTCTTTCGCTTCCTCCGCATTCTCAGCGATTGCGCACTTTTCTCCCGAGTCGAAATCTTATCGCAATAGCACTGAAAGAAACAGGTTTTTTGAAAGTAAGACTTAAGGAACGTCTCAAAATATTTCAAGTAAAATTTTTTTTGCTCGAAACTGGTCAAGTTCAAGTCAAGTCAATACATATATTTAAAAAAAATTCGAAACAACCCTGTCGCTGTTCGGACACCAAAAAACTTAAGTAAATATGAAGAAGGTTTAGGCACTGACCAATTCTATCAATTGCCCTTTCAATTCCTACAACAGCCGGTTCTATGTTACCGGAATCGACCCGGATATCTTCTAGGCAAGGCTGTTATTTCGACAATGTAACCCTGCTTGGATCGGTAAGTTTGAATTTAAGGTTGAATCAGTCCCATTTGTAAGAGTATACAACTAAATCTATTGTTATTTATAAAAAACAACGTGGTAAGACTAGTGAAATAATAGAGGTCTCTTTGAAACTGACCCAAAAAATCATCATAGAAACTTTCGTAACCTTAATGCCGATTTAAATTATTCGAGTTGCTGAGACTCCCTGCATATTGGAAATAATCCCATAATTCATTCAATATTTGGAATATAGAAAATGGATTTATCAAAATTACGATTTTGTATTTAACAGTCCTCTTACGGTCAGTCTTTCAAACGGTTTAACTTAATGACAACGGTTTTTTTTTGCAAGATATACAACTCATATTTATTAAGTCATTCCAACACTCATCAGCTTCCTCGCAGCGAATTCACCACATTGTACGAAGCACTCCAACGAGAGTCGCTAAAAAGTCGGAGCACTGCTGGACTGATGTGAGTGCGCGTTGAATTTTGCGCTCTCTGCCATTTGTGGAAATCACATGGTCTGTGCGGGTGACGCGCTATGGAAAACTGTTGCACGAACAGCAGTAACATAATTTAGCCTGGCAGTCAGCCTTATCGCTTTCACTTGTAGAGCGTTTCGATGAACTCATATGTAAGTGGCCAGTAGGAATTGTTTGTGGTCGTCTGGTAATGATTTATAGCCAGTAGTTTTGTAAGAATTAAATGGGATATGTTTTTGAGATAATTCCCAAATAAGTTAAGAATATACCAAAAGCTAAATTCTATAACTTGAATGGAAGAATTCTCTATATGCTATACATAAAGATCCAAGCAAACATGTCTTAAAAATAACCTCACATTTTAAATAAATTTTTGAAATCCACGGATATATGTTTTGTTATCGTTCCTTCGAAATTTGACGGACATTGATTTTATGGAATTTCTGAGAAGGAGGAGTTCATGTTGGAAGCTCTTCAATTCCATTCGAGATAACCCTGCCATATTTCTTTTGACCAAGTAACGCGTCCGTATCAGCAATATCAACAACCATCTTATCCTTAAATATCTCCAATTCAATAAACATACAATTTTCGAAATCGAGATCTCTCGGACTTCGCAGCAAAAACCTTTATATGAACTTATATCTAATCTAACCAATTTAAATGAATAATTATGTAATTTCTAAACATTTATATTAATATTTGAGCAGATAAACCCACACAATCACTGCAGTCTAGAAGCACCGTCGTCTACCTAGCTGCACCGCTGAGGGCTGCCACAGAAAGAATAAATGTCTTTCGAAATAGAAAACTAAAATGAAGAATCGCAGAGGATAAATTATGGGGAGTAGCGAGATATGCGAGACATTTGCTTTAAAGTTTTTAATTAAAAGCTCACAAGAAGAATAACAAATCTTAGAAGAGCTTCAAGCGCGGACCAGCGGAAGAGGTGTGAGACAACTGTGGTCGCCGGTGGAGTTGAAAATTGCAACGGCCAGTGCAACACATTTACAATGCAAGAGAAGAACAACAACAAATCTTGCTTAGTAAGACCGGTACTACTTTGGAATGAGTATATGTACGTATGTGTGTGGTCTCCACAACTTTGGATGCGTTTAAATGACAAATACTTGCCGTTATCTTTTGTGCGGCCGCCGCTCGAGTGGCCACTCACTCATTTACCGCCTAGAAGAGCGCTTGTAAGTAATTACCGCGGTTAATTAATTTAATGCTGTCATAATAAATACTAAGTTGGCGCTAGCAAATGGACCACAGTTTTTCTAGCAGCAGCAGCAACAGCGAAAGAATGAAAGAAATTAATTAAGTTTGCTTTAAAGCTAATTTTAGCGAGCGATTAGCGGGAGAGCGAGAAAGCAAAGATTTAATTTACGTTTTTAGCGCTGTAAAATCTATTTACACAAATCAAAGGCGACGAACTCTTGCATGCAAGCTCCCGTTGGCGCTCATTTGGAACAAAGCTATGGCAAAGAAGAATTAATGAAAGCATAAAATCGTTTTAGCGCTGTTGAAAAGCGAAAATATTTGCTTAATTTGCTCAGCAATTGAATTGCTGCTGATGCTCCGTCAAGTGAGTGCACCGTCCATCCCGAGTGGCTGCTTACCGTCATTAGAGTGTAGAAGAAAAACTTTCTCCACTCTTGCTTAATCGCCGACAGGTGGTGAATGCGGCGACGCAACTGCAACTCGTCATGTCAATCTCCCTCCTTCGCCTTCCTGACTCACTCCCCACTAGACCGCTAATTTAGCATTCAAATAGCTGCAACAAATGCTAATGAAAATTACATTTGCAACTGCTGCGATTCGAATAAACTTTTCCATTAAAAACAGGGGCGAAATACTCGTACACTTTGGAAATCGAGATAAATTGAATCTGTTTCACAACTTCCCCCCGGCAGCGCTTTGCTTTAAGTTTTCTTTACGACTTCTTATGTAAATATATATTATATATGTAGCATAAGTGTCTGCCCCTCTTTGAATGCCGCGTTGAGTTCTGATTACCTTATTACCTTTGCTCATCAATTGTTGTTTGTTTCACAAAGTGTGTTGTCTCTTTAAATGTACTTTTCTTTGTCATTCAAATTAGATTTTCTTTATTTTTGAGAAACAACTTGCTCTTGTCTATTAATTCATGGTCAGGGCTTTAGATTGTTTCAATTAAAATACATATATGTACATATATCTAATAGGCTGAAAAGTGGAGTTCATTTGTATTTGTGACAAAATTCGTTTTTATTTTTTGTGTGCTTGTAGTTGTACTTTTCCAGCTTTTCGAAGTCAATTATGTAACAAAAGATAAGTCTCTAATTACGACTTGAGTTTAGCTAAATTTCATTCCACCAAGTACTCTCTTGAGATCGAAGATTATTAGAGAATAAAGACCAGATCCGGAGATCTCGCACAGTAATATGTGACTTCACTCTCCAAAAGGCTCTTAGGCTATCCAAAATAATTTTGTGAATTTTTTTCCTTCGTCATATCATATCCTTTAGCAAGGCATGAATAATATATAAGAACTCATTTCTTACTATCAGTAAGATGTTTGTTTGCTATATCGCACGAAACAATTCTCCGATCTAGAAAAATTATTATTTCAGTACTCTTGAAGTACTCTCATATAAAGAAGATATAATGAATAATTGTTTCTATAAGTAAGTAAGATAAACCATATTTGTTTTTAGGCTTCGTCTTTCAATTTCATTTTCTGTTTATCATCTCATATTCGAATTTAGTACTTTCATTATCAATTCCACAATATATACAATCGGACTAATCTAGATGTCCTTCGTTTTTTGTCCTTCAAAATATATTGACGATTTTATATGTAAATCTTCAAGGTTAAAATAATATACCTTCATTTTTGTATCTACAAAACCTCCTTAATTTATATATTTATCATATATCCAGCTATCCTCGATGTAGCATGCGTTAGAGAGTAGCAAATTGAACAAGACTATACCAGTTGTTCGAACAGACAGACCACACTTGCAGGGCAATCGTACATAATCTATTGAGATATTCGAATATTATCTTGAATCAAATTTAACTCGTTAATAGCCTTTTCACACAGGAGCTAATTGATCAATAAACAGGCCTTTGATCGATTAAGGGGTTATATACCTTTCGGCATGTGAAAATTTACGATTTTTTTGGAATATGTTTTGGTATTTTACATTATATATTTCCAAACGACTTTCATAATGTCAAGTAGTACATATTTTGACATATTTGAAAAAAAAAAATTTTTATTAGAAAATTCGGTGAATTGTGACGTCCATGGCCCATGATCGGTAACGCCTCGTTTTTACACACGCGGTGAGCACGATAATCCAGCTTATCTGAAATACATGAACGAACAAAAAACTGTTAGTTTGTAGATTCTTTCGTTCGTCAACGAAGAGTTTTGCTTAAAAAAATTATAAATGAAAATTGCGTAATTGTAGTCATTGTTAATATAAACAACACCTGAAATTTTCAGAACAATCGGTAAAATGGCTTTCGAGAAATCATGCTCACCGTTAGGACAGTTTTCATAAAATATGTAGAATTTCGAGATAATCGAGCTCAAAGTTTCTACTGAAAATTTTTCATGAATTAAATTATCTATTCAGGCGCGCTATAACTTTGGTTCTATAACTCCGCCGATATTTTTCGAAAAGGGCTAATTACGGCAGTCAATATTTTTCCTGCAAGGGCTCTGATATGCCAGACAAGAATATTTGGAAAGACAACTCGGTTTGTTGAACGAATTGATAACTACAAGAAAGGTATTGAAATATTGTCCTCACCGAAAATAATTGCTAAGTCCAGACTTAATTTCATAGAAAATATTATTAAATATATGCGTTTAATATATTTAATCAAAACTATTATATAAAATTATATGAGTATTATCTGAATATTAGCAAATAATATAAATATTATATGTAACCGTAATCCCCAAAATTAGCTTTCAGTTGAACGTACATATAGCTCAATTATTTCAAAGATTAATTACAACAATAATGTACATAGAAGTTTTGTAATTAGCTGGATATTAACAACAACCTACCTTAAATACGCATTGAAGGTAAAATCAGTAATAGTATTTGCAGCACTTGACTTCTCGCCACCAACCATATAGAGACCACAAATGCACATATTCACAATGGCTAACTTCTTTGTGAACTTTGAGGCACTCGAGTGTTTTTCAATTAGCTCATTGCAAAGTCAAAATACAATTAGGAAAATTCTGCAGCAGAATGCAACAACTACCTATAGTATTATTGCTTCACTAACCGTTACGAATGGAATAACAACAAACAACAGCAAAGCAAATACAAGTACAAGTAAATAGTATTGAAGGTAAAACCACAAATAGCATTATATAAAATCCAGAAAGAAGAAGAAAAAAACACAAAACAATGCTGGAGAAACTTACGCAGATAATGCACTTTGCTGCTTTCTTCTGCTCATTGATTATTTCACTGGTAAATTTGCCTTCCATGCAACCGAGTGAGTGAGGCTGCGCTTGGCTTGGCTTGGCTGCGTCGGACCAATGGGAAAATTTTCAATTTCAGAATTATTTTTCTTTTGCGTAGAAATTGTGCTGCAAGCGATGCCTGTAATACCTGCGGTGCTACTGTACACCCGACCGGCTGACCAACGCATTTGCCCCCGAGTGTGGCCCTGTGTCAGTTTACACAGTTAGTTCATGGATGGCTACAGTAGAAAATTCGCAACAATGAACGCACACACACACACACACACACAGATATTTAGTCTATGAGCGAGTGGGTTAGTATAAGTCGACATAATGAAATTTACTGTTGTACAGATCTATGTGTAAACACACACACGTGCACACTCTCTCTCTCCGGTCCGGTGCAGCAAGCCTTACAATTTAGTTCATTTTAGGCTTTTGTGTTTTGCCCCAAAGGTGACTTCATCAACGGAGTTAGTGCGAATGCATCTGTTGGTGGCGCCTCTAAGCCGATTTGCACTGCATTGCACACTAGGCATACGGAACCATTGTTTTTACCAAAACAACAACAACAATGGCAAAGCTCTTTTTTGACGTCTGCAAATGAGAATTTTTGATTTCCAATGCATGCTACTGCTACACCCGCTGTTGTCTCAGTTTGGTATTGGCGCTTCGGTGCAACTGTGTGGCTGTGGGCGGCCTGTGAACTAGCACAGTGGGTCTGCGTTGGCGAAAGTCAAATGAAAAATTCAGAAAAAATAATAAAATAAATTATTGATATTTTTTAATTAAAATTTTGACTGCGTGTTTTTGTGGTTATGTAAGAAATAAAAAAATTTTATATTCAAACCACATATAAATGATTGACAGACACTTATAGAAGTCTGATAAACTCTCTTTTCCAGATGTAACGTATATTTTAAAATGCAAATCTTAACAATTCAATTCAATTTAGAATTCATTTCAAATATAATTTTTTACAAAAATATAATTTCATTAGAATTTTTTAAACTTTCAGAAAAAATTTTTTCCAACAAAAATCCCCACCTTTCCCCACTGTGCCAACGCATCGTCGAAAATTCATGTGTCCGCTGATATTTTCGAGCGCAAAAGTATTGTTTTACAGGCCGTAGGCTATGCCATCGTATGCCGCGCTGTCAAAGCTTCTCACTCGAACTCGGAAATTTTAAGTGCACAAAAACCACTAATTACTCATACGCCCTGGCATACGCCTCTAAGCAGATTAAGCAATATGCTGCGCTCGCACAATGCAGCTTACGGAAAACACAAATGTGAAATGTAATGCATTTCTGAGCAAGTAGCAAACAAAGAAAATAAAGTAATTTACGGGATTATGTTAAAATGTGTGGAAAAATTAGAAAAAACAAGTAAGGAAGGGCTAAGTTCGGGTGTAACCGAACATTTTATACTCTCGCAATTTATTTATTTAAATTTATTTATATTATATAATACACAATTTGACCCACATATTCGTCATATATATTGTATAGAGTCCATTGAAAGTTGGAAACCATAATATTAGGTTAGAAGCACCGAGGTCCTCATGTTCGATTAATGGGGCCTTGAAAACCTATGGTCCGATTTCGGCGATTTTTAGAATGGGGCTGCCACACTATTAACATAGTATTTGTGCAAAGTTCTGCATCGATTTCTTCACTAGTACTTACTTTATATATTGTAAAGTAAACGATTCAGATTGTCTTCAAAGTTCTGGTTTATAGGAAGTAGGCGTGGTTGTGAAGCGATTTGACCTATTTTCACAACATATCATTGGGATGTAAGGAAACTATTACAAACCAAGTTTTATTGAAATCGGTCGAGTAGTTCCTGAGATATGGTTTTTGACCCATAAGTGGGCGACGCCACGCCCATTTTCCATTTTGTAAAAAAATCTGAGTACAGCTTCCATCTACCATATCTTATGTGAAATTTAGTGTTTCTGACGTTTTCCGTTAGTGAGTTAACCCACTTTTAGTAATTTTCAACCTAACTTTTGTATGGGAGGTGGGCGTGGTTATGATCCGATTTATTTAATTTTTTGACTGTATTATGAAGTGGCTAAAAAAAAACGGCTGCAGAAAGTTTGGTTTATATAGCTCTATTGGGTTGCGAGATATGTACAAAAACTTACTAGGGGCGGGGCCACGCCCACTTCCCCAAAAAAGTTACATCCAAATATGCCCCTTCATAGTGCGATCCTTCATACCAAATTTTATTTCCATAGCTTTATTTATGGCTTAGTTATGGCACTTTATGTGTTTTCGGTTTTCGCCATTTTGTGGGCGTGGCAGTGGTCCGATTTTGCTCATTTTCGAAAGCAACCTTCCTATGGTGCCAAGAAATAAGTGTGCCAAGTTTCATCAAGATATCTTAATTTTTACTCAAGTTACAGCTTGCACAGACGGACGGACGGACGGACGGACGGACAGACAGACATTCGGATTTGAACTCCACTCTTCACCCTGATCACTTTGGTATATATAACCCTATATCTAACTCGTTTAGTTTTGGGTGTTACAAACAACCGTTATGTGAACAAAACTATAATACTCTCTTTAGCAACATTTGTTGCGAGAGTATAAATATTCGTTATTTCATGACAATTTTTTGAAAGCTGAAATGCAATATTTCACATCATTATATGTGAAACTATGACATAGAAACTAAAAATGCATGATTATCCATCATTTTTGACTGCAGCTCATGCAAATTATGCAAAAAGTATACAGTAGTCATTCCTGCATTAAATAGCTCATTAAAAATGCTAAGCTACAAGCGAAATAAGTAGTAAAGGAAGTTATAAAAATATAGTTCTAAAAGTCAACAAAAACAGAACATTGAGATTGAAAAATAAAATATAAAAAAGTAAGTGTCATGGAAAAAAATATAAATATGCTTGTGTGGATTTGTGCTTGCAGCATAAGGGCACAGCAGCTATTTCCTTCTAAAAAAATATCAGCGAACATTTAAAATATAAAAATCACCATTCCTGGCAACATTGTCTCAAGTCATAGCAATGAATGTAAATGGTCATATGAGCATATTCAACCCAAGAGTGAGGTGTCATCTTACAAATTTGTTGACATCCACAAGAACTTTTCAGAGGCAAAAGGCACACATATTGATTACCTCCTCATTCGCCAGTGTATAAACATAGACAAATATTTTGTCATTTTTATCTTCCTTCGCAAAAAAGATGATATTTGTTTAACATCGCAATTTTATGCTTGTCAGGCTGCTTGCTGCTGCTCGTTTAGCCAGTGAAGCTGGCCGTTCGAAAATTGCTCCCTCACCCAGCAGCAATGACTAGCGCAGTGGAGAAGCATAATCAGATATCGAATTTCAGGCTTGACTTGACTTATTTTCTTATGTGTTGTCATTGCAACCGGAATAATGCAGTTAACATATAACACTATAAATAAGATCAAGCGGATAACATTGTTTTTTTACATTTATAGTTTCTTGTATGAGTTAAGTTCTGTAAATTTGAACCGCAATATTCTGCAATAAACAATATTCAATATTATATATAATATTAATTTCAAATTGTTTTAACAGGTTACGAAATATAAAATAGTCAAGCAATTAGTACCATTTCACATCTAATTAAAATTTAATTTCTTCAGTTTTGCATTACTGAAGTTTTTTTTTCAATCAGTTGCAACACTCTCAAGAATATTTCTTAGCTATCTTCAGATTGATGCTTATGTTTCAATATTTAGTTTATTTTTTATAAATTTAACTGAAACGGGTGGTAACACTGTTTGACAACAAAAGCTAATCTTTCTCTCGCAACGAAACCACATCTTTCAGCTATCATGCCACCATCGATCTTTCAGAGTTTCTCAATCTGAAAAAGATTTGGACACATGAATCTAGATTAATAAAGCCTTGCAGTTCCATATTGAGAAGAAAAAATATATATCGAGACTCATTTGATACTAATAATTTTAGGAAAAGTTTGTATTAATATTGGAAAAAATTAGTCGATAAGTAGAGGTGAATATACACTTGAACCTTTTGTTGTTGTATTCCAATAGTCGTTTAGCTTGGCGTAGACCGTGTCCACTGCCAGTTCTCTTCTCTGTCTGTCTTTTCCTCCGCCCGGAACATATAGTGAGGATGCTGGACCTAGCAGTTTTGTTGCCGCTGCCAATCGGGCTAATTCGTCGGCAAGTTCGTTTCCTGGTATTCCTTTGGGCCCCAGCAGCTAAATTAAGTGTAGTCTCTCTGAGCAAGCGACTTTGTCTGACATGAAGGATCACTTTAATTGCTTTAATAAGAATCCGGACTAATCGGAAATCAGCAGCTTTGATGACATGAAATCTGAAACTCCCCTACATTTATTGTTACAAGTTCTAGCGCTTCACAAGAACTGGAGAAGAATCTTCGATCTTACCTTGAACCTTCTTGAATTCGTCAGAGTGCTCGGATTAATGGGGTCGATGTAGATGTCGGAAGAGCACAATTAATCACTCTATTAGAAGTAAATATAAGAGAGGGATCCTCTAAATAAGTCTTTCATCTACATTAAGATTCTATCATAATATACAGGCGCTTGGGATATTCGAGAGAAGAATTATGAGACAGATTTAAGCAACATATAATGGACAAAGGTCAGTTAGAGGTAAGGCTGGACGGTTCATTGAATTTTAAATGGTTGTAACTTCTGTATTCTATGAGACTGGAAGACGATGAGAAAGGGAAGAATATTTCTACCGAATTAGAAATCTCTTTAATGAAAGAAAGCAACTCTGAAATTCATATTCAATTTGTTATATTTTCTAAAAAGTTTATCTAAACTAATGTACCATTACTTCCAATACTCGTGCAATATAAACCATTACTGAATTAAAAAATATGAAAGAAGTGTGAACAACTTGGGACTACGCTTAACTGAATATTGCTTTGTACGTGTATAAATGTAGGCTTTTGAATGGCACATAAATAAATATTTCTGTTTTGGGAAAACATATTGAAAATGTTGGCAATTACCCACACACCCCTTCACGTGACGAATTCCAAGAAAAGAACACTATTAACCCCAAAGAGATAGATGCGCCAAGAACTGCAGAAAAGATAACGAAAAAAGGTGGGCCAAGAAATATGCCACACATTTGTTGTGGTATTAAAGAAATTTCATGACAAAAGCGGAAGCGGCAGAGCGTAAATCCAAATGATAATGATTACAAAGTATAAGGATTTGCTTGGCGCGGCACGGCGATTATGCGAGCGCTCGGGCGAGTGCGTGAAGTGGCGCAACGAATGGCAGCACTCGATGCCAGATTGGCGATTGAATGGAGCGCTTATTAATGTACATGCCGCACACACTGATAATTACGTCCTTTAGCCGTGTGTCGATGAATTGAAAATTGAAAAATTCTCACGCATTTTTATTACATCCACACCGGCTCATCATTCGCACTTCGCACACTTGCCCTTTGTGTGGTTGCTTTGCACTTTTTGCATTCACATTCTCATTCACATTTTAATGCCCCGCAGCTTCGTTAGTCCGTCTTTTGTGTGTTCCTTCAACGCGTCTGCAGCGTCAACACAACCACACACACTCTCACAGGCGCGCACCTTTGAGAGTGTACTTATGCGTGAATGGTTTCATAAACTGCAGTTGTGTGTGTGTCAATAGTTTTCTTTTCATTTCATTCATACGGTGCGCGTAACGGTGCCACCTATATTCATTGCTGAGTAAAAAATACAGCATAAAGCAAGAAAATTCAATGGTATTGCATACTTTTCAGCGCAACGCCAACACGTAAGCGCCCATATGTACTCGTATGTACATATGTATGTATATGTTCGCGTGTGTTCAATCATTTGTGGTGGCCTTATAATGGCTTCATGGGTACAAATTCAATCGACGCGTCACATACTGCATATAACGGTGTATTTCAATTTAATTTAATGGCTAATAATGTGGCTGCACTACACAGCACAAGCCATTTAGATTCGCTAGTGTGTGTGCTTGTGTAGATTTGCCAGCGATTTCAGTACAGTTAAATTCAATTTTAAGTGCTCAGGTTAACCGAAGCGCACCAAATTGAAAAGCGCAGAATGGCAAGCAGCGAATGGGGGCGCTAAAGGGCTGCCATAAAAATTGTCGACAAATTGAATTTAATGTCACCTGCCAAGCATCTGCATACTCGTATGTGCTACTCATATGGAAAGCGCCGTGGTACACCTATGTACCCTTGTAAAGCGCTTACTGCCGGCATAGAACTTCATTTGAAAGTGCTCTTAAGCGCCTTTCTGCTATGAAAATAAACTCGATTGTATGATTATTGAATTTCGCCAAATATAAAAAATAATTTTTATTGTTTACAAGCGGGTATTTTGTATGTATGTGTGTGAGCGTATTATGTGAATGTAAAAAAAAATTATAATTTTTTCGGACACAAATTTTTGGTAAATTTTATTTTGAACTGACAATATGTTGATTAATTAGTTATTTGGCGATTTTTATTCAATGATTGAAATATATTATTAAATATTTTTTATAAAATGCTATCATTTAACGTTTCGATTACATTGAGCATAATGGATCAAGATCTGCTAATAAAAATTTCAATTCAATTTCGAATATACCATTTTAGGCTATTTTAGTGCCAAATATCTTTTATTTGAAATAAAGTACCGACAAATGAATAAAATTGCCGAATGTTGGTTTGTCGTAGCTGTTTCATCATAATTGCTGAGGAAGTCAAGTATACTTTCAAATAATAGTCATATCAAATTGCACGATTTTATCAACAGGCAGACAAGTTTTTGATTTGATTAGGCCACATAAAATTTTTTCCAATAAATGTTTATGATTTTTTAGCTTACTGCATCAGTTTTCTAAATTAATTTTAGCTTTGAAACTCATATTGACTCATACCGCTGTAGCGATCACCAACTGTATGTGTTCGTAAGTAGGTAGGGTGTAAGGCTGTTCCCCATAGGGAAATACACGTAGACTATGCAAGATAGTTTTTTGTGAAGCCAGGATCGCTCCCTACTTTAGCTATTAGGAGTCGATAATGCGCCCTAAAAGTGAGATCCCAGAAATCGATTCCTTAATCTCGCAAAGGCGGTACATGTCAGAAGAAAGTGATGAGATGATTCTACCTCGTCCTCATCCATGCAGCTTCTAAAGTGTTCGTAATGCAATTGTAGATTTTTTTCTGCAACAGGTTTAGGATTAACAGGGGTTCGAACCATGTAAGGCAGTAGTCTGCTTTACAGGCTTCAAAAAATCGATTTGTTTGTTTTGTTTTAAATCTCTTCCAAAACTATCCAATAATATGTCTTTAAATTTCCAGAGGCCAATTCGACATATTTTCGAAGCTAGAGCAGTTTTAGTGGCCGAGCGTCGAGCAGGTGCTAATGCTAAGGCAGACTTTAAAGCGCGTTTTCTCGAGTTTTCATTTTCACAAGTGTTAGAAAACGGTGCCGGCGATAGCAAAAAGAATATATGGCCGATCGAAAAAAACCAAAGTGATCTAGCTTCAGTATTAAATTATCTTCTATTTGAACTAAAAAAGTTGGACAAAAGTATTATTTAAACTACTTGTTTTGCAACTTACAGTCTATTGTTTTTCTTAAAAAGTGATTTTTTTTTTCAAACTTCAAAAAAATTTGGAATTTTATAACTTTTTCGGTATATTTTTAGTTCATAAAGAAAGGAAACTTATAAAAATTAAAAAAAAATGGTTCACTGTTTCAGATGCATCGCACGACCTCCATCACCGACACCGATTTACAAGTGCAGACTCCAGGCGCTCCACAAAAATACTTACAACTTTGAAAAAATTTCAATATTTTTTAATAACAAATATTGTTTTTTTGAGTTTTAAATATAGTACACTATCGTCTTAAAATTCCGTTTACCGCAATCATTTCCTTCCCTTTCAAAAAAAATTGCAAAAAAAAACGCTTTTTTCGGCTTCTAAAGCAGACTACTGCCTTAATAAAGAAACCCAAGTAGCTAAGCTTGTTTAGCTTGTCACTATCATAACATAAGTCTTTCACAAAGAGAAAGCTGCTAACATTATTACAGAGGTCGGTACAACAACAATTTGATTTTGTGATGAAATGTTCACAAAAAAAATTATTTTCATTGTATTTCACACAAAATATTTTAAAACATATCACCTGTTCAAAATAAACATCAGAATGTCTCACAAACCAATGAAGCTATATAAACCAAACTTTCTGCAGTCGATTCTCCTACGTACCCCACCACACACCATGAAAATAGTTGAAATCGGATAATAACCACGCCCACCTCCCATCCAAAGGTTAGGTTGAATTACTAAAAGTGGGTTAACTCACCAACGAAAAACGTCAAAAACACAAAATTACACATAAGAAATGGCAGATGGAAGCTGCACTCAGATTTTTTTACAAAATGGAAAATGGACGTGGCGTCGCCCACTTATGGGTCAAAAACCATATCTCAGGAACTACTCGACCGATTTCAATGAAACTTGGTTTATAATAGTTTCCTTACATCCCAATGATATGTTGTGAAAATAGGCCAAATCGTTTCACAACCACGCCTACTTCCTATATACCAGAACTTTGAAGACGATCTGAATCGTTTACTTTACAATATATAAAGTAAGCACTAGTGAAGATATCGGTGCAGAACTTTGCACAAATGCTATGTTTATAGTGTGGCAGCCCCATTCTAAAAATCGCCGAAATCGGACCATAGGTTTTTAAGGCCCCATATATCTAACACGAGGACCTCGGTGCTTCTAACCTAATATTAGGGTTTCCAACTTTCAATGGACTTTATACAATATATATGACGAATATGTGTGTCAAATTGTGTATTATATAATATTAATAAAGTTAAATAAATAAATTGCGAGAGTATAAAATGTTCGGTTACACCCGAACTTAGCCCTTACTTGTTTCTTCTAAAAGTTATGCTTTCCTCAAATATAAACAGGCGCGACATCTGTCTTACATGTAATTATTTCTAATTTCCTCACTCCACACATATTCTCAAATAGTGCGTCTTCAGTGTGACCCACTATCCTTTGTCTGGGCTCTTGTGTTTAAATGAAACTTTCTTATTTTTCTACGCAGTTTAAATAAATAGCAAAGTACTCAAAATTAATGCGCCCTTTCAAACGTACAAGTACATATTTACATAAGTACAAAAACAACAACGGCGAGCACAAAAAAAACAGCGCTGCAATTACAAAGCGTTAAGTGTGTGTGTGAAGATGCGGCAACAATGAATCCACTCAAAGACAATAACTCACCGAAACTTTTGTGTAGAATGAAAGAAAACAGCCGACGGCTAAATGTGGCCACAGCTACACAGCATACAAAAGCAACAGACAACTGGCAACAATTTGCACTGCAGCTGCCAGACACACGCACACACCCAAATGGATAATGCAATTTGAGCGGTAAAGAGGGGGTGTGGAGAGCTACTGCTAGCTGAAGAGCTGAGAAAAAAATAAATAATTTACTGAAACTTGTAATTGTTGTTGTAGTAAATGCTGAAGAAGTGCCATAATTGCCAGCGTCTAGAACTGCATTTATGTATCTCATTTAAGTGAATAGACGCAGCGTGCGCAAATTATAAAATAATATTAATAACTGTTTTTCTTTTCGCTTTTCTTTTTGTTATTTTTTGCTGTTTTTAGAAAAGTAAATTACGTATACGCAGTGGTGGCCATCAGCGCTATGAAGAAAAATGGGTGCGCAGTGTTGTGTTATAGTAGAATGAGAGGGCTAGTGTAATAGAATTCTTAAAATGGGGTTTACTATAGCGTTTGAGAAAGTATTTAACAGTTAACTGAGGGAAAAAAGGCAGTCAGTTGAGCTGCTCAGCGGAAATTGGAGTGGTTGCTAACAGGAGATAATGAGTTGTGCTTAACTTTGAATGAAACTTGCTTTGTTTTTGGCCTGCTAATAGTTGTTTTTAATAAATATAGACTATAACTGTAATTATATATGTAATTACGAAAGTTTAAATAGACATTTTCACAATAATTTGCATCAACTATTCCGATTTCATATGAAATATGCTTCTGTGTGCGGGAAAGCTGCTGGCAGCGAGATAACTGCAGCTAAAAGCTCAGCTGTCAGTGCATTGAAAATACGCCGCTGGAAGCGCTAAACGGCCAGCAGGCAGCAGCGCATGCCGCGGAAGGGTTAGCGAGGAAGAGAGAGAGTGAAAGAGTCAGAGAGCTTAGCAAGTGCCAGTTCAAATCTGCCGCGCGCGCCGTAAATAATTGTAATGCAACAGCAGTAGAGTCAACAAGCAACAGTTAGCATATGATTACAGTTACGTGCAGGGACATTTATACGCGCGGCCCAGTGGGGCAGCGGGTCGACAACGCTCCGTAGGAAGCCCGCTAAATGTCGCTTAATTACAGCATGGAGCAGCACAAACGCACAAATTTTGCTGGAAATATATATATGAGCATGAATGCAGTTGTTATTATGCAAATATATTTAAATTTTTGTTTTTGCAAAACACACAGCACACACACACAGGCGGACAATTGTATTTTCATTGCTGCAGTCGTACTTTTGTGGTTTCACCGACGCGCGCTTATCGAGCGTTTCGCATGAATTATTTGCTCAAATGAAAATTAATTACACATTTGTTGATTCTAAATAATACACCAGTTTCATTCAATGGACAAATATGACAAAGCTTTGACACAACAACAACACTAACAACAGCCACAACAAAGTGAAAACAAAAACAATTTAATGCCTATTATGAAATTAATTAATTCAAGTAGCACACAAACTCACACTCACACGCAGAGATACCAGATCTGCAGATAAGATACTTAGGAAATTACCTTTGCTCTTATTTAAATTTGTCTTGTAATTACAATTGCATTTGTGTGTGTGTCTGTGTGTAGTTGTGCATGTATGCTCAGGCTTAGTAGCAGTAAGTACTGTGTTGTTTATTAGCAATTTCATTTTGTAATAATAATTTATTAAAATTTCACTCGCTTCTTTGCCTTCGCAATTTAATGCCATTGAATTAGTCAATTGTAAATTGATTCTCGAGGACAATTGCTCTTTCTACATCAGCGATAAGTATCTTTCTGGTCAATTTTGTGTTATTTATTATATTAATTCTTAAGTACCAAATTGTGCATAATTCTCGCATTGTTCTTTTATATAATGAAATCTCTCACATTTAACACTTTGAGTATAAATATATATGTACATGTACTGAATACAGATGCTCAGTGAGTCGAATATAACAAATAATAATGCTTCATATATTTATAGGTAAATTACTAATTTAAATAAAACTTTTTAAGGAATCTCAATATTCAATCAATATTCTCTAACAAATTCTGTGAAAATATTTTTCCACCAAAATTTTCTAGAATATACGGATATATAAGAAATATATAAGACAACTTTTGTTTAAAATGAAATTCAGTAACAAATTGGAGGATGCGCTATGTATGGTGTATAAAAAAATATCGGGAATTTTCGTGAATTCACAAAAATATTTATTCATTCGTCTAAATTAATTTTGTTGCGTTCAAAAAGTCCCCATTCAGTATTACGCTTCTTCCAATCGTCGAAACACTTCTCAAACATGATTTTGGGATAGTATTTCTCTTTCAGCGATTTCTCAGCCCTTTAAGGTTCTCTTGACTTTTGGAAATATAAAAAAATCCGTATGACTTTTGAATATGAATCTCTATGACTTTTATGAATATAGAGCCTGGGCCATCGTTACAGTATTTGGTCAAGAATTCACTAACAAGCAACGAAGTTCTTTCCTGCTTTTAACAAACGTAAATCGCCAAGATCATAAAAACACGTCTAAAATTAGCGGTTGCTACAGACAAAGTAAGGAATGAGTATATCTGAAAATTTCATCGTACTTCAGTCATGAGTATATAAACACTTGAACTTTCCACACCTGTGAAAATTAAAATTTTACAATTCCCATTATTTTGTGAACACATTTACGCGTACTAATACTTTTAGCTATATTTCTTCTCCGATTTTTTTAATCGTCGTCTTGCTTTTATCGGTTAAATATGGGGATCTACACGGTTTGAGCCGCCTCAGAACGTTTGATGGATTTTAAGAGGAGGTTTTTGTTAAGGTTATTACACTCGAAGTGTTCTCATAAAATGCTAAGAAGTATCACTTTATCTATCAGATAAAATCATTTGATATATCAAGTAGAAGGCAGCATAGAAAGTTTGAGTTTATTGATAAAGCAAATGAACATAAAACAAAAATGTCAATAGCAAACCAATTTTTATAATAATAATAGTCATTACAGGGCTCGGTGAAAAGATATCAAAAACAAATCAGTTTTAGTATGGAGATTTCTTTGAAAAAGCTCATTCAAAGTCCAATTTTTTTTATAATAATATAAAATTAAATTAATAAAAAATTTCTAGAGTCTTTTTCATTAGTAATAACTAAAAATATGTTCAAATTTTAGTTTTTTTTGTTAATTTAGTTTACTTGCACTGAACTAGCCTCATATAATACAATTCATTAAGGAATGCAATAGTTTCGTGAGAGTTTTGGTTAAGGTTACGGTTAACATTTGAGGTTAAGAAAAAATAGTCGACCTGCCTCTCATTTATAAAAAATTAATTTGATCCACAAGCAACTTAAACTGTCACAAAATAACCAACAAACTCGGCAGTTCATCAAAAACACATAAAATACATACCAGTTGTAGTATTAAAACATATTTGCATATATATCGATACAAACGAAATATCTCGACATATGCAAAATATGGAAATGTAAGGTAAAGTTCAGAAATACACTCACCCCAAATACAAATACATCAATGTAAGGTAAAGTTCAGAAATACACTTCACTGCCAGCACTACCAATCATCACCGAATGACTTGCTACCCCATTGCGTCGCTGATGATAAGTGATTGTATAACTATACGCATGTGTGAATGTATATTCGCCTCCTTTATCAAAAAAAAAAAAAACGAAACACCGGCAATGAATTAAAATGTCAAAATGTGTGCATTTGTTATGTTAATTCGTTAAATAAAAAGTTTCTCAGCGCAGTCATCAGCAAATAAAAGCAAGTCGCTCGAGTACTACATGGCACACCAGTAACCACCACCAATAACTTACCTTTAAAGGCATACAAATATTTCAAAAGGAATAAATTAAAAAAAAATTCAGATTTTCTACAACAAATATATGAGTTTATTAGTACAGAGTTACGGCATTTTAATATAGTATACAGATAGATTACATATAAAATCTCTAGACTCTAGTAAAGAACTAATATAATTTCGACAAATTGATAGTAGCTTAAGATAATATAAAATATAGAAACATAATAGGGATAGTAGCTCCTTATAAATTGGTTTGTGATAGAGAATTCAGTTACTGTCATTTGAAGAGCGTTCTCTTCGCCGAATGACGAAGCTCCGAATACTTCGTTCTAGTTCAGACTATAGGTATACTATTTAGATGAATACATTTATCCACACGTTGAGGATAATTTCAGGAGTGTTATATACTTTTTATACGAATCAGTAACATTTACCATACCATTATTAAACTAGGGACATTTTTGTTTAGGTAAATTTAATTTTTTTTTAAACAAAAAACTGTATCTGAGTATGTTATTTTGGGAATTTAATTCGAACTAAATCTGTTTAATACCATCCCTCTCTACGATTCTAAGGTTTATTAGGTTATGATTCGAATATTTTCGGGATTATAGCTCTTCCGAAAAGAAGTTTCTCAAATACTTTTTTATAAATACTTTGTATGAAAAAATATACATATATATATTTTCCATCTTCCATTTTTTGATCATCGCAGGTGCCAAAATTGTTTCGTTTCGTTTCAATCAAAGAATTTTTTTAAATTTTAGTATTTTCAACTTTGGTCTTATATTTTCTAGGTGTACTTCTCTAAGGACTTCCAAAGCAGATTTTTTTTTAATTAAGCAATTTTAGATTGCAAACTTATAGCGGTTTTAGACAGCCAAACTAATTGATCTATTAAATTTTTTTATAGAGAATCCATTTTTTGCCTTTTATACTGCCGGCTACTCGATTACCAATCATTTTGTTATTGCTTTTTATAAGAAGTTGGTAAGTTTCATCAGCTGATTAATATTTTTCAGCAGCGGCATTTACAGTAGCTTTTTTTTATCAAAATATTCAGCCATTCTCAGACAAAGAAGGTATATCGTACGTCTTTCTCACAGAGTTGCTTTTCATTTTCAAGTCGATTTAAATTCAATTAAAAACAAGTAAGGAAGGGCTAAGTTCGGGTGTAACCGAACATTTTATACTCTCGCAATTTATTTATTTAACTTTATTTATATTATGAGTATATAATTAATATTCGTCATATATATTGTATAAAGTCCAAAGTAAAGTTGGAAACCATGATATTAGGTTAGAAGCACCGAGGTCCTCGTGTTCGATATATGGGCCTTAAAAACCTATGGTCCGATTTTGGCGATTTTTAGAATGGGGCTGCCACACTATAAACATAGTATTTGTGCAAAGTTCTGCACCGATATCCTCACTAGTGCTTACTTTATATATTGTAAAGTAAACGATTCAGATCGTCTTCAAAGTTCTGGTATATGGGAAGTAGGCGTGGTTGTGAAGCGATTTGGCCTATTTTCACAACATATCATTGGGATGTAAGGAAACTATTACAAACCAAGTTTCATTGAAATCGGTCGAGTAGTTCCTGAGATATGGTTTTTGACCCATAAGTGGACGACGCCACGCCCATTTTCCATTTTGTAAAAAAATCTGAGTGCAGCTTCCATCTGCCAATTCTTATGTGAAATTTAGTGTTTCTGACGTTTTTCGTTAGTGAGTTAACGCACTTTTAGTAATTTTCAACCTAACTTTTGTATGGGAGGTGGGCGTGGTTATGATCCGATTTCTTTCATTTTTGGACTGTATTAGGAAGTGGCTAAAAAAAACGACTGCAGAAAGTTTGGTTTATATAGCTTTATTGGTTTGCGAGATATGTACAAAAAACTAAATAGGGGGCGGGGCCACGCCCACTTCCCCAAAAAAATTACATCCAAATATGCCCCTTCATAGTGCGATCCTTCATACCAAATTTTATTTACATAGCTTTATTTATGGCTTAGTTATGGCACTTTATGTGTTTTCGGTTTTCGCCATTTTGTGGGCGTGGCAGTGGTCCGATTTTGCTCATTTTCGAAAGCAACCTTCCTATGGTGCCAAGAAATAAGTGTTCCAAGTTTCATTAAGATATCTTAATTTTTACTCAAGTTACAGCTTGCACAGACGGACGGACGGACGGACGGACGGACGGACAGACAGACATTCGGATTTGAACTCCACTCTTCACCCTGATCACTTTGGTATATATAACCCTATATCTAACTCGTTTAGTTCTGGGTGTTACAAACAACCGTTATGTGAACAAAACTATAATACTCTCTTAGCAACTTTGTTGCTAGCAACTTTGTTGCGAGAGTATAATAAATTTAGTCTGGTAAAGCGATCTTAATAAGCGTTTTAATCGACCAAAGGCCGGTTAATTGATCAATTAGCCCTGTCTAAAAACGATATTTGTCTCCATAGTAAAACGGATGATTTCAGGCTCTTGCTGGCCTGTATATTATCTCGTTGGGTAACTCGTTATTAACTACTTTTCCCAATTGCTCTTTGAAGTAAAATCGCGGAACCCCATAGCTATTTCATAGTTGTAATGTAATAAAATGTATATAAAATTTCATCTGAAGTCAATGACTACAACTATACGTATGAATTCTAGTAACAAGGCTAAGATTATGTTAGAATCGTCCTCAATAATCGAAGCAATTCACTGATGAGCGCTATCATGTCCTTTCTTTGGCTGTTTCCGCAGTATGCTTTAAGCACTTAACAAATAAAACCAGTTATTCTGTAATAATTTAAATAATTTAAAAACCATTATTGTTTCAAAAATCTATTTTCATAGTGTACTCTAATTTTACCGTAAATAACTAATGATATAAGGGGTGATACCAAAATAGTGAAAAAATCCAAAGGGTGAAAAACTTAAATCTCATCGTCGCTGAGTGCTGGACGCTGGAAAAACACAGTCGCGAACACCACCAAAAACACAACATAAAATGAAAATGTAACAACAACAATAACAACATATGTATGTGCATATGCCTGCGTTCAAATGGCAACCCTTATCAAAATATTTATATGATTTTGCATATGCTACGAAAAGGCAAAAAGAGAGAGGAGTGATTGCGATTGTAGCGACTGGTTGACCGATCACGCAGTGAGCTTTGGGGCTTTTGGGGGGAAAAAACGCTTAATGGCCTGTAATCAGCTTAAAAAAATTACCGGGAAATTTGTAAGCCAAAAGGGTCAATTTACATATACACATGCAGTCAGCTTATAGAGAGCACGCACACACATACACTTATATATTTGCACAAAAGCACGCATATGTGATGTTTCATGGATACATACATACATACACATATGTGACTTATGCATATTCATAAGTTGCCTGCATGGTGGATGAGCTGACCGCTGCTCTGTGTATATATGTGTAAGTGTGTATTTGTATGTGTGGCAGTCAACAATTGTAACATCACCAAAGGCAAATCAACAATCATTGTTGTTGTTGTTTATGCTTCTGCTTAATTTGCCAGCACAACGCACTCACATACCTACATACACTCATATATATATATATATAATATACAAAAGTATGGCACACGCACTCACGTCCATCATCTAATCCTTTTTCAGTAATAATTTAAAATTCAAACGCAACGCAACGCATCCTTTTTATTTAATTTCCTTTCATTTTTTCCGCCACAATTTGCTCTATTTGTGCGCATTTACATGTGGCAAGGTCCGTGTGCATGTATGTGTGTGTCTGTATTATATCATAATATGCTGACCACAATATCTGAGCATATCCTCTTTCCTTTTTCGAGTTGCCATATTTATTTGTTTGTGCGTGTGTTTATGGACATTAAAAATTCAATTGTGGCATGACGGCATGAGCTTTCGCAAATGAAACCTGTTTGTGGATGCTTCTTGACATTTCGTGCGCACACATATCCTTTTTAGAGTTGCCTTATCCTTGGCTGCACATGACTGCACGTTGATAACATGACCACCGTGCAGCAGTGTTGCCTAAGGCACACGCACACGCATACAAACACACATGAACTGACGCGTACAAATTTCATGTAGTCATGCGTTGTCTGTTTATGCATTTGAAATTAATTCTAAGTTGAAAGGATTAAATCCTGTGAGTCAGGCATTTTTTTGTTCACGTTTCTGCTTTGTTAACCTAACAACGCAGCATTTTCAATTTGTATATTTTTTCAGGCGTGCCAGTGCTAGCGCTACGACTTGCTGACCTATTTTCATATTTTTTTTTATTTTTCAAACTGACTTTTGTGATTTGTTAACAGCATCTTCAGTCAGCAGGCTGGCGTAATTATGCGCAAAATATAATATGCGTATTTTTGTTTTTGCTTATTTCTTTTTTGTGCCGTCATGGCTGAGAAATTCTATAACATTGAAATAATTTTACACTCAAAGGCATCAAGCATGCCGCTGCTGAATATTCATAAACAAGTTGAAAACTGCTGCATTAAAGGTATGCATATTCAAATCGGAGGACGAAGAAGTTGACGTTTATCTCAGGTTTAGTTATTTCAAATGAATTTTTAATTTAAAACTTGTTTGATTAATTCATATGTTGAATTTATTTGTGTCGGCTTTTTTATAAGCAGAACAGAAATGGAGTTACAAGTGTGCTCCAAAGCTGATTGGATTTATATACTCTCGCAACTAAAGTTGCTAAGAGAGATTGCAGTTTTGTCCACATAACGGTTGTTTGTAAGTCCTAAAACTAAACGAGTGATCAGGGAGAAGAGTGGAGTTCAAATCCGAATGTCTGTCTGTCCATCCGTCCGTCCGTCCGTCTGTGCAAGCTGTAACTTGAGTAAAAATTAAGATATCTTGATGAAACTTGGCACACTTATTTCTTGGCACCATAGGAAGGTTGCTTTCGAAAATGAGCAAAATCGGACCACTGCCACGCCCACAAAATGGCGAAAACCGAAAACACATAAAGTGCCATAACTAAGCCATAAATAAAGCTATGGAAATAAAATTTGGTATGAAGGATCACACTATGACGGGGCATATTTGGATGTAATTTTTTTTGGAGAAGTGGGCGTGACCCCGCCCCCTACTAAGTTTTATGTATATATCTCACAAACCAAGAGCTATATAAACCAAACTTTCTGCAGTCGTTTTTTTAGCCACTTCCTAATACAGTCCAAAAATGAAAGAAATCGGATCATAACCACGCCCACCTCCCATACAAAAGTTAGGTTAAAAATTACTAAAAGTGGGTTAACTCACTAACGAAAAACGCCAGAAACACTAAATTTCACATAAGAAATGGCAGATGGAATCTGCACTGAGATTTTTTTACAAAATGGAAAATGGTGGCGTCGCCCACTTAAGTGGCGTCGCCCACTTATGGGTCAAAAACCATATCTCAGGAACTACTCGACCGATTTCAATGAAACTTGGTTTGTAATAGTTTCCTTACATCCCAATGATATGCTGTGAAAATAGGCCTACTTCCTATATACCAGAACTTTGAAGACGATCTGAATCGTTTACTTTACAATATATAAAGTAAGCACTAGTGAAGATATCGGTGCAGAACTTTGCACAATTACTGTGTTTATAGTGTGGCAGCCCCATTCTAAAAATCGCCGAAATCGGACCATAGGTTTTTAAGGCCCCATATATCGAACACGAGGACCTCGGTGCTTCTAACCTAATATTATGGTTTCCAACTTTCAATGGACTTTATACAATATATATGACGAATATGTGGGTCAAATTGTGTATTATATAATATAAATAAAGTTAAATAAATAAATTGCGAGAGTATAAAATGTTTGGTTACACCCGAACTTAGCCCTTCCTTACTTGTTTTTTTTTAATTTTGTTCACAAATTTAACTTCTCCTCGACTAGGTTGACCCCTATATCCTTTCCTTGGTTTCACTCGACAATGTAACCAAAATAAATTTTTCTCAGGTCTATCATCTAAAGAGTTAAATCGATTCATAAAGGCCTTTACAATGAATATTTTCAATGCTAAAATGATTATTTTCTTTTTTTGTGAATATTGGTTCCGTGAACAAAAGTATGTTCTAATAGCTCTCTAAAACACCTATGAAATTTGAGACATCGTGAAGAACCCAATCTCTTGTGGAATTAATTGTGGTTTAATTTCAAAATTTTTCGATTCCATTTCCTTGGAAAGGTTTACATATCATCGAAGTGAAATTCAATTCAAACAATATATACTAATGGTATTACTGGCAACACGACGATGTTGGGGTCCAGATCCAGAAAATACGATGGATCCATTGCCCATTCGCAGTAATGCTTTCGTTTTCAATGATTTGGTACACTGTGAATCAGTCGATTGTGAGCACTGGCGGCTTCCACATTGCAGAGACCTTACGTACACACAGAAATTTAGGAAAGATATGTACCCGAAGTTTCTTTGATACCCTTAGATTGTCAGCTATATAGATAAAGTTCATTTTACTCTCATCCGTAATCATTTTATGGGCTCTCTTTAACTCCATATTGAGCTTCTTCGATAACAAACCATTTAAGAGTGTTTTTTAAGGTCACATAATTCCCATTGATATTTTTGTGAGTAAGTGTTGTGTATTCCGTATTTTACATACTTACTTTTTGTGAAGTATCCGAATTGAAGAGGATAGATCACTATATTTATATAACGGAAGTGCCACAACATGCTATTACAAATTGGTTCATGCCAAGTCTTTTTCGACTTCCGAAGCATATGATCGTTCAAGAAAATGTAAACCATGCATGTATGTTTCAAGATGCAGCTACCCTCCAAATGAATTAGAGATTATTACTATTATTTTAAACTCTCCTGTTTCGTCTCGCTACAGTTTCTAACTAATAGGGCTAATAAGGATTCAACTCGATGCCAAATTTAACAACCCATTCAAGACAGTAACCGCTACATACCGACTGTATCCTATCTACAAAAAAAAGGTAGATCAAATTAAAATATCACTTCTAAATAAATATTATACTACTCACATACGGAAAAGAAACTCACTACATGTGAAATCTTTTAAATTTTACGGTTAATTGAATTTATTTAATTTTCCATGTTATTTCAAAGTTTAAATACACTTTTCCATATCTACTAACTCAATTATTTCATTTATTTTAGTAAACTATTGTACATGCATACACATTTGCTCCAAGAAACATTCACAGAAATTTCGCATCTCAGCCATTTTGTTATTATAACAGAGTTGCAAAAATACGGGAATGTTTAAATAAATGCGAAGTGTATAACTGCTGCACGAAATGGAAATATTATTTTGCCTCAAAACTTGTGCTCGCAACCAAAACTTTTGCATGGAAATTCAAGTGAAAAACTGAAAAATACTGGATATGAGCAATTTTCTGCTTGCAATTTGAGAAATGACAATGGCAGCTAAGGAAAATTGCTAGTAAGTACACTCTTTGTTTTTGGGGGCGATGAAGTGTGTGGGAACCGTGTGCGTTGTAATTTTACGCATTTTTCTCCTTGCTCTTTCGTAAAAAGACGGCAAACACAAAAACAACATTTTATTCTGTTTCTGATTTGTTTCTTTAATTTCGGTTAAAAAAGTGGGTAAATTGCAGAGCTGTCAGTAAAATTGGCAAATTTCATAAATTAAAATCGCTTTTTCTATGTCGGTGTTGTGGAAAATTTAAAACTATAATTTTTGCGAAATTTCAATTTATTATTAATAAATTCTAATATATAGAATTTCTAGAATAGAAAAGAAAATATAAAATTTCTAAACAATATTCTCGAAATATAAAATTCGAAATTTTCAACCGAAGAGCCAATTAAACGTGAGAAATATCAATTTTCAATCAATCGAAAATTTCAGTTTTCAATCACGAAAGCTTAGTCGCAGTCCTCCAACTACTACCAACATTACTAAAATGCATCTGTATATACATATTAAGATAAAGTCAACCCTTCAGTATGAATATGCGTTCAAGCCACACCGAAGTGGTCTACTCCATGAATAATTATCTCTATGCCGATATAATTGAGTATGTATTGCTGCATTACCAGCTTTGTTGTGTGTACCAAGAGCTCCCATTGTCCATAAACAATAATTCATATTGCAATAGAAGTGTCTCCTTACCAAGCGCACAATAAACCAATATCTAAATCACTTATTGGATACGCATAGACTTTCATACCAATATTACTGCAATATATTAAAATAATATAATCAGAGAAGATTTAGTTCGATATGTATACTCTCTAATTAATTGTTGCTCAATTAATATATATTATATTATAATTGTTCGATAAATTAGTTTTGCATTTGATGAGTGGGAATTTCAAAGGCAAGGCTACAACTGTAAATCCTCAGCTAATACCATCTGAAAGCTCATGTAATTTCTTTTCTGTTTAAGAAGCTTGCAAACGGGCAATATATTCATTGAGATCCAATAAAAAACTTTATTTATAAGGTCTCCATACAACAACTTCAAGTCATTCCAGTTTTAGATATTCGAACAGAGTAGTGAGTATTGCTGAAATTATCAAACAACGGAGATCAGAAAGATCATTAATCCATTTATATAAACACTCGCTTCCGAACTGCCTATGATATATACATTTCCCTAAGTAGCTAATATTATTTACTCTATCTATAGATCTATTGAAGAATCATTTTAACCGACTTTACAGTTACAAATTTCTCAATGGAACCAATCTTCGAACAACAATAGAAGGCTGATTTTGGTTGTCAGAATAGAGAGTCACAAGTTTCTCAATGTTTGGAGAAATATATCTATCTATTCATAGCTAATATTATCGAAAATAATTCATAATAACATAATAATCGTTCTTAAGATGGTATAGGATCTCGAATCTCTTATTTATATAGTAGTATACTTCTGATTACTTCGAAGTGTCATCCTTTGAGGGCATTATTTTGAAACAAGCAGTTACACACATATCTCAGTGACTGTAACTGTTTGACATCACCACTTTACTGTTCATTGAATAGGCACTAGCAAATAATTTGGTAATTTCGATGAACCAAGATATGCGAGCCGATATGTACAATTGCCACCACCGCTTAGATTAATGTGCGCAATTCGATCGGCTCTCGGTGTTGTTGTGGTTGTGATAATGAATTGGTGGCATCAATCGCATTCATTGTTTGACTATAGCTCAACCGAATGCATGCGCATACATACGTACATATTTACACACTCCTATTGATATCAACATTTCATAGCTACAAATGCATGAAAGTCTATATAAACGTATATGCATTAGTGGCAGGCAAATCGTTGGCAATTTCTCTTTCCCAAATCCTCATTGTTTCTACTCATGTACGAGTATTTGTGTTATTGTTCTCATTGAATGCGTTGTGTACGTATATTTCAGATATTTAGCACGCACTCGGAGATTAGGATTACCTCATTGATATGCATGCGGCATTGTAATGATGGTTAAAATCGAATTAACCTTTGTAATGTAATGTAATGTATATGAGCTTGGTAATTGGTGTTTGCGGCTCATTTTTCAAATTTAGACTGCGGCATTAGAGGCACTCATTTAGATGAATGTGAATAATTATACATGCAACGAAGTCAGTAATGCCGGTGTATTATAATATTTGATCATTTGATTTTTGATTTTTATTCAAATGACAAATGTTTTGGCATTAGTTTTTTAGATACTAAAATGAAAAAAAAAAATTGTTCGTAACAAGACATCCAATCTAACTTTCACCCCTTTCTAGCTGTCTTACCACTAAAATTTACGCAAATCTAAATATAAGAATTGTACAAATTAGAAATTACAAAATTGTACATATTAGACGATATTATAAATCAGAGGCACATAAATCGAAGTAGTGTTAAAAAAATAACGGAAATTTTAAAATGTTGTAGAATTGGAGAGTCAAATTATCAATTTTTATATTTTTCATTATAATGAAATTATTATATATTGTATCCCATGGCTGCGCGGTAGAGCAAAGGGCCACATTGAGGTTCCTTATCTTATTTCGATCTTGTACTAGCATGTTGACTCCAACTTTTTTAAATTTCTTATTATGTTGCTGTCGCTAAGGTTGGATGTGTTATCAGTCTTGACCATTTTCGTTTGTTAAACGTTCACACTTCATTGCTTGTTCGTGAATTCTTGTCCAAAAACAATACAGTAACCGTGCCCCAGTATCCATATTAGCCAGGCATGACTCAGTGTGGCTTTTCCTATTTCCAAAAATAAAGAGAACCTTAAAGGGCCGAAAAATCGCTGAGAGAGTCAAGGCTATCCCAAAAATCGAGTTTGACAAGTGGAAGAAACTCTGTCATAAGTCCAAGATATCGAATGGAGATATTCTGTCAAATAAGTACCCGGACATACTCAAATTAAATGGATAAAAATATTGAAACAAGAGTTTGTGTGAAATTTTGTGTTTCAAACGAAATTTCTTGTGCCAAAACGTTGGAAATGTTGAAAAAAACATTTGGTGGACAAAATAAATGACTCAAAGCAATAATACTTGCCAACCTGGGGAAAAAAATTTTGAAATATTCTCAGCGGGAAAATTTCAAATGAGAATTTCCGGGTACTTATTTGGCTGAAGTACTTTGAAGGCTACACATTAATTTAAACGAGTGAATATGAGGGTTAGGAGAACTTTAGGATCAGTTTTTAGTACTGGACCAAATAATCGCCAGGAAAAGGAGATAATGAAATTTCAACTTTAATTTTTAGATGAGAGTTACCACACTATAGAAGCTCTTTTTGTATTCAGTTTTATACCAATACCTTCATTGATACCTAATTTATATATTGTAAAGAAAAATAATATGATGGATCCCATAATATTGTCCTACGGGAAGTTGGTGTGGTTATAGCCCAATTTAGACTGTAATAATCTCGCTTTCACTGACAGATGGACAGACGGACTGGCAGACAGATATGAGGAAAACAAATCATTTCATCACGAGAAACATATTCTATATAAGAGACAATATATAAGTATAAAAAATCCTATCAGAGTCTAAATCGGAAAAAAAGTTTTCTGAAGTAACGATCTCTCTTTGGCTGCTAAGCCTTTTTAAAAACTTTTTGAATTTTCTCATCAAATATTAAACACAACATACAAACAAGTCAAGCTGAACCTAATACCTCTCAAAGTTTTACTTTTTGTTTTTATTGTTGCAATGGAAATTCTAATAGAAATATGACAAGCTGTTAAGAATAACTGGTTTATTCCCCTGCCAAGATCACAAAGTGTGCGCACTGAACTGCATTTGATACTATAATGCTCCGGCTAGCATCAGCAAAAAAAAAACCAATCCGAGCAACCGGTGTCAGTTGTGTCCTTACCATATTTTCACATTTACTGTGCTGTGCTATGTTGTGTTTTATTATTATTCCATTCTTGCCGACAGCTTTTCATTTTAATTTGTTATGATTGCACTTTATTTGCAGCTTCGCAGTTTATTTCAATAATTTTTCACAACTCAAACAGCAATAAAAGAAACAACACCCACACACACTCAAACAAACAAACACAACGGTATTTGTTCATTTCATTTGCTCCAGCTGTGTTTCACGTACTTGTTGTACTTTTCAATTATGACTGTTGGCATGCACAATTATTATTAAAAAGCAAATATTGCATATCTTGCATGGCCATTTCGCTTTCATAAATTCTCGATTGAGCGAACAGTGCAAATAACGGGAAGGCAAGGCGAGCACAACGGGCGACGACGGCCATTTTTATTGCCGTCTTTTGTATGGAAATACGGTTGCGTGGCATGTTCGAAATGCGAAAAATGTAGGCTCAGCACAGTAGTTAGTAACGCCAAACAACAACAACAACACACGCGAGGTAGATGAAATATGCACCTGTAGAAGTTGCAAGGACATTTTAGCGACGGTTATGAAGGGAAGCAAATGAAATGGAGTGTTGGAGAAACTCAGCGGTAGAAACAGCGAAACTTCTGAGCAGCAGCAAACGCTCTGTTGTTGTTGTTGTTATAGCAGTAAACAAGCGAATTAATGAACGTATAGCTGGCAGCGATGTTTTCTAATCTAATTCCACACAAAAGCACAAAGCAAAACATGCAACGACAATAATTCCACCTGTAGCAGCTTGCTGCAACAAAAACAACAACAACAGCAGTAACAACAACGAGCAATAAAAACATTAGTCAGCCCCGTTGGTGGTAGTGGCTGTGGCAGTTGGCAGCGGCAATGTTTGTCATTTCTCATTTATTTATTACTGCTGCGATTTTAATATGATTTTGCTCCTTTGAGTCACATGCACACACACACACATTTGCTTATGCGGGAGCACATATACACACCCACACATACATTGTGACTTTCATGAGCAGTGCTTTCAAGGTTTTTTTTTGTATGCTCTGGAGCTAATTTTGTTCGCCAGCAGAGTTATCATCTAGAAGTAAGCGGATTCCATGAAATGCTAAGCAAAGTACATGGTAATGAAAGCTATTCATTTGTATAATATTTTAGTTCAAAATAGAATGTCTTCATTTGAAGAATATAGTATAATATATTGTAAGAAATCTGCAATTAAATCACACATATTAGATGGTCCACTCTTTAGATGACGTCAGAGTGGGAGCTTTAAGTGTGAGAAGCTTTATAAGCCTTCATTTACCGTTAGTACCTGCCAAAGCTTCTGCAAGCTCATCTCTCATCAGCTACTACTAAGAATATATTAAAAACCAGCATAAGTTCTCAAAATTTTCCACACTTGGCAACCCTAATTCTCGCTTAATGCAATTACAATCGTATATCCATATTAGTGGATTTTGGCAATTAAATTTTTTTAGTAATTTAACAGTCGACCCACCCACTTGCGTATTACCACCCCTGATGCCGCATGATAACCCACAAAATGTATGTTCCGGTGTATTTACATATTAACGGGGCCTTAGCAGGCGCGAATATTATTTTGTGAGATTTTTTGTTATTGTTATTTTTTTTTTGCTACCACGCACACATGCCCGGCGGCTTTTGATTCCGACGAAAATTTATTTATAAGGTTATTTTTTCTCAAATTAACTGCGAATTGTGTTGCATAACGAGTGCAGGAAAAAGTTTGTTACTCCATTGTATTGTTGGTTTGTTGTGAATTGGCTGTGCTTGCATAATAAAGGAGTTCGTAATGAAACGACTACTGCATACCGGGTGACATGACGTGTTTATTAAATATATTTCCAAACATCTGATGAGAACATTATGCCACATTTCGAGACTCTTTACATGAAAGAATCGAACCTTCAACTATTAGCGTGAGTCTTCGGAGATGAAAAGAATTGAGTCCAGTCGAGATATGATAAATAAATAATCAAAAAATTATTAAATAGCGCTCAAGTTAAAATAAGAAAAAATTGAGCTTTTGGAAGAACTAGCCGGGTCTCTATAGCGTTCCATTTAAAAGAATGAAGGATGAAAATAACAACCACAGGTTAATCTCGAGAAAGAACTAGAAACGACTAAAATTTGTACTAGAAAGGCACCTGATATTAGTTCCTTAATACTCCTGCAGGGCCGCAAAGGCACTTTAGTAGTACCAAAAAATCATAACAACAAATTATATAAATATCTCGACTTTAGGTATTACAATAGATTAGTACTTTTAATAATTTCAAAAGCACCCTGTTTTAACGACCAAAAAATATGCACATATGTAGATGTGAGGAACTCCAAGCTGAATGCTGGTAAATATACAATTTAAATTAAAAGTTATGTCAATGAATGTGTTGTTGTTACTTTTTTAACATAACGGAACACAAAACATGTCTGTTGTTACAAAATTAGCGCAAACATTGCGTTGTTTAAAAATGATTTCTTCATTATTTCACCTTTCAACTTTTTTGAAGTTCCACAGTTGCAGAAAGCAACAAAGCAAATAAATAAATATGCTCTAATATACATAATTAATATAATACTTTGAGGTTACAATATTATTTAAGTAAGCTTTTAACAACGATAACCCTTCCCAACTAGAGATCTGGTCATAAAATCGGTATAATACATCTAATCTCCAGCAAGCCTAATTAATTGTTTTATGCTTGAAAAAATTTAGAAATAATTTTCAAATCAATTTCAATTGGTTTAGCTCGAAAAATCATGCAAAATCCTAAGAAATTTTAGTTATCGAAGACTAATCTATAGGTGGTAATGATTTCTGAGATCAGAAAAGACATCTGTCAAAAGCATGAAAAACAACAACTACGCATGATAACATGAAAAAGTGATCTTGAGCAAGATTCAGTTTCACAAAAATACCCTTACAACCTATGCAATGGTTGGTTGGTTGAAAAGAGAGGCAAAGTGAGCCTGATCGCACTTAGACCATCATTAGGTACATTGTGCTCCCCAAGGGTACTCTGATAAGTTTTTTCTGCTCAAAAGAAGAAGTTTTCTGGTCTATCCACTGTCAACACCTGAGTAGTGAGACCTGAGTAGTTCCCCTAGCATATATTGTTTTAGGTAGCGCTTGTGTGACCTAATAGGTCTCGAGTAGTTTAAGAGAACTGCGTTCCCAGTTGCACCTGAGCGGGCCAACTCATCCGCCTTTTCATTTTCATGATACGATAAACTCGGCCTGAAAGATCGAATTGTAGTCATTTAGTTTCAATATGTTTTCTGTATGTACCTTTCGATTTGTCGGTGACTATATAGATTTCACCATTGGTATTATATATAATTGTATCGTTGGTACATTCTCCTCTGCTGGGGAAAGAAAACGTTGCATTAATATCCCCAATGGACTCAGTTTCTCAATCACAAAACCAATATTCACAACCTATGCGATACTCAATCGAGTGCATTCTCAGACTAGCATATATTTAACTTGTTTATGTTCTGATTTCGCTATAATGTAAATATTGTAGACATTAGTGGTGGTACTGCAGTATTGGACCATCTCCGATTATATGACTTATCTTTGTATTAATATTTCATTCCGAAAAGTATACTCAAAGAGACATGGTGCGACTGCTGTTTGAATGAATTGCAATATACACAAATATATAATACAAACATATATAATTAAATGTATACTACATAATACAACCACAACAACTTCTGTTGTTGATTATAACTACTCATAAGATACTTATGTACAACCAACTTACTGGATAAATCTTGCAAAGCCTTACTGCGATTCATTGGGCACTTTACGTCTGCTTACGGAATAATGTAACCGCAGAAAGTTGAATGCCAACTACTTTTGTGGGCTTACAGATTTTTATTTGCCTGAGTTTGTTCGAGTGGACTCAGCAAGTAAATCTACCAAATGATGGCAGAACATCAAGTGGCAGTCGGGCCATTCCGGACAAGCTAATGCGCATCATTCGCACAATTTCCGGTTAACTCGTTGTCACAAATAGCAACAAATCCATTGACAACTACAACAACGACAACGACAACGACAACAACAATAATGCCAATACTGTAATTTAACTTTCCACTTCTGAATGTGAACAGGATGTGAAGCACTCTTACCACGGCCGCCTGTAACGTCTCTGCGGCCTTGTGTGTGCACAACTACAACTGCTTTTGCGGTTTCCATTTGATGTAACTGTAAAACCGACCGCAATAGCCACGAAGCCAACACAACTCACCTGAAAGCACTTCACCCATACCACCACCCCAGCTACAACAACAACAAAATATAAGTTTCACCTCCTCACTCCCGCCCACATTTGTCATTCATATGCTGATTTCGCCGCTCAAGCGGAGTGAAGTGAGCAGCATCACAATACTGCAACAACAACAACAACAACAACAGCTACATTAATGTGCTCTGTGTGTGCTGCTGTGTTGAAGGGCCTATGAAAAGTCAATTGAAATGAGTGATTTTGGTGTTTTCGAATTGCTGTTGTTGCTGGCTGTGGCGACATTAATATTAATCCCTCATTTCATTGGTTGATGGCCGGTTTAAATTATAATAGCAAAATGTTGTTGCTGTCTACACCATGGCTATTGTCCTTCGTCCGTCATCTCTCTGAAAAGAGTTCGAAATTCTATTTAACATGACAAAGGTAAACGGGCATTGATAAGTTACAGTTGTTAAATTGAGTTTAATTGTAAGATTCATTATGAAGGCTTTTAAATGTAACAAAACACCATTTATCCCCGACAAGTTTGTATAATTAATTTAAGTGTGTAGCTTTGTATAACATTAGAGGTAGTGTTCTAAGAAAATTGACATCTTCTAGACACAAAACCTGGAAAGGGAATTTCTAATTAAATTTGTTATATTGTTTCCGAAAACCAATTATAAAGAAGCCAAGAAGAGTCATTCTTGGAGATCTGAAAGGAGTGACCAATCAATACTTCCTGTTTTTGACATGGGAGATTCTGAAAATGTTTACTTCAGAAATCCCTTTGATCTCTTTTTGGTCGCCAGTTGAAAATACCAAGCGAAAACAGGTAGCTATCTTTCCAACGGATTGGAGGACTTACTCTTCCTCTGCTTTCACAAGCGGGTACTGCATCGAACACTTTCAAAGTTGGAGCGCTTTCGTCCATTCGAACAGCATGACCTAGCGCCCTCGTTCCATCGTCTGCGGTCTTCGCCGTTGCCAATGCTCAAAGGACTATACATCTTCCGCAAAACTTTTATATCGAAATATTGAAATATGAAATTGGTGTATATTATCATTAATCCCATAAAGAAAGACTACAAATCTGTGCAGATCGAATTGGGAAAAGTGCAAGACTTGAACTTTCTTATCTGCTTCGGTAGAATTGAACCCTCTGTTAAAGGGATATGAATTGAACAGCCAGAGAAGGGGTTGGATAGGGTCACAAACCGGTTCATTTCTATTTTTTTCAAGTTTTTCTTCTACAAAGAAGCAGATATTAAAGTGAAGAATCAAAGGTTGGGTTAGGTCAGTTTTAGTCCAGAGCTGTACCAGATAGAGTTCTGTCACATAGTCCATGAGAAGTAGTCATTCCTTAGGACGACTTACCGCGAGTTTTTAAAAGTTTATTTGGGCTCACTGCCGATACCTTTTCCAGTCTCTCATACTTTGGAGCCCCCACTGCAGGAAAATCACTCAGGAGATGCTCCATAGTTTCCCTGATAACTTGCAGATTTTGACATGGAATCCTCCGATTAACCAAAGGACCTAAAGAACCCCAACTTAACCAAAGAACCATATCTCCCTTACAAAATATACACAGTTGAAACTGAATACCAAGCTTTTCGAGACTTTTTACTTTGTGGTCTTTACTAATACATTATACTAAGAAGCTAAGAAGAGTAAGCGCGAAGATGCTAAAAACATAGTCTAATACGGAGTTTCAAATTCAAGTTCCGAGTCTACAACTAACCCAAGCTGGAAGAACCCATGTTATTCCTTTATTAATCTCTCTCACACACATATATAAGTCCAACTCTGCCATTAAAGCCAGCTATGACAGCTTATTAGAATGTATATATTTAAAAAAAAGAAATCTTATTAAATTATATAAATTACAGAGAGCAGTAGAGTAAAGTAAAACGCCTACAACATGTCACCAACCACTTTATGTAAACTTATGCCATGGCACCATAAAAATTGTACACCTACCAATGGTTGCCGGTTAAATGCAGCGCATGAAATCGTGGATAAAAAAAATGACTACAAATTCAACAAGTTGTTGGTGCTGTGCGTCGGCAATTTCCTTGTCCCACAAGCCTGTTGCACTAAACGTTTTACGAGCGAATGGCCACAGCGGAGTTGTGCGGCAACAAATGAGAATGTCATTCAAGAGGCTACACAATGTCGCAAATGGATGCGCCTTCATCTCCACCACGACAAACATACGCACATACAATCGTTCGCTCGCAAATCCACAAACGATAATAACGCCAACGTTCAACGATAAATGCATCTGTGCAATTGTAAAGCTGACCCACACATACACATATACATTCATATATACGAGTATAAATGGTCGCCCACCAATGATGGCCGCACCAATGTTGCATTGTCAAGTGACCTTCCATTCGCATTAGCACGCCTGTGTGCCCGTCGCACTGATCGCAAAGCTCTGTGTACAAATAAATTCCGTGTATCTGTGTTTGTATGTGTGTGTGTGTGTAACAATGCCCAGACACGGCGCCATAGGCAATCTGTCCATTTGGTAATGCCGCACTCAGCGGGTGTGGACCCAAGAGGGGGGGCGGTGTGGCGTACCAGCCCACATGCCAGCCACTGAAGCCATTCCAAATAGTGCATCAGCCAGTGGAGCGTGTGAGCTCCCGGCTTACCTGTCGCTTTTGGCAAATGAATGAATAGCAAAATTTGTGGGGTGGAGACAGCGGTGCTACAAGGCAAATGCATAGATGCGTATTGTAAAGTGAGTCACAAAGTGTATCGGGAAATTGTTGACATCCTAGTACCAAATATTTTGCTGGGTTACAAGAAACCCGAAACAAAATTGCTAGAATAAAATTTTCGATAAGCTTTATGTTTTTTCTTTAACTGAATAATTGGTAATCACAATTTTGTTCGAGGGTAATCCATATGATGTTTTTGGCTTCATAACCTTTATGATGATACCAAAGTTCACAGCTGTCCAAATGAGATCCTTTTGCATGTTCAGAGTTCTTCCTCTTAACCTAACATAACCTATACGGTACGAATAGGATCTCATTCATTTTAAAGTACGGTCCTCATAAATTTTCTCTTTTTGAGCAATCTAAACTCTATGTTCTTAATTAATTCACTGATATTGAGGCATTTTCATTGGGGTAACGGTTCTAAAAATATTCGAAAGACCGTCAATCTAAAGATAGATACTCAATTGATTCCTTACTTTTTCGATAAGACCGAAAGAATCGATGTTTCGATGAGTATCTCCAACTTCTTTGATCATTTCCACTTAATATTTTCGTGAAAATGGAGCCTTCTAATTATCGAGATCTGAATGACTATTTAATCATAGTCGGCATTTGGACACACTTTTTACTGTTTCCTTCCAAATATAAGTCTGGACAAATCTAAAGGAGTTTGGAAGGAAAGATCCAAAGGGTTGCTGATAAGATGAAGTTCCTTTAAAGAATTTAATATATACTATATTTTACGGTTCTACAAAACAGCATGAGCATTCCTTGAAAAGTTGAGTTCAAATCCCAAGCAAGAGTAAATCAAATTCATTTAATATCCCTGAAACATCTGGGTAAATTTCGGATTAAAAAGTTATTTCAAAAAACTTCGAAAATCTGTCTGAGAATAACTATAAGAAGAGTCATTCATCATATATATATTGTATAAAGTCGTTAGAAGCACCGATTCATGTTCGATACATGGGGCCTAAAACCTATGTTTTGAGAATTAGTCCACACTATAAAGGTAGTATTTGTGCAGTTCTGCATCGATATCTACACTAGCACTATTGTAGATTCAGATTGTCTTCAAAGTTCTGGTATATGGCCTATTTTCAACATATCATTGGGATGTAAGGAAACTATTACAAACCAAGTTTCATTGAAATTGGTCGAGTAGTTCCTGAGATATGGTTTTTGTCCCATAAGTGGGCGACGCCACGCGCATTTTCCTTTTTGTAATAAAATCTGAGTGCAGCTTTCATCTGCCAATTCTTATGTGAAATTTAGTGTTTCTGACGTTTTTCGTTAGTGAGTTAACCCACTTTTAGTAATTTTCAACCTAACTTTTGTATGGGAGGTGGGCGTGGTTTTTATCCGATTTCTTTCATTTTTGGACTGTATTAGGAAGTGGCTCAAAAAAACGACTGCAGATAGTTTGGTTTATATAGCTCTATTGGTTTGCGAGATATGTACAAAAAACTTAGTAGGGGCGGGGCGACGCCCACTTCCCCAAAAAAAATACAGCCAAATATGCCCCTTCATAGTGCGATCCTTCATACCAAATTTTATTTCCATAGCTTCATTTATGGCTTAGTTATGGCACTTTATGTGTTTTCGGTTTTCGCCATTTTGTGGGCGTGGCAGTGGTCCGATTTTGCTCATTTTCATAATCTCCCAGAAGACCCAGAAAAAAGTCGATTTCGCCGTATAGTGCTATCCTTCATACCAAATTTTATTTCCATAGCTTCATTTATGGCTTAGTTATGGCACTTTAGGTGTTTTCGGTTTTCGCCAATTTGTGGGCGTGGCAGTGGTCCGATTTTGCTCATTTTCGAAAGTAACCTTCCTATGGTGCCAAGAAATAAGTGTGCCAAGTTTCATCAAGATAGCTTAATTTTTACTCAAATTACAGCTTGCACAGACGGACGGACGGACGGACAGACAGACATTCGGATTTGAACTCCATTCTTCACACTGATCACTTTGGTGTATATAACCCTATATCTAACTCGTTTAGTTTTGGGTGTTACAAGCAACCGTTATGTGAACAGAACTATAATACTCTCTTTAGCAACATTTGTTGCGAGAGTATAAAAATTTATAAAATATTAATTCATAAATTTTTTGTGATAATTTTCAGTAGTCACTGTATCCACACTCGCTGCAACATATTCACACATTTAGCTACAACTTACAAATCCATTGTTTATACATATGAACTGCCATGAATATGTACCGACTACACGAGAGTTCATGCTTTTGTTGTCATTGTTTTTGTTGTACCTGTGGTGACCTAACGGTTGCGCTGCAATTGTTACAATGCGACCAATAGCAAAAGCAACAACATATGCACACGTCGGACAAAGCGGCAACAACAACAATAGCGCTGTGTTGCACGGCATAATCGTAAACTGCGTTTCTTTATTGCAGTTCTGGGTACAATTATCAGCGAGAGTAACAGGTGATCAATTGTAATAAAACTCCCAGGGTGCTTTACCTATTCATTTAGTGCCTTTCAGCATACACCGTGGGCGTTGGACGCTACACAGCTGTTGAATGGTATTTAAGTTTGATGGGAATCTGGAAGACAGTTTTATCAGATTTATCAGTTCTAGTAATCACGGATATAGTAAGTCTCTTATTTATTGCATATAAAATTCCTGATTATGTATTTCCAACTGATCCTAATTTTGCCTCCAATAAATCTTAGTAGAGTACAAACCGTTTCTCCACAACTTGAATGTTATATTCGAGTAGCTAAATCTACCTAATAGTATATTGAAGGGTGACATCCGAGTCCATTTATCGTTCGCTTCGTTGCCTTCAAATATTCTCTTGCTGCAACAATAAATTGTTGTTGTTGATCTCCTTTTTGTAATCACTTCTTATTTACAACGATTGATGAAGCTGCCTTCCAATAGAGGGAATCAAGCGGAATGAATGTATAGAATTATGTATTCAACGGTGATTCCGATTTATCGACAGAAACAAATCGTGCTTTCATCGTAAAATATGTACGAACTCAAAGGGAAATGAAATAATATTTACGCATATGCGAGCATGAAGGAATTAGCTAGAGAAACTAAAAGTGATTAAGCATTGTTTAAAACTAAATCGTAAATTCAGATGCACTCATCTATGGCAGCATAATACGATATATGCTCTATAAGATACCATCAACAAATATATTAGTTACTATCTAGTAGTATGTTAGTCACCAATGTCATATATGTAGCTTATTAGTTGCACACACATCCTGTATTTTTTTCTAATTTGTCATTTCTGACAAGTCAAAGCAAATTGATTTTGCCCTGTCAATAGCTAACTTAACACATTTGACATCTCTTCGGTCACACAAAGCCAAGCAGGCAGCCTTTGAAGTCAACCGTAAGTACAAAGTGGTTACTTTGATGCGGTTCGAAAAAAAAAGAAAATAGATTTTCATGATATTTGCAGGTAATTACTAAAGTAGATAAGCACTAATATCTGGTTCTTAGAGAGTGAAAAAAGTTGTCTCTCAGAAGCAAAAAACACATTTCGTATCCTAAACCGACAAATCATTTGTTTCACCTATTTTCTTTAATGTGATTTAATAGTATAATCTATTTATATAGAAGGTATCAGTATTTTATAAGAATGTAAATGAAATTGACAAAGAATAAAAAAGAGATTCGGGCAAAATCAAAATACTAATGTCTTCCTTTCTCTTAGTTAGCTTCCGAAATCGAAGTATAGCAGTTCGACGATCGAAATTCGATTTCTTATAAAAAAATATTATTAATCGTTTTCGTATATGAAAAAAAAAATTAATAATTCGTCCGTCCTTACTTCTGATTTCAATGGTATATAACTAATTTCGGAGAAGCTAATAAAACATACGATATAAGGGATCCAATGACAGATTTTCGAAAAAATAAAAAAGTTGTATTTTAAGCTATGATTCCAGGATTTTCGAAATATTGGACGCCCTTTCTTCTATGTAAGCGTATTCATATACCATTATTGGAAAAGCAGGTAACCAACGATGTTGTATAAAAGAGGATCTTTCAATCCCGTCTGAGAGTAGAAGCTTTGAAACTTACAAAGATTTATTTTCACTATAACATTCACTATGGATTTGGTAAAAAAGTTCAAAACGCGCTGGAAGAATACACCGGGATGCAAAACCGCAAAAGTTATGTGCAAAGCGGTAGATAAGAAGTACACGAAATTTCTATTGGCGCTCGATAGAAGCAAATGTAGGAATATGATCGGCATACTCACTGGTCACTGTCTTGTGGCGGCGCACGCCTACAAGATGGGGCTGATAGATCGTGAAGGCTGCAGGAAATGTCAAGAGCAAGGCACCAGAGAAACAATGGAGCACCTCTTCTGTGAATGTCCTGCATTATCGAGACAACGGCTTCAGCATTTGGGGGCTGCACTGTACGATAATCTGGAGGAGATTTCGTTGGTAAAGCCACAAAGCCTTTTGAAATTCGCAACAAGCGCTGGCATCCTAAAGGATGACTACTCCTCATTAACCAAGTAACGACACTCCATCTGGTTTCACAAAGGACCAAAACTGGTCTATGTGTGGCGTTGTAGCCTGCCAGTGTAACCTAACCTAACCTAAGGATAAATTGAATGAATTGAGCCTCCTGGGACCTCTTCACCAAAAAAACAAAAATATAGGAAAATGTTCTGTGCAAATTTCACGAATTTTTGTCTAATCTAAAATATAAAGCGCACAAGTGAAATATTACAGGAGCACTTCTGTTATCATTCCAATTTAAGCTGCAGTGCTTATTGATTTGCCGTACATATACTCGTAAATACTCTTCATCCATCTGCAGCATCTGCTGTAACAGCGGTGGAGGTGGTGTTTCTGGGCGTTCAATTACATACACTAATGTGTCATGTTAAATTAACACTTTAATTTATTTCGAGTTACAACACAAAGAGCATATTTAATCGCCTTGCTTTGGCTTTTGGCCTGCTACGAACTGCCACTGCCGTCGACAGCGCAAAATTGTGCACGATTCGGTGCAGTGCCCTGTAGGAAAATGTTTAGTTGAAGAATTTCTATTATGGAATTGATAGGAATTAAAAGTAAGAGATATTAGTCCAGTAGGTCATCAGTACAACAGAGACCTGCAAGTAAGTAGTAGACTTAATAGTAGAATTTTTAAAATTTACTAGAACAAATATTTTTTATAATTTATTTTTAACAAATTAATTTAATTTGCATTTAAAGGAATTTTTCCTATAAGGTTTATATTTATATGTGGTATATCTAACATTTGGTTGTATCCTCTCACAGTATATATTTTCACATAACCGTTTTTTGCTCTGCCACACACTAATTTTTTATTCATATACTCAAATACATACATACATATTTATGTAAATGCATATATTTTTGCGAGAAATTAAAAATTCAAACGGAATTTTCAAGCACGGTTTAACATTTTATACTTTGTGTGTGTGTGTTTAATACTATGAGCACCACTTTTGTTGCATTACCACTTTATCTCTTATGCAATTTTATATAATTTGCTGGATATTAGGTATCAACACCGAATGAAATTTTTCTATAAGTATTTTATTTAAATAAATATTATTTAATTAAATTACAGTTAAGTTAAAAAAAATAATAGTTCTGCAGATAGTATCCCTCGGCAGGTAATTATAATCCTCCGCTAGTGTTTCTGACTTGCTTTTTACCATATAAATATGTAGCACCTCGAAGATAGCTTAAAATAGAGTTAACCTTATACAATTTAGATTACATTTGTAAGCACAAAACTATATTTTATCGATCTCTTAAAACATATATATGACACCTAATAAAGGTCTGAACATTCTCTTCCAACCATCCCGATCAATGACAACATGTTCTCCAGAGAAACATTATAAAACAGGCCATTCACAGTCGAATTTGTTCGACGAACGTGTTCGTGTTCAAATTTGTGTAAGACGTTTGGTTCGAGAACACTAGAAATTATTCTATATTGGCTGTGTTCGAGCGAATATATTCGAACATATGAATGGCAATGTTGGCTCGAACAGTTTGTCGAACAAATTCGACTGTAGATGACCTGCTAAGTCGTGATTGGTACGTAAAACGTTCATATCACATATCAATATTCAATTCGTAGTTCTATTACTTAAATAACAGTACTTCGCACGATACCTTCTTGTTTCGTAGACCGGAATTAGTAATTCGTCAGGTATGACGAGTTTCAGCTTAGGAAAATATATATTTCTTTCTAGAACACCAATATTAATAGAGACCCTTGGAATATATGTAAATTACATAATTTACAATATCTCAACTCATCTGATTTTGAACTAAAAATAAAAAATAACATATAAGAAGGACATACATATATATTACTAGCAGACCGCTCCGGCTTCGCACGGGTTTAAACAAACATTTCAAAAGTTATAAGTTATAGGTTTTGAAATTTTGTTCAGCAAGCAGCTGCGAGCGCTCGTTCCTCGACTTTCTGGCACGCGATTGCGATGCGAAGAGAATGACTTGCAAGACGATTTTCAGTTTCAGATTAAGATTCTCCATCACGGAGTCTTTTTGATACCCTCACCTGAGAACTATTTCCAGAAAGTTGAGATGCTAGCAATAAATATAGCCTATGTTACTCTGAATGTAGCTTTCCGAACGAATTTTTGAAGTCGGCACAGTAGTTTTTGAGTTTATTTATTATAAACATATATACGAATCTTTCCTGTTTATAATAGTAGTATAGATGAGACTACAATGACATAAGTTTTCCAAAAAATATATGTATAGAAACCAAATATCCAACATGCGTCATAAATTTCACACGCTTCAACGATCCAATATCACAAATCTTTATGCTTTTCCGCCTAACACTATTATGTGCATGAGTGTGAAACAAATTGAAAGGACAAATTCCCTTAGCAAATTGGCACCTTTATCTCACTTCAGGCTCAATTTGTGCTACCAAAAAATTTAATTTCAGCCGAAAGCAGACCGCCCATATAATGCGAACAATAGGCGAGCAGGAAACATTGAACAGCATGTGGTAATGAAATTGGGATTTGTACGAAACGAAAAGCTTCCATCCAGCTGGTTGGCGTCGGAATTTTTTCTTTGTCTGCGCTGCAGTGACAAATGAAAGCGCATACCCGCCCAACTGCACTCCAGCACTAAACACCCACAGGTGCCCCTGTGGAGGTACTGCGTATGCATTTATTGCCGCCAATGCTATTGTGTCGTCTTACCTTTAAACAACGGCCATTGTCAGCAGACATCAATCGCATGAAAAACATTCCATCATCCTTTGTCCGATGACCGCGGCACTGGCTCCACATGTGACTGCCGAAAATTATGCACAGAAGTGCATATACGAGTATGCTCTGTATATGTTTGTATGGGCAAATATTTACTCGGTGTCATGAATATGCACCAGCGTTCATGTTTCGCTTAAAATATGGAATTTTGAGTAAAAATTCGCTTTCATACACTTGTATGTCGTTGCATATTTGATTTCCACCAACTGCATTTATTATTTGCATTCTTTCGCCTCATACATATTTCATTGATGAAATAAAATGCAACGAATTTTCGGAAAAATCACTTTGAGTGAATTTATGAATTATAGAGCTTTTCATGAGAAATCAAGTTCATTCTCAAAAGTCGATTTATATAGTATTTTCAACTGTAAAATTTAAGAGGTGGTGCCAAAGGCTTATAATAAGGAAAATCAATACAAAATTTTATTTATTAAAATATTGCATTTATAAAACCCACTCAGAAGACCATATTATCTCATATTTTGATGACATCTGAATAAACTAAGGACTATGTTCGCGAGTACCTGACATGTAAAATGTCTAAAAATTCTAATATATAAATAAATCGAGACGAGAATTGGTGGTGCTATAGTTAATGAGAGGGAGATTTTTCAACACACGTTTATTTTTTGATCATGTCCCTTTATGCTTTTATTCATCAAATAATCAAAATCACACTGGGTGTCCGAATACTACTAACGGATCAAAGTACCCTCAGGACTCGACAAAGTTATTACAAAGTTACTTAAGTCGGCTAATGTCGATTGCAGTCACTTGGCTGGATTCGCCGAAGGAGTGCCTACCGAGGGGTTTTAACCTTAAAGTGGCGAATGCTGGACAATGAAGTAGGATGTGCTTCGATGCTTCCTCTTCGCCTTCCTCCAAACATCTTTCGCATCTTGTGTCTAACATAATACCTAATCGCACCGCATGTGTACTTATTGGACAATGTCCAGTAAGCACACCAATGATTGCGGCGAGATGAACCTTATTAAGGGGTTATATACAGTTAGAATTTTCAAAAAATCGATTTTTTTTATTTCATTTTCTTAATGTACATATATTTAAGAATACACACAGAAAATTTCATATCGTTCCGGTGAATATTTTCAAAGTTACAAGCAAATGAAAAATTTGAAAAGGCGTTTCAGAGTGCTTGGAAGTACAAGGTCCAAACTTTAAACGCGTTTTTCTCAAAATGGTGTTTTCAAAGTCGGTGACCAACATTACTCGAAAACGGCTAGACCGATTAGTCTCAAATTTTAACACTACCTTCTTAAATATATTTTTTAGTAATTAATCGAAGATTTTTTCTCTCCGATAAATATTTTTTTTTTATAAACAATTTAAGGCCGAAATTTCGGTGAAAAATCGATTTTTTTTTGAGAAACCGCCATTTTGTCAAAAAATTTTATTTTGCTTATTCCTTCGATTAATTACTAGATTTAACATTATTTTAACGAAATCTGTTTGTTTTTATACTCTCGCAACAACAAAGTTGCTAGAGAGTATTATAGTTTTGTTCACATAACGGTTGTTTGTAACACCCAAAACTAAACGAGTTAGATATAGAGTCATATATACCAAAGTGATCAGGGTGACGAGTAGATTTGAAATCCGGATGTCTGTCCGTCCGTCCGTCTGTCCGTCTGTCCGTCTGTCCGTCTGTGCAAGCTGTAACTTGAGTAAAAATTAAGATATCTTGACGAAACTTGGCACAAATATTCCTGGACACCATAAGAAGATCGAGTTCGAAAATGGGCAGAATCGGACCATTGCCACGCCCACAAAATGGCGAAAACCGAAAACACATAAAGTGTCATAACTAAGCCATAAATAAAGTTATAAAAGTAAAATTTGGAATAGAGGATCGCACTAGGAAGGGGCATATTTGGATGTAATTTTTTTGGGAAAGTGGGCGTGGCCCCGCCCCCAAATCGGTTATTTGTATATAACTCGCAAACCAATAAAGCTATATAAACCAAACTTTCTGCAGTCAGTTCTCTTACGTACCCCACCACACACCATGAAAATAGTTGAAATCGGATAATAACCACGCCCACCTCCCATACAAAGGTTAGGTTGAAACTTACTAAAAGTGAGTTAACTCAGTAACGAAAAACGCCAGAAACACTAAATTTCACATAAGAAATGGCAGATAGAAGCTGCACTCAGATTTTTTACAAAATGGAAAATGGGCGTGGCATCGCCCACTTATGGGTCAAAACCCATATCTCAGGAACTACTCGACCGATTTCAATGAAACTTGGTTTGTAATAGTTTTCTTACATCCCAATGATATGTTGTGAAAATAGGCCAAATCGCTTCACAACCACGCCTACTTCCTATATACCAGAACTTTGAAGACGATCTGAATCGTTAGCTTTACAATATATAAAGGTAGCAGTAGTGAAGATATCGATGCAGAACTTTGCACAAATACTACCTTTATAGTGTGGAAGCCCCATTCTAAAAATCGCCGAAATCGGACCATAGGTTTTCAAGGCCCCATGTATCGAACATGAGGACCTCGGTGCTTCTAACCTAATATTAGGGTTTCCAACTTTCAATGGACTTTATACAATATATATGATAAATATGTGGGTCAAATTGTGTATTATATAATATAAATAAAGTTAAATAAATAAATTGCGAGAGTATAAAATGTTCGCTTACACCCGAACTTAGCCTTTCCTTACTTGTTTTAATTTCGGATGATCCAGTTCCGAGATATAGTGGTCACCGCAAAATGTCTTTTTTGAGAGGAGCTCCTGGAGATCAGCTGTAGCTCTTTTTCAAATAAATATTTTTACTAGTACTAAGTCTTAAAATACAGTTAAAAAATACCATAATATGTGTATAAATTTTTGGATCAATAAATTAAAAAGTTTTCTCAGAAAAAATTCTGGAAAATTTACTTTTCGGCCGTCTAACTGTATATAACCCCTTAAGCGTACAAAAATGTATGTGCACTGACTGATTTGAGACTTCTTGAGTCTAATAATGGCCGAATGCTGGTTCGTTGAAATATTGTGAAATTTATACATTTCTAATTAAAATGCATGACTTTCCATAAAAAACACGTATTAATTAACACGAAAGCCAGACGCGCGCTAATCATGTGAAAATTTTCGGCAAACCATGATTATGAGCACAGCAACGATTTTTTCATATACTGGAGCTGGAAATAATGCGCTGCCTATGCATTTCATGTTCAGCGAATTGCAAATTTCCACATTTTGAAAATGCATAAAGTCCTGAGGCACCGCATTTTTCAAAATCTAAAATATGCTTAATGCATAATAAATGTGCACATCAGTGTCTGAGTATATTCTCATGATGATGAAATTCATTTATTTTAGAAAAGAAAAAATAAAGAAAAGGGAGTAGATTGAATAATTTGGTTCGATTTATATGAAAAAATTATATTAAGAGCTCAAAAAATAAAATAAAATGTTACTCAAAAGAGTCATAGTTGGCGACAGTCTAGAAGAAATACAATGGAAAATGCTGCCTCGCTGGAAGAACTCAATAATCATTATCAAAAAGAGTTTATTAGAAGAATTTTAGTATTGAAATTTCTTTGAAAGAGGCAATATTAATATTGAGGTTAAGGGCGCAGTGAGGTTTTCGGGCGATATAACCTATATTTAAATTAAAATACAAAAAAATTAATATCACGACCAAAAAGACCTTGCCTTGATAGGACTTTTGTGAAGACCGCGATTTATATTTATCAAATGAATAAAATAAGCTAATATTTGCACAGCAAATACATTTTTTTGCCAGAAAAACTTTATTTTCGAGTTTTATTGCCCACCTAAAACCCGTATTTCCATAAGATTTTTAGTTTGCTTTTTATAAAATAAAAGCAAATTTCTACTGACATAAATTAATTTCAGATACATTTCGTTTACTAAATCATTAACACAAATCAGCTACGCTTTATGAATAAAATTATGAATTTAGTTTGCCAGCTGACTTGTATATAAATTTCACCATGAGTAATCACACTGGTGAGAGAAATTCATACGTACATATACGAGGTCAGATCAATAAGCCAGGAACTTTTTTAATTTCGTAAATTTAGCGAATACTACTAAAAAAGGTTGTCAATATAGAGAGTTCCATAGTAAGGATGAGATCAGGGATGAACTGAGAACACGAAAAAGTAAAATAGCTTATCTGAGAAAACATTGAAGGAAGAGCTGGAAAAATTAACTTCTTGAGGGAATAAATAAGTAATATTTCATGCTAGATTATAGTTTCTAATGGTTTCTGATCTGACTTTTCCTACATAATTTTGCGACGAAAACAATTTTTAATACAATTTATTTTAATATAAGCTTGAATATATTTTTGAATGAAGAAGTAACGTGAGTACTTCTTAGAGTAAAAATAAAAGTTCCAATCAAAATTATAGACTTTTCGAACTATCCTTATATCCCATCAAAATATTTGCCCGACTTTGAATAGAAAAGCCCAAATTATGCCAACCGAAAATATCTGTTTACCTCGCTATCGAACTTGTTATGCATTAATTGCGCTGCACGAATAATTTATTTGTAGTGGAAATGCATTTTGAATATTTGATATTTCGCGGATTAAGCGAGTTTTGAATTTCACCGCCGCTACTCCATTAGTTGCTGCTGCAATATTAACTGCTGGTAAATGTATCAAATTGACTTTGCATTGCATTTTGCATTTGCCTAATGATGCGGGAAGTGCATAATGTTTGCTACTCTTGCTGTTGTTGCTGTTGTTATTAAAGGGGGGTGTAAATGGTAAATAAGAGAAAGAAGCATATTTGCCAGCTAATTGGGTGAGTAATGTTAGTAAATCCACGAAAAGCTTTGCTGAACATGAATAAAATGCCAATAATGCCGATTGGGACACAAATAAATACTCATAGTTCTAATGAATTCCATGAATAGCTATAGTTTATGAAAGTTTCATCTAATCTCCATAATTACGAAGAATCATTAAAAAAAATTACAACAGGAATATATCGACGGGGGCAAAAATAATCCCTAATTGTATGCTGCTTTGCTTTCATGGAAGTTTTTTTCGAATTAAGAGCTTTATGAGTTCGAGAGAGTCCCCTCTAGTGGAAGGTTTTCGAACGTCCTCTCGGCCTTCTGCACTTTGATTCTAGATAACTTGTTGTTGATTTGTTTAGATAAATCGGATTTCGGTCTGATGAGTTAGTTGAAGCTTGTTTAGATTGCGAAGCTTGTTTTAAGCGAAGAGTTCCGTTAACGGCATTCTGTTTCTTTCTGTATTTCAAGTTTTCTGAGTTATAAATCTTATCTATAATTTCTCAAGCTTATCTTTGACGAAATTCTTCTCCAATATTTTGGAACATGCCTCAGATTTAAAATAATAAAATTAGTCCTAATTAAAACACAATACGCTAGAAGTCTAATGGACTCAATTTCATGATAAATAACGTTCAAGATTCCACGTATACCTAATTTTCTGCTCCGCTAAATATGTGAAAAATCAAAAATTCAAAAACTGCATCATCTAAATCGATTTGACACCACAATTGAAGCGTGTGGAAGCAATTTTCCGCCAATCAAGCGAACATCATGTCAGTCATTTAAAATTTTCATAACCTCGAAATGAGCAAAACGCTCAGTTCAAAATGTGACTAGGCGATGAAAGGCCATGAAAAACACAGAGAAAATGGTAGGCAACAAACAACCGCTCCTCACAGTTCAGCTGCAACTGATTTTGTTGTGGGCACGAATTTGCATATGGCCAATCTGTCGGTGCCATTGGTGCATTCATGTGCGTCTATTGGTGTGCAACTGGTGCATATTAAGTGCTTAAATATATTCCTGCACGTTGTCAAAAGTCAAATCAGTGGCCCGCCGGAGAGGATCGTGCTCACTCGTGTGCATCAAATAAGGTACACGGCGCAGAAAGGATTAAAAAATACAGAAAGTCTCGGGGGCACTTTCAATGGGTGGCATGATGAGGCGGTTGATGGTAGACAGTCATAATTTTTTTCGTTGGTACTGAGCATATATTTTTTAAGCTGTTTATTTTCTTGGTTGCTGTGGCTATTTACATTTTTTATTATTTATGCAAACTTGACTTACCTGGTATTATTGCAGGTGAGGTGCTTGATTTTACATCACCATATGTGGCCTGTAGGAAATAATTGTGCTGTGTGACAGCTAAGAAATATTATACTAAGGTATTGATAGAAGTATTATTAAAATACAAAACACTTGAATTTTTCTTAATCGATCAAAAAATATAAATTTGCAGAAGGAAATATTTAGGTCAGAAAAAGGGACTAGAGAGATTCGAGCACTACAGAAATCGAGTAAATCAAACTAAAAAGAGTATATGCTTTAGTATTAGTAACACATTTTATTTGCTTATATGAAGTTTTCATAATCTTTGTGTCAAAATCACCACCATTTCACCTGTGATTTCCTGCAGGGTATCTACTCAAAACGGAAAAATATAAACTGTAAACATATATGTGAAAGTATGACTGGTCGCAGGATACATTTTCATTCGCATATTGTAACATTTAAACGACAATGAAGGGATTTGCGGAGCAGTAAAAAAAATAAGACCGAACGAAGAAAAATGAACCGCAAAGAGTTGTGAAAGCATAGATGAGTGCATAATATGTGGCGTGTGTGATGCTGTGGCGGTCACCGAAGGCTTCCATTGGATGGCTGTTATTTATGGCGACTAAAAAGCGTTCACGTGTGCATTTATTGTGGTCGACTATTGTGTAAATACAAGGAAACGAGGTTGGCTAAAGGATGCCAGTCCACAACGGCTGTGATGAGCTCGACAACACCAAAAACCCGCATTATGTGGGTGCGACGTGGGCACATGTCAGCGCTGACCATAATTTCTCTGCTGCAGCATTATCTATTCTTCATAATTACGACTTTTTTGTTGCCTTAAATCACTGTGTAATGGCAGTTGATTGTGCTAATTTGCAACATACAATGCATGTGCGGGTGGCAAATTTAGGTTGGCGGGTCCCAGATGAGCTTTCATTGTGTATTTACAGGAAGAGACGGAAGAGACATATGCAATTAGCAAAATAAAGATTTCTCGCGATCGCAGTGATGGCAAATTAAGGTCGCTTTTCACCGGCGAATTCTTTAGAGAGAGTATACAATAATTATTGGATGAAAAATTACGAATTTTGAGTATGGAAAACGTTATTTACTATATAAAAGTATTAAATGTAGCCACTAAGGTTTGCCGTGTTTTGATGAGCTTGGCGATTTTCGGTTATTAAAAGCTCATTGCTTGTATGATAATTCTTGGCCAAAAACAATACTGTTACGATGTCGTAACCTCTATATTCGTCAGCCATGACTCCGTGTGACTTTTTCCCGATTTCCAAAAAGAAAGATAACCTTAAAGGGTCGTAATTTTAGAAGTGTAAGAGAAAGCGCTGAAAGAGGCAAAGGTTATCTCAAAAATAGAGTTTAAGAAATGTGTCGACGATTCAAAGAAGTTCTGACATAACTGCATAATATCGAATAGGGACTCATTTGAAGGCGTCAATATTAATACGAATGAATAAATATTTTTTTCAAAAACTAAAATTCCCGTTATTTTTTGAACACACCACTCTTTGCGAATTTGTGCTGGAAGATTTGCCTTCTTCTCTTTTTCGAAATATCTCTAAATACATTGAGCGTTCTTTGGAAAACTTTGGATATATTTGAACATTCATTTTCATTGAATTTTGAAATTCTCACTTTTTAGCGAAGAAATCAAAAACAAGAGCAATAATATATTTTTTCTAATGCCTCCTACAATTATCTGTTTGTTATTTATATAAGGACTGCTTTGAAATAAAAATCTTTACTACGCACATCCCTCATATTCAGTTGTACTCCTATATCGTATAACATCCACCTGTTGTACTGGTCATCATTATAATCGCATTTGATTTCGAATAGATTTCTAATTTCCGGAATTTGCTTGTTCTTGCGTTAACAACTTTACCTAACCTGAAATTACACAAACACACACATGTGTACCTCACATACTTACATAGCATTCCACATATGAGTATTTCGGAGAGAGTTTTTTTTTACAATTACTCGTCCATTTTCATGCGTATGAGCATTTCGATTGGTTGGCATTTCCGCACACTGGCACGCATTTCCGTTGCGGTATGCTTAAATTATTTTGTTGCTGGCAGATTTGCACCGTACGGAAATACCTGAATTATTTATGCTCCATAGTTCGACGCAGACAATAGTGTAATTGAAAGAGCTTGCTGCAAGCGTAGCTTAGATAAGTTTGTTTAAGAAATAAAAATGTTGATTTGAAAATTGAAAAGCATTTTATATATGATTCATGCTGATTTTGTATCTAATAATTAATTATGAATTAATTTTAATTTAATTATAAAAGAGTATTTAAATTAATATTATATTTTTTTGATAATAGTTAAATTGTGTGCTCAAATTCCTAATTGTTTCTAAATAATTTAATTTTATTTTTACATGGATTTCAAGTCAACAATTGAAAAAGTTATGCGCATAGAAAAAAAACTACTTTTTATATACATCAATTGGCTATTAATTTATATATAAATATTTGTTTAGAAAACACACATGAATACAAATGTCAGTACTCATTATAATTGTAACATAAGTACTGGATTATCTTCTAATAAATTTGAATTTTAAATAGGCGTACAACCAAATATATTCTCCTCACATAAATAATCAAAATACCAATTAGCTTATCGATCATCTAAGTTGATTGGATAATTAAAATTTAATACCATACAAATACCAATTCATTTTATTGCCACTTTAGTTTATCGCAGTAAATTATAATGCACAAAGACATTAGTTTAATTGTTTCAACAATTTTCGATAGCTTTTTTGTGAAATTGTTCGGGAAATAAAAAACGAATGTTGCGGTTATTTATTTATTGTTTATATATAAGCTTGGAAAAACTAAACAAGTTTGAAACTAAGCGGGAATGTGACATATATGAATATAATTTAGAAATATTCCAAAAAAATAGATAATTTTCCAGTCAAATTACACAAACAAACCTAATTAAAGAAGTTTATGAAAAGTCGTATCTAAATCTCATCTATGAAAGTTTGTAACAGTTTTGTTGGATAACTTTTTCTAATTTTATAGTTAATTTCATCATGCCACTCTCATAGGAACCCTCGTCCTTATAGACAAAAAACAAGGTTCTCTTGAGACGAAGTTTTTACCAGCAAAATCATTCTCCATAGACAGAAACAGGTAGTAATCACTTGATGACAGGTCCGGACTACAAGGTGAATGCATAAGAAGATTTAGTATTAAGAACATCCCAACTAAGTACTGAACTGACTGACTGACTATCAACGTGTGTCGCCTGGCGGTGTTCTGATGGAACACAATTTCATCATCCTTTTGGCAAATTTTGCCACAACTCCATCTCCTTTTGGCCAAAGCTGGCCGTTTGTATATTTCAGACGGTCAAATTTCTAACACTACAAGTCCGATTGATATCATCGGAAGCAACAACCGCGCCGTTTGTTCTGCTTTTTCCCGCATGAATAAGGAGGCGAAGCGAATGGGTCTGGAGGTGAATGAGGACAAGACGAAATATCTCCTGTCATCAAGCAAACAGTCGGCGCATTCGCGTCTTGGCTCTCACGTCACTGTTGACAGTCATAACTTCGAGGTCGTAGATAATTTCGTATACCTGGGAACCAGCATCAACAACACGAACAATGTCAGCCTCGAAATCCAGCGAAGAATAACTCTTGCCAACAGGTGCTACTTTGGACTAAGTAGGCAATTGAACAGTAAAGTCCTCTCTCGGCGAACCAAAATCAAGCTCTACAAGTCGCTTATCATTCCCGTCCTGCTTTACGGTGCAGAAGCTTGGACGATGTCAACATCAGATGAGACGACACTAGGAGTTTTCGAGAGGAAAATTCTGCTCAAGATTTACGGACCTCAGAACATTGGCAACGGCGAATAACGCAGACGATGGAACGATGAGCTGTACGAGTTATACGACGACATTGACATAGTTCAGCGAATAAAAAGACAGCGGCTACGCTGGCTAGGTCATGTTGTCCGAATGGACGAAAACACTCCAGCCCTGAAAGTGTTCGATGCAGTACCCGCCGGAGGAAGCCGAGGAAGGGGAAGGCCTCCACTCCGTTGGAGGGACCAGGTGGAGAGCGACCTGGTTACACTTGGGATCTCCAACTGGCGCCGAACTGCGAAGGAGAGAGAGAGGTGGCGCACTATCGTCGATTCGGCTATAACCGGCTAAACGGTTGCAACGCCAACCACATACATACATACAAGTCCGAAATAAGAGTTTGGCCGTAAGTGATCAGCTCATAGTAGATTATTCCTTTAGATTTCCACCAAAAACTTAGCATAACCGTTTCAATCGTTAATCCTGGCTTGATCACCAGTTGCATCGGCTCACCGCGATTCAACCACAGCCGTTTTCGCTTGACGTTGCCGTAGGAGACTTTGGTGGTGACCAGAAATGGATACATTTTGTTAAGTTTCTTTGACCGATAGCAGATGAAAATTTCGGCCTTGGCCAAATATTCAAATATTTGATTTCTTTTTAATATACCATATAAAAAACTAGGACTGAATTTGCTAAGAGAGGCGTAAAACTGTCATCTGAAAAGCGTGATCGACGTAGCTAATGCCATGCACTGCCTATATGGTGATCTAGACAAGAGCTAGATAAGAAAGTTAAAAGCGTGCTGGAAGAATCTACCGGGTTGCAAAACCAAAAGTTATATGTAAAGCGGTAGATCAGATGTACACGAAATTTCTACTGAAGCTCGAAGTAAGAACATGGTCGGCATATTTACTGGCCACAGTCTGGTGGGGGCGCACGTCTACAAGATACTTTTGACTACGTGACGCCACTCAATCTGGTATCGCAATGTACCAAAACTAGTCATGAGTGGCTTTCTGGCCTACCAGACTAACCTCACCTAACCTATAAAATACTTCACATTTGACATCGCTGAGACCGTCCATATTTATTTTATTTTTTTACGAAAAACGGTATTCGCATTGAATTGAAAAATAAAAATAATTTCTCTATCAAAAACTGTATCTTACAAAGGGTATTATTTTGGGGTGTTACATCAAATTTACTTTCCTCTTCAACTCCACCTTCCCAGTAAAGATTCATTGAACTGCTGCGTCCAAGACTGCTGGAAATAATTCACAGCAAAAGAAAAAAAAAAAAACAAAAAACGCACAATGAGTGAAACAATCGATTCTGCGTGAGAGGGAGGAGAAAGCGGAAATAAAGAAAACAAATTTGCCACTTTTGAGTAAATTTAATTGAAATTTCTATCCTGTGGCAATAAGCGAGATGAAGTGAAACAAGATGATGAATATGCTTACATGTAACGGTACTACACGCCTTCATACATACGAAACTGGTTCTCTCTTTGAAAAATCGACGTCTGTTGGCGAGGGGAGTGGCTGGGTGCTGCGGTTTGAACTCGTTGTTTTCTTTGCGTCTGACCACTTTCACCGGTCGGCGATCGGTGCGTTGACAGATGGCATGCAAAATTGTTGCCGCTCTGTGTCTCTGCGGGGGGATGAGCTACGCTTTGAATACACATTGTTTTTTGCGCTCACTTGGCGTGGGTGTGGGCGGGGGCATGACCAGCGGGCGTTTTCTTTTATTGTACACGCTATTATAAACAATAAAAAAGAAACAAGGCGTAAAGGAGTAAAGTGATGGACGGCGTTGGAAAAGAGTTGTTTTCCACCGCTTTTTGGGTTATTTTTATTCATTTGATGAATGAGTTGGATGCGCCAGCGAGCAGTCGGTGGTCGGCTGGTCGTTGCTTTGGGCAACACCGGTCGTTGTTGGTTAAATTGGTAGTCTTTTGCGTGTAATTTCCTTTTGTCCGTGCATGCGGACGTCATTCGTAGTGTTGTGGGCCAATGAATGGCGTACAAGTGGAGTTCCTGTTGAGTTGTTGATGAAGTGTTGGCGTTGGGGCTGACGCGTAATCGTCGGTTAGTTGTTAGGCAAGGTGATGCTGGAAAGGGTGCGAAAGTTAAGTGTTGATTTCTTTTTAAATAAATTGCATTACTTTATGTGAGAATGCCACAGCTGTAGCTGGAGTTTCATCAGTTGTGTTTATAATTAAACCGTGGACCTTTCAGACAGACATTTAATTGGTTCGAGCAAAAGAAACACTTTGAGTTCTCCAGCTGGGTACTAAATGAAAAAAAAAGAAATACATATCTACATAAATTTAGATTAATTAATTTGCACGCTTAGTGTATAAGTTATGCTCATGTAATGGCACCAAATTAATTGAGAGTTTGAAGAGTGCGGCGCCATTCTTTGTTGCTGATGATTCTTTTGTTGGTGGTTTCAGAGTATTAGTGAATTAGTGACTGGCAGTAGTCACAGAGGCCTATACACTGAAGAATCTTCTATAACGGAGTATGTATTACCAATTATTTTGGACTAAGAGATTTTTTAACTCAGAAAAAAAATTATACATTGATACATGGGCTATTATTAATATTTCTGGTTTTAAATGCTTCTAGTGTTGTTTAACACTTTTTTGGAAAGATTTTCATTTCTGATTTTTGTTAGTGATACCTTAATACCTTTAAAGATTTTCTTAACATCCGATGGACACCTTCTCTAGATGTGTGATAGAGCTTCTGCTTCCATTTGTGATGGATCATTAAAAAATGAAGGGTTTCGAAAGTTTTAAGCTGCCCAAGAATGGGCAAAGGGTTTCATGAGAATTCATTCGTGGGTGAAATATACTTTCAGGAATGCAATTTTCTCAAAAATTAGAAAATGAATTCTTTTGAATGACATTTTTGACATTGACTTGAAATCAAGCAGCTGGTATGGAGGTAGATAGACAAATATGCCACAACGGTCTTAACACCCTAAACACCTTTTCCTAAAAAATGAAATCAGACAAGTAAAATGTATATTTGCAGCAAATCAACTACATAATTTCATAAATCCTTAATTAACAAATAGCTTTCTAATCCAAAAACCAAGTCAACTTTCTCGCCTAGCGTGCGAATAGAACACATCCGTTTGAGAATTTCATTAGCAAATTAAGTTCAACCAAGAAAATGCCTATGCATGTATAAAAATAGCAACAACAACAAGTTGAACTTATTGATGCCAGCACCTGCTTGAGTAAAGCAATTCCTCAAAATCCTTTTCCAATCTGATAAAGTAGGCCGCATGTGTGCCGAATGTAATGCTTACCACGTGTGTTTGTGGAAAATAAACCGAAACAAGTGCTAATATAAGCGAATAGAGAGGCTGCAGCCAACTAGCAAGTTCACAGGCAATGCTTGGAAAATGCCTGCAGCGCCCACACACGCGCACTTACACACACACACACATATATGTATGTGCAATGAAGGGATAAAAACGCTTAGAGTACAGTGAAGATATTTTACTTTGATTAACTTCAAGGCAAGATTTAAATTTTAATTAAGCAAGTTAAAGTGAAAAATTACCTGAGGCTCAAAATGTAACAACCCACCTGAGTGCAAATTCGTATTTGCGTGTGTAGTGTGTTTGTGTGTCTGCTTATCATGCGCTCATAGGCTGTAGTTACAAGAGTTAATTCAAACATTTAAACAAATTTTCCAATTGCCGAAAAAGGGTAATCCGTATATGCACACACAAACATACATATGTATATTTATAGAGATTTTGCTGTACCAGCTGATGCACTTTCATTTGCAAGCATAAAGTTAGCCGTTAACTTACGAAAAATTACATTTGTTGCTGAGGCACGGAGTTGATTTGTGCAATATTTGTTAGAGGAAATGAATTTCATGCAGATGCGCATAAAAGTATTTTTGCTTTTCAAAATTCACTTATTTATTGCGTTAAGTATTTTTAAATAACCGTAATAAATCATTTTGCAAATCGACTTATTCAATTTAAAAAATCACTCACTGGACTTGTGATTAAGTCGTCTATGCACTTTATTAAAATCTTTATGGCAATTTATGTAGCTTTTGAAGCCTTTTAGCCAATGATACAGCTTAAGTTGGCGATATAGGCTCGGAAAAGTATCCTTAACGAGCTTCCGTTTAGAAAGCGTTACCAGAATCTTTCGATCATAATACCAAAAGTAAGCTAGTTCACTCAACTCAAAATTTGCTTTGCTTTTTAATCCAATTTAAGGAGAGTGGAACTAACTGCGTTGGAGGATGGAGTCATATGTAGAAGTTCACGCAAGTGAGGAAAGTTTCTGATTGTCATTCACTTGGGAGTGGCCAGGAACGATTCTTTTACATGTGGCTCAAGCAGCTCACGACTTCCGGTCTTAGACCAAGTATCCTCTGGGTAGCCAACAGACATCCGTCTGGAGGCGAGCTAAAGTGAGAAGGCGAAACCCGCTTATGCGGTTGTGTGTAGGGTTTGGGACCCACCACATAAAAACACCCCCCAATGAAAACGACGAAACAGCCTCGGATGAGAGACCCCAATTTTGATGACGACCACTGCAAACGTTTAAAGGACTACGATTTAAGGGCATGCACCTGGAATGTCCGGACCCTTAATTGGGAAGGTGCCTCTGCCCAGCTGGTTGATGTCCTCGTAAGAGTAAAGGCTGACATCACCGCAATCCAAGAAATGCGATGGACGGGACAAGGACGGAAGAAGGTGGGTCCTTGTGACATCTACTACAGCGGCCATATAAAGGAGCGCAAATTCGGTGTGGGATTCGTCGAAGACTCCGTCGTCGAGTCCTGGCATTCACTCCGGTGGATGAACGTCTAGCCACAATCCGCATCAAAGCGAGGTTCTTCAACATATCGCTGATTTGCGCCCACGCCCCGACGGAAGAGAAGGACGAAGTGATCAAAGATACCTTCTATGAGCGCCTAGAACGTACCTATGAGCGCTGCCCCCGCCACGATGTAAAAATCGTGCTTGGCGATTTCAACGCTAGGGTGGGTAAAGAAGGTGTCTTCGGCACAACAGTCGGAAAATTCAGCCTCCATGACGAAACATCACCAAACGGTCTGAGGCTGATCGACTTCGCCGGGGCCCGAAATATGGTCGTCTGTAGTACTAGATTCCAGCATAAGAAAATCCATCAAGCTACTTGGCTGTCCCCGGATCGAATCACTCGCAACCAGATCGATCATGTTGTGATAGATGGACGACATGTCTCCAGTGTCTTAGATGTGCGTACGCTTCGTGGTCCCAACATCGACTCGGACCACTATCTTGTAGCAGCTAAGATACGCACCCGCCTCTGTGTAGAAAAAGCGCACACGTCAACAAACACAAGGAAGGTTCGACATCGAGAAGCTGCAATCACAACCGACAGCCGAACGATTTTCTACTCGACTTGCACTCCTGCTCTCTGAGAGCACTCATCAGCATCTCGGTATAAGGGAGCTGTGGGACGGCATATCAAACTCCTTACGTACAGCTGCAACCGAAACCATTGGTTTTCGGAAAAGCCAAAAAAACAGCTGGTATGATGAGGAGTGTCGTCTCGCAGTGGAGAGAAAACAGACTGCCTACCTCGCAATGTTGCGATCGACCGCAACACGAGCGGGATGGGAAAGATACCGAGAGCTGAAGAGGGAAGCGAGACGCATTTGCAGACAAAAAAGAAAGAGGCCGAAATGCGTGAGTATGAAGAGTTTGACAAGCTGGCCGACAGGGGTAATGCTCGAAAATTTTACGAAAAGATGAGGCGATTAACAGAAGGTTTCAAGACCGAGCGCACTCCTGTAGGACCCCCAGAGGTGATCTAGTTATTGATGACCAGAGTATAATGAGTTTGTGGAGGGAACACTTCTCCAGCCTGCTGAATGGCAGTGAAAGTACAACACCAGGAGATGGCGAACCCGATTCCCCAATCGACGACGATGGAGCAGATGTTCCATTGCCCGACCGTGAAGAAATTCGAATAGCAATTACCCGCTTGAAGAACAATAAGGCGGCGGGGGCCGATGGATTGCCGGCCGAGCTATTCAAATACGGCGGCGAAGAGCTGATAAGGTGCATGCATCAGCTGCTTTGCGAAATATGGTCGGAAGAAAGCATGCCCGCCCCTTGGAATCTCGGTGTACTCTGCCCAATACACAAAAAGGGAGACCCCACAATTTGCGCCAATTACCGTGGGATAAGCCTCCTCAACATCGCGTATAAGGTTCTGTCGAGCGTATTGTGTGAAAGACTAAAGCCCACCGTCAACAAACTGATTGGACCTTATCAGTGTGGCTTTAGACCTGGAAAATCAACAACAGACCAGATATTCACAATGCGCCAAATTTTGAAGAAGACCCGTGAAAATAGGATCGACACACCATCTCTTTGCCGACTTTAAAGCTGCTTTCGACAGCACGAAAAGGAGCTGCCTTTATGCCGCGATGTCTGAATTTGGTATACCCGCAAAACTAATACGGCTGTGTAAACTGACGTTGAGCAACACCAAAAGCTCCGTCAGGATCGGGAAGGACCTCTCCGAGCCGTTCGATACCAGACGAGGTTTCAGACAAGGTGACTCACTCTCGTGTGATTTCTTTAACCTGATGCTGGAGAAAATAATACGAGCTGCAGAGCTAAATCGAGAAGGTACAATCTTTTATAAGAGTGTACAGCTACTGGCGTACGCCGATGATATCGATATCATCGGAAACAACACCCGCGCCGTTAGTTCTGCTTTCTCCAGACTGGATAAGGAAGCGAAGCGTATGGGTCTGGTGGTGAACGAGGACAAGACGAAATATCTCCTGTCGTCAAACAAACAGTCAGCGCATTCGCGTCTTGGCTCCCACGTCACTGTTGACAGTCATAACTTTGAAGTTGTAGATAATTTCGTCTACCTGGGAACCAGCATTAACACCAATAACAATGTCAGCCTGGAAATCAACGCAGAATCACTCTTGCCAACAGGTGCTACTATGGACTAAGTAGGCAATTGAAAAGTAAAGTCCTCTCTCGACGAACAAAAACCAAACTCTACAAGTCTCTCATCATTCCCGTCCTACTTTACGGTGCAGAAGCGTGGACGATGTCAACATCCGATGAGACGGCACTAGGAGTTTTCGAGAGAAAGGTTTTGCGGAAGATTTATGGTCCCTTAAGAAATGGCAACGGCGAATACCGCAGACGATGGAACGATGAGCTGTATGTGTTATTCGACGACATAGACATAGTCCAGCGAATAAAAAAACAGCGGCTACGCTGGCTAGGTCATGTTGTCCGAATGGATGAAAGTGCTCCAGCTCTGAAAGTATTCGATGCAGTACCCGCTGGTGGAAGCAGAGGAAGAGGGAGACCTCCACTCCGATGGAAGGACCAGGTGGAGAGGGACCTGGCTTCGCTTGGAATAACCAATTGGCGCCAAACTGCCAGAAGGAGGGATGCGTGGCGCGCTGTTTTGGACTCGGCTATAACCGCGTAAGCGGTGTCTACGCCAGTCAAGAAGAAGAAGAAGAGGAACTAACTGCGTAGTTCAGGTTTTTTCCCCAGTATTATATTAAAGAAATCTCTCGACAAAACGACGCCTTTTTTAACATCATCTCGAATATGGCTTTAAATTTACTTTTACTTGTTAGTTTATAGATTTTTGTTCTAATTTCATTCGCAAATTGTACAAGTTTAAGGCAAGAGTGGCTGTCATTAAGGTTGCAGAAGATATACTGATCCGAAGTGCGGCCTTCTTCAGAGAGGTATGTATCGATGACAGTAGGCTCTGAGCTAATTACTACTTTGCTATTGCACTTGTGTCTATACTCGGTCAACGCGGATTCGCTGGAAACCGCAGAGCTCACCACCTTGCCAGAGGAGGTACCCTAGCAACATTGACATGGGAGTAGAATCGAGTGGATAGTCCGTCCGTCCACATGCGCTAGAGCGCTGGACATACAGACTTCGAGGGGGGCTCACCAAATGTTGGACAACAACCAGCACCTGCTCAGTTACGAGGTCTTTATGGCGCGCGGTTCTTCCAGCTGATGTCTCTTAAGGGGTTATATACAGTTAGACGGCCGAAAAAAAGTAAATTTTCCAGAATTTTTTCTGAGAAAACTTTTTAATTTATTGATCCAAAAATTTATACACATATTATGGTATCTTTTAACTGTATTTTAAGACTTAGTACTAGTAAAAATATTTATTTGAAAAAGAGGTACAGCTGATCTCCAGGAGCTCCTCTCAAAAAAGACGTTTTGCGGTGACCACTATATCTCGGAACTGGATCATCCGAAATTAAAAAAACAAACAGATTTCGTTAAAATAATGTTAAATCTAGTAATTAATCGAAGGAATAAGCAAAATAAAATATTTTGACAAAATGGCGGTTTCTCAAAAAAAAATCGATTTTTCACCGAAATTTCGGCCTTAAATTGTTTATAAAAAAAAATATTTATCGGAGAGAAAAAATCTTCGATTAATTACTAAAAAATATATTTAAGAAGGTAGTGTTAAAATTTGAGACTAATCGGTCTAGCCGTTTTCGAGTAATGTTGGTCACCGACTTTGAAAACACCACTTTGAGAAAAACGCGTTTAAAGTTTGGACCTTGTACTTCCAACCACTCTGAAACGCCTTTTCAAATTTTTCATTTGCTTGTAACTTTGAAAATATTCACCGGAACGATATGAAATTTTCTGTGTGTATTCTTAAATATATGTACATTAAGAAAATGAAATAAGAAAAATCGATTTTTTGAAAATTCTAACTATATATAACCCCTTAATAAGATATGTAAGTAAAATTATGTGAATTAAAGTGGAATTCCACCTTTGATTCCACAATTCCACCAAATATTTCATATTTCATACGAAAATGTTTGAAAAACCTAATATTAGGTATGTATATAGGGAAGTCTGAATTTCTATAAAATATCTGAGAGATCTATCAATATTTTCAGTAAAAAAAAATAGCTATGGCCACTGAGTTCCTTACGTTCGATAGCAGATGGCTGGCAGTTATAGTCCATAGTTTTCTGAATTTTTAAAAAAAGGATGCCACATATCCAATACAGTATTTGTAAATAAGTTTTATTCCGGTATTTTCATAGGTTCTCGATGTAAATATTGGAAAAAATAATACTAAGCTAAAAAGGTGAAGATGTATGTAAAGTAGAAATTTTGTTTCCTCTCAGCTTAATCACTAAAGATTACTTATAGACCCTTTCGCAAAAGATCTACTTTGCAATTTGCTCTTAGCAAGGTTCAGTTCGCCGTAATGGTAGGAGTCCTTACTGGACACAGGTCGATGGGCCGACAAGCCATGAGGTTAAATGTCTTGCCAAAGTAGCATGGAAGAAGGAGAGATTGAGATATCGAGACACTTTCTCCTTCATTGTCCAGCTTACGCTAGAGTGCCGCTGAAACAACTTGGCAGGACGAACTTCGAAGAACCAGTTGAACAGTCCCGAATACAAATTAGTTGCCTCAACAAATGCAACTTTGTCGGCTCGGGCAACCAGTTTTAGGAGTTTGCAGCATCACAATGGAATAGCGACTTTAGCTCTTTCTAGCCCTTTCACCTAACCTAACCAACCTATCAGCCTAGTTAATTTAAATATTGAAATCTAAATATTGAAATTTAGAGTTGCATTTTCTCTAGTTTTTATTGCTGTAGCAACATAAAATATTGTAACGAGATATTTTTAGTCTCACATATTCGTCTATGAACAAAATGAATGTGATGAAATGCATTTTAATTGATGATTTATTTCTATTTCGGAAAATTTAATTCAATATGCATAGGCTCCTATTATATTTCCATTCATAATATTTATTTTAATTCAGTTCTTAGTTTTGTAACAAAATAACTGCAAAATTGTGAGATTTTCAAAAAACGAGTATTTTCCGGAATTTTGCAAAGCCAAGCAAAATAGAAAGAGAATACTCACTTGAATATAAATATTTTAGTTAACAATATTGTAGGCCTATTTCTATTTGTTTTTTTCCATGCACATGCAGCAATTAACTGTGAATATTTAGTGATGCTATCAATTTCACACAATTAACTAGCAAAAATGCTCAAATAACTCCACCGCGCCCAAACTCTTAATTCACGCAAAGCGATTCAGCAAATTTCGCTCGTGACCACACATTTTATTGCGCGTGCATAACTACATGCCCACTAACATTACACACACACATACATACGCTTACATTTAGTGTATATGTATGTGCATATGTATGTAGAAGGCTGTGCTTGTGTGCGTGCGGTCATGTATAATTGCCGGCGCGTGTGTGAAATGCTATATCAATTAAAATGAAATCAAATGAAATTAATCTTAAACAATATTTTTCAACCGAAAATTAACTAAACTGCCAACGCCAGACCACAAAATGGCAGCTCATAACGGTTAGTGCCGCTATTAACTACCATTACACACATTCAACGGATTTGGCTCAAAAACATTGGTGGGTGAGTGGTGGCTGCTTACGGCAGCTAATGCCTGGCTACATTAAGCGGCCCGACGCCTAACAACACACATACGCAGGCACATAGAAGCCTACATCGCACCGCGACTTCATTTGCAGCGGCGTATTTCCGAAAATGACCTACAATTAAGCCGTCATTGTGGTCGGCAACGGATCGAAAGTATCGCCACATACACATATGTGGGAATGTTGAATGTTTGTTGCTTTTGCTGTCGCTGTTATCCGTTAGTTTTTATTGCTGCATGATCGCCTGTTGCATACCATTTGCCATTTGTTGCATATCCCCAGGCGCACGCCACTCTGTAGCGCCCAGTACCAACCAACAATGGCGCTCATTTGCCGGCATGCAGTCGCCAACAGCGCGAATTTAGGCTCCAGTGCACCTACTCGCCTCTTTCTCTCTCTCTCCGGCCGCTAGCTGTTGTCGGGAGTTTGCCATTACGCCTACGGCTATGCTTTTATTTTATGCTCTAATGCCTAGCAGTCGTTCTAACGACTCCGCGCTGTTGCTTGTTGCAGTTCAGTTGTTATTGTTATGGCCAGAAAAAGTTACTTCTCTCGTGCCTCGCCGTGTGTAGTTTGTGCAACATCATTGCGCAATTAGCACACATTCGCACTGCTTACTAATTGCATGCACACCTTTCTAACAGGCATCCGTCCACCCGCTCCACCACTACCACTGCATTTGTTTCCATCCTTCGTGCATTTTTGTCTCTGCTTTTTTGTGTGCGGATTTTCTAAATTTTAATGCTGGTCATTTAATATGCTGTAAGCCAACTCCAACAACTGAAACCACACGTGCAAAGGTTAAAAGTGACACTACCGCAATCTACGCACACCATTACACTGGAATAAACGCCGGGGTTATGTAGTGGAAATATGAAGCTGTAGAAAGCCAGGGAGCTTTTACTACGATGAAATAAAACCAACTTTGGTGATGACTAAATAATGGGTGCTTTTTAGATTATAGAGGTGATTATTTAAAGAAAAAGTGAGAGAGAGACAGAAATATAGAGATAGATAAAGAAGCGTAGAAAGAGATATAGTATCGGAGATTTAGATATAGATGTTTGTAAAACCAATAGGAGTTTGAGTGATTATTTGAAGAGAAAGTGGGTGAGAGAAAAAGAAATATAGAGGGAAGGAGAAAGAAATAAAGTGAGATAGAATCAGAGAATCGGAATATGTTGTTTGTAGAACTACTAGAGAGTGATACGGAGATAGAAAGGGATAGATAGCAAAGAGAGATATAATCAGTGACTTAAATATAGATGATTGTAGAGCTAGTAGAGATCATTTAAAGATAAAGTGAGTGAGAGAGAAAGTGCTTTCTCTGAGTGATGTATCAGGGATTCAGATTTAAATGTTTGTAGAAAGTAGACAATTGAAAAGTAAAGTCCTCTCTCGACGAACAAAAACCAAACTCTACAAGTCTCTCATCATTCCCGTCCTACTTTACGGTGCAGAAGCGTGGACGATGTCAACATCCGATGAGACGGCACTAGGAGTTTTCGAGAGAAAGGTTTTACGGAAGATTTATGGTCCCTTAAGAATTGGCAACGGCGAATACCGCAGACCATGGAACGATGAGCTGTATGTGTTATTCGACGACATAGACATAGTCCAGCGAATAAAAAACAGCGGCTACGCTGGCTAGGTCATGTTGTTCGAATGGATGAAAGTGCTCCAGCTCTGAAAGTATTCGATGCAGTACCCGCCGGAGGAAGCCGAGGAAGGGGAAGGCCTCCACTCCGTTGGAGGGACCAGGTGGATAGGGACCTGGCTTCGCTTGGTATAACTAATTGGCGCCAAACTGCCAGAAGGAGGGGAACGTGGCGCGCTGTTTTGGACTCGGCTATAACCGCGTAAGCGATGTCTACGCCAGTCAAGAAGAAGAAGAAGAACCACAAGGAACTTTAGCGATTACTTAAACGGAAAGGGAATGAGAGAGAGAGAGTTATAGAGAGAGATAGAGAAAATATAGAAAGAGAGATATGATCAGATATTTAGATTCACTTGTTTTTAGAACCGCTAGTGGCTTTAGCGATTATTAAATGAGAAAGTCAGAGAGAGAAAGATATTTACAGAGAGGAAGGGACAGATAGAAGAAATTTGTATTTAGATATTTGTAGATCAACTAGGAGCTTTAGCGATTATTTAAAGAAAAATTTAGTGAGATAGAAAGAGATATAAAGGAAAAGATGGACAGAGAGATAGAATCAGAATTTTATATATATATACTTCTAGAAACACTTGGAGCTTTAGCGATTATATCAAGAGCAAGTGAGGGAGTTAGAGAAATACAGAGAGAGGAAGAGAGAAAGTTAGAATTAGATTTAGATATTTGTAGAACCACTAGGAACATTAGTGGATGAAAAAGAGTGGGATATGAGACAGAAAGAGTGAGATACTGAGAGACATTAAAAGCTTTAGCTATTTTTAGAAAATAGTAAAAAGCATATTTTTTGACATAAAAGCAAACTAGTCTACGTTCCATTTCTATTCAAAACTCAACCCTTAGAAAACGAAATTGTTTCAGTCCCTGGTTATTAGTGACCTTTTCATATGCACCCACATCCGGCACCCAGTCAAGCGCTGCTGCCACGTTTGATTGCGTCGCTCAATTTTTCAGTTGCCTTATTTTAATTACAGCAATTTTTTATTTCATTTCATTTCATGTTATGCTTCATTTTAATCATGTTCGCCAGCACCACACTCACACAGTGCTCCTATGCTTCGTACCCGCACATTGTCCATTTAAAAAGGATTTTAATTACCGCATTTATGTAATTTGTCGAATCATTATAATGTGTCGGGTCACTACACATGTATGTATGTGCCTCGTATGTGTTTGAATATTAGATGTGCGGTAACTAAAGGGAAAGCCACATTAATATTCCAACTGTGTTAAAATGGATTTTGCAGAAAGGTTGTGATATAGTTATTTAGTTTTTAATTCTCTTTTTTTTGGTTTCACAGACTAGGGGTTTATAAATGGTTAATGATGGTTTTGAGCTTAGTATTTTAACTATTTTACTGTTATTTAGTTCGTTTACTCAGTTGTCCGCAAAAAAGTTATTCGAATATTACACTGAATTCATTTAAAGCCTACTTCTTCTTCTTCTTCGACTTCTGGATTATTCATGTGAAGAATTTTATATTTTTAAAAAGAAAATCTCAAACAAAATAGTCACAATTGTTGAAACGTATGCCGCTGGCAATTCTTGAATATTGCAATAGTTGTGGCACCTGCTACATTTGCAACTTTTGCCTTCGCACAACAGCACAGGAAGTAAGCTGTAAGACGTGGAGAAATATCAAGATGCAAGGAGTCTTTAACTGCAGTTTCACTATTTGTTATTTACTGTTTGCATTGTTGCTGTTTGTTTGATTTTTCAGCCAAGAGTTTTCTTCATTTTATTTACCGTTAAGCTAAATGTTGGTCACAACAACAAGCAACATGTTTACATACATAGCATTGCCGTACAAACAATGGTTCTCGGAGCCAAGCGCAGAGTGCCAGAGTGTCAACGAGAAAATTCCCTCCACTCCTTCTTTTGCTTGGATAGGCGATTTATTTGGTATTATTACAGTTATTGTTTGTAAGTTTTCGCCATAATGACCATTTAAGATGGTAATAAATGTTATTTGTGCCCACAGAATGTGGTAGACAGAGGACTTACTTATTCATACTTTAGTTCTCTATTTATGCTGTTCTAAATAGAAGAGTTGAGTCTATAAAACACAAATAGCCTAATGTAGCAACTATAAGATTTTTTTACGTATGTCTTCCTTCTCTGTGAACTTACATTCATTACTTACTATGTCTGTGTGGTATGTTTTTTGGGTAGCTGAATCCGAGATGCATTGAACCCCATCAGATCAGGGTTTTGAGATAACCCCAGAAAGCCAATATGGCGGCTAGCGATTTTTAAAACTCATCGGATTCGCTTGAAACTCGTTATTCGGGGATTTTCGGGGTCGCTGATTACGAATCGTGTCATATTTTCGAAACTCAAAATGGCGGTTACAATATGGCGAACGCTTTTTGGAAAAATTCATCGGATTCGCTTGAAACTCGTTATTCGGGGGTTCTCGGTATATTCAAAATACTTCATTTAAGGGGTTATATACAGTTAGACGGCCGAAAAAAAGTGAATTTTCCAGAATTTTTTCTGAGAAAACTTTTTAATTTATTGATCCAAAAATTTATACACATATTATGGTATCTTTTAACTGTATTTTAAGACTTAGTACTAGTAAAAATATTTATTTGAAAAAGAGCTACAGCTGATCTCCAGGAGCTCCTCTCAAAAAAGACGTTTTGCGGTGACCACTATATCTCGGAACTGGATCATCCGAAATTAAAAAACCAAACAGATTTCGTTAAAATAATGTTAAATCTAGTAATTAATCGAAGGAATAACCAAAATAAAATTTTTTGACAAAATGGCGGTTTCTCAAAAAAAAAAATCGATTTTTCACCGAAATTTCGGCCTTAAATTGTTTATAAAAAAATATTTATCGGAGAGAAAAAATCTTCGATTAATTACTAAAAAATATATTTAAGAAGGTCGTGTTAAATTTGAGACTAATCGGTCTAGCCGTTTTCGAGTAATGTTGTTCACCGACTTTGAAAACACCATTTTGAGAAAAACGCGTTTAAAGTTTGGACCTTGTACTTCCAAGCACTCTGAAACGCCTTTTCAAATTTTTCATTTGCTTGTAACTTAAAAAATAAACACCGGAACGATATGAAATTTTCTATTTGTATTCTTAAATATATGTACATTAAGAAAATGAAATAAAAAAAATCGATTTTTTGAAAATTATAACTGTATAAACCCCTTAATATTTGCCTTCTTTTCCATTGCTTCAGCAGTTACAATGGAATAAATAATACTACATATCTGATACATTAACTCTGTGACTCTTGGTACCTTCATATATAAGTATGAGTATTTGAACAAGAACATATGCTCATAGAACAACCACATAAATTCGTGATGACATTAATGCCGCTAAACTTTCATTAAACTTTACATTTAATCAATAATAACATAAATTCTGCTGAAACTTCGGAACAAAGAAAATTCAACGTTCCGTAACGCTAACGTCTTACAACGGTAATTATACGCCAAAAGGGATATATTATCCAGCAGCTGACGTAACCACACAAAAGGCTGCAACTAAAGCCCGCACGCTTTCAGCTAAGTGTAGACAACTGCCATTGGTCCAACGTATATGCACATACATATGTATGTATGTACAAATGAGTGTGTAGAGTTTGCACATAGAGCTTAATTCTCTTTCATCGTCCCTTTATTAATCACGCGATTTTGCTACGTTAAGCCATCCGTAGTGTAATGAAACCACGACGACACGGGTATGAACCAGCAAAGCAAGCGACCAGATCTACAATTTTAAGGATTACACACATGTAAATATTACGGTAAATAGACACACTACATATCTGTTACATGGTATTGCTATCTACGTAGTTTAGAACAGGGTGTTTCTATTAATAATTGTTATACGGTAGTATAACAAGTTCAAGTACAAGTTCTCAACTCAACTATTATTAGAACGTTTCAACACTTGAGGAACTATTAAATAGAGGGCTTATCCACATTATAATAGTCTAGTTTTCAGTATTTTTAACTGTGAACTCAGTATAAAATAAGCTCAAGAATATTGCATCTAAATTTGTACGCTCAAAGATCATGAAGGGCCACAGCGAAATCGTTGGGAGCAGCAGAGCTGATGAACTCAATTGGTTCCCCACTATCCTTCTGTATTCTAGCTTTGGATCTATGGATCTCACATGAGCTCGGAAGGCGGTGGTCAACTACCAGCTCCTGCGTGACTGTAAGTTCCTGGTCCCTGTGAGTATCTTAGGAGGTACATTGAACGGCTTGCCCTCAGCAAGTTCAGCTCTCCATAATCGTAGGAATTGATTCATATGCCGTGAGGCTAAACATTCTGCAGGAAGCAAGTTGCAAATATAGTTTGGAGGAATACGAGACCTGGAATATCATAATACTTTCTCCTCTCGCTGCCCAGCCGTCATCAAACTAAGGCTGAAACTACGAAAATAATTAACCCGAATGGATATTAATCGCCTAGACAAATTCGTATCAGGCTCAAAGCGCTTTGTCAAACACTTAAAGGTCTGGGGTATTTATATTTTTAAGTTCGCGGTCTCACAAAGGATGGGCGATTTAAAATTTCAAAGTTAGAAACATGGGATCAGTACAACAACGAATCTAACCATAACTAACCAGATACTCTACGCCACTTTTGAAAGAATTTGAGCTACTTTCTTTATTTTCGAAAAATTTGAGACAATAAAAATTTCTAAACTATGGATAAATGCTCAAGGATGCAAATTTTATATATAATCAATGCCATACAAATTAATAAGTATGGTATCTTCGCAAGTTCATTTTCCCATAATATTACAATTACTAATGAGAATTATTTTTAATTCCCACATTCAAAGCTTCCAGAATAAATATATGTATGTATTATATTATAACAAAACGATTTCACAATAAATACAACAACGATAGTATTGTTACGAATTAATTACCGCATAATGAAACCTATTATCCATGCTGCCCCCTAGTCTTCTTACCGCACTGCCCAGCTAGGCGTCGACGTAATGATTTGTAATAAAATTTCAATTAAATTAAAGTTGTGAATTCACAAGCAAAGTGTTCATTAGTACACTCAGGTCAAACTGACGCCGGTAGACTTACCGAAATACAAATTAAATATATACATATACTATCTACATACTCGTGATACTCGAGTCAACTGCACTTGCACTTGCACTTGCATACTCGTACATATTGCCAGTTGAACTGGGTTCAATTGAGAGGTGGGAAAGTTTATTTCATGTCTTTAGATTGTGTTTATCAAGATGTACAAGAGCGTTGAAACATAAAATTAATTTGTTGCAATTACACTTGTTATTAAAATATCAATGCTTGTTGTTGCCTGTTTTAATTGTATTGTTCAAGCAACAAGGAAATTCGAGTATTTTAATGCTTGTCGATGCTATTTAAATTATACATTTTACTATTTTAATTACGTTGCAGAGCTTATTTACAATTATTATACAACATATTAAGTTACAAAGTATACACTCACATACTAACAGATCATCATTTTGCCCTCAATTACATAAATAAATATGAGAATGAGAAATATACTGAGATATTGGAAACAATGGATACATTGAACGTTCCCGTGTCTAGAGAATATTCCATTATTACTGGGTAGCATTTTCAGAACTTGTAACTTTAGCCTCGAAAAAAGTGCAAACCAGCTTCTCTCCAATTTTGTGTACTTTAATTTAAAAGTAATTGTTGTAAAACAAAAAGTTTTATAGTGGAACTTCCATAACTCGAACTTCTATAAGTCGAAGTTCTCCATAACTCGAACTCTTGAATTGGCAATATAAGTCAAATTTCATACAAATCTCCTTCCATAAATCGAACTTTTCGACCAGGGCATAAACCAAAAAATTAGATTTTACTATCGACGCAGAATTTTAAGAGTCCCTATATTCGTATGGAGGCGAACAGAAAATATGATATTGCACTTATGGATTTCATGTAAATCATGTAAAAAAGGAATGGGATACAGACGTCAAGAGCCAAACAATAGCAAATTGCAACAAATAAAACCTTATGCGAAGTAAATAACTAAAACTGTGTATAAATCCTAATCTTATAGCTTTTTGAAAATTTTATTTTTTTAATGAAAAATTCTATAACTCGAAGTCTCTCTAACTCGAAGTTTTTTTTTTTTGTGGATTATGGTGATTCGAGTTAGAGAAGTTCCACTGTATATAAAGAATAAGTGGGTTCGTCAACTATTTCTGTTGAACCGGAGGTCTGTTTGACTAAGCTATGTAGAGCTATATGGCCTTATTTTAATAAATAATCTAAAGTACTTCTCTTTCTGGTGTTTAGGAAACTCTGAGTTTAATACAACATTTTAATATATATACGATAGCGAGGGATTAAATAAATTAAAAATAAGTCCCAATATTTTAATAGTGCATTCAAATTTTACTCACCATTAGAATTGCAAATCCATGAACCCTGAAAAATACAGTCAAGAGTGAGTTTAAGCAAAAAATTCCGAGTTTTCGACTATAAGGCCAGTTAATTCGGCGAACAATGACCGATATAATGTTACTAAAATATTTTTAAATTTACAAGTAACAGTGATAAAGCCCCACAGGCTAATATTTTAGGTCCTATAGTACTCACAAATGCAAAAAAAGATAAAAAGGAGGAACTTGTCAAAATTTAAGCAGATGAAATGATAATAGTTGCCTTATTCTTTAGTTGCGCTATTCACTCTCTCTCTCTTTTTTAAATGTTGTCTGCAGGTGACAGCTAGAACCCTAGTGTTCTCTTTAATGGCTCAAAACAACCACTCTCGTGGTTTGCTATCTCGCTGGATGCAATATGAAGATATACATGAACTTCTCCATAGGTAAAATCAACTGAAAATATCAAACATCAAATATCATAGTTTTGAAAAGGAAAACGCTTGAAGCTAAGGTCCAATCTTATCATCGACAAAACCATTTGATAATACAACCTCATAATAATATAATAAATGAATTTTTATGAGCTTGGCGATTTTCGTTTCTTAAAAGCTATCACTTCGTTGCTTGTTCGTGAATTCTTGCCCAAAAACAATACTATAAAGATTCTCCAGACATAACTCCGTTTGACTTTTTCCTATTTCCAAAAGTGAAGAGAAACTTAAAGGGCCGTATTTTACCAACAAGATCCGAAGGCTATACAAAAATTTGAGAAGTGTTTCGACGATTGGAAGAAGCGCTGTCATAAGTGCATGAATATCGAATGGGGACTATTTTGAAGACGACAACATTAATAAATGAACGAATGAATAAAATCTAAAATTCCCGTTATTTTTTGAACACACCTATTATAATCCGTTCTATAAATTTTAAAAATATTTCCCCATTAAATAAAAATCAGGGACCGTAAATAATGATTATCGTTCCGATTTTTAAATAAAAAAATCAATCACTTAGAATCGTCACACAAACAAAAGGATAACGTCATTGTAATCCTTTTTGGACGATCTATCCATTTCCACCATGATTTTTAAAATTCAGATTTTTACGATTTTCTTCACCGTTAATGATTAATTTTGAGTAATTTGTAAAAAATCATAAATAATCATTATTTTTGAGCAAAAAATATATAAATCATAAATAATCATTATAAATGATTTTTATTTTTCTTGCTCAAAATAAAACTCCTTTTTGGATTACTGTTTTGCACATACCTTGCAAATTTTATCAGGTCCAAAATATGGAAGTTACTCAAAAGAGAGTTATTGTAGACAAAGTGACGCCGCCCTATGTGGACTATATCTCAGGAACTACTGGACCAATTTCAACGAAATTCGAATAAAAATTTTTGGCATCCAAATAGTCAGATATGTTATAAAAGGACATGAGAAAGTAGTATCAAAAAACTTAATAATAAACCTGTAATCCAAAAGTGAGTTTTATTTTGAGCAAAAAAAATAAAAATCAATTATAATGATTATTTATGATTTATATTTTTTTTTTTTTGCTCAAAAACAATGATTTTTTTACAAATTACTCAAAATTAATCTTTAACGGTGAAGAAAATCATAAAAATCAATATATAATCATTATTTTGTGATTTTTATTATAAAACTTATAATGTTACGGTCCCTGATAAAAATATGATCTATGTAATGTGAAAGTTTTACTACAACAAATGCAAATTTTTTCCGTGTAAAAATGAGTAAACGTTCATCAAAAATATGGTTCACTACTTTTCAAAATATCAACCACAAAGGCACTTAACATAATTAACCTATAATGAAAGTACTAGCTGCATGTAAAACATGTGCAGCGCATGAAATGACAAAGGTGCATGCTACATGGGGCGTGTATTCGGAGAGAGCAAACACTACAGCATTGTAACTGCAGCGCAGGAAAGCTGTTGCTGGTGCAACCGGAAAAATGGCAAGATTTCGATGGCAGCCAATATGCTACAAATTCGTGGTATCGAAAATGTGTTAAAGATATATGTAAGCACCTATAACTACGACATCCACACACTTACTAAAATAGTTGGTGCCGAAAGGCGGTAGAGTACTATGACGAACAATATATTGAGTGCTTGGAGTGCACTCCTAAAGGTATGCTTCGGCAAAAATGTGCATGTACCATGGCACTCATTGCTTTTAATTAATTAACTGTAAAACCATTTTGGAAATTTTCTTATGACGTCAAGCATTGCATTGTGTGCTCAAGCAGCGTTCGCTTTCGTATTGTCAACGCTTGAGTGCAGGGATGTTGATTAAAAATGCTAATTTCAACATTAACTTATTTAACTTCAATTTAGCTGACGGGCATTCCGTCTTTCACAATCGTTCTGTCTTTTGTTTTCTTTCATTCTTCCATTTCTTTTCGGTTTTTTGTTTGACGTTTACGAAAATGACTTTAAAATGTCATTAGCAGCGAGAATGCTTAATTTTATTCTTTTATGCCATCAGGGACTGTTTAGCGCTCTTCAGTTAACACGATTTTGCCATAAAATCAAATCAAATGAAATATTTTGCCAGCAAGACAGGTGGAAAACTTTTGAAAAAAAAATTTATACTAAGTGCCTCGTTAAGAGAGAGAAGGGCAGAGTGAGAGTGAAGTAGTTAAACAGCATTAAATTTACCTTTCCTACTCATTAACAGCCAACTAATTTAAAAAAAAATCGCAGTTGGAGGTAAAAAATTAGGTGAATTTGGGACTTGCAAATGAAAATGAGTAGCAAATATGAAATGACGTACAATTAAATCTTACTTTTCAGCTGTCAAACACAATTTGTTTCCCATTATATTCACCGTTGCAAAGGTAGTGGCAGCTCAAGGGTGAAAAAAAAATAAACAAAAACAAGTAAGGAAAGGCTAAGTTCGGGTGTAACCGAACATTTTATACTCTCGCAATTTATTGAAGAAATTTTATTAAGATAACGCACAAATTTACCCATAAATTCGGCATAAAGTTTAATAGAATAACGAAAATCGTCCTATATAGTGTATGAGGGCTGAGGTAATTCCTGAACCGATTTCATTCAATTTCACCAGCAAGGTACACTATATCCAATACTATACGCTCACTTAATTTTGCTAAGATATATCACATATTAACCAATACATATATGCGTAATAAAGCCCAACGAATTTTTGAAAAACCTTTAATTAGGTATATGGGAGCTAGGGGATGATATTTTTGCAAAACCTATAATTATGTATATGGGAGCTAAGAGATGTTGTGACCCGATTTTAATAATTTTTGGAACAGAGACACACTATTGGAAGAAAACAATTTCCTCTGAATTACATTAAATTAGTTGAGAGATTTACCCATATTTTCGGTTAAAATTTAACCTTAGGCGCTGAGTTCAACATGTTCGATATGTGGGGCCTTGAAAAGTTATAGTCCGTTTTCGATAATTTTTTCACAAGTGATGCCACAGATCATATACTGTATTTGTGTAAAGTTTTATTTCGCTATCATCATTGGTTCAAAAGTGAGTTATAAAGAAAGTAGTCGTGGTTGTAAACCGATTTCATCCATTTTCCACACATGTCATCAGGGTGTCAATAAAATATTATATGCCGAATTTCATTGAAATCTGTCGAGTAGTTCCTGAGATATGGTTTTTGACCCATAAGTGGGCAATGCCACGCCCATTTCCCATTTTGTAAAAAGATCTGAGTGCAGCTTCCTTCTGCTATCATTTATGTGAAATTTTGTGTTTCTGACGTTTCTCGTTAGTGAGTTAACGCACTTTTAGTCATTTTCAACCTAACCTTTGTATGGGAGGTGGGCGTGGTTATTATCCGATTTCTTTCATTTTTGAACTGTACTAAGAAGTGGCTTAAAAAAACGACTGCAGAAAGTTTGGTTTATATAGCTTTATTGGTTTGCAAGATATATATAAAAAACCTATTTGGGGGCGGGGTCACGCCCACTTTTCCAAAAAAATTACATTCAAATATGCCCCTCCCTAATGCGATCCTATGTTCCAAATTTTATTTTCATAACTTTATTTATGGCTTAGTTATAGCTCATTATGTGTTTTTGGTTATCGCCATTTTGTGGGCGTGGCAGTGGTCCGATTCCGCCCATTTTCGAACTTGACCTTCTTATGGTGCCAAGGAACACGTGTTCCAAGTTTCATTAAGATATCTCAATTTTTACTCAAGTTACAGCTTGCACGGACGGACAGACGGACAGACGGACAGACGGACGGACGGACAGACAGACATCCGGATTTGAACTTTACTCGTCACCCTGATCACTTTGGTATATATAACCCTATATCTAACTCGTTTAGTTTTAGGACTTACAAACAACCGTTATGTGGACAAAACTATTATACTCTGTTTAGCAACTTTTGTTGCGAGAGTATAACAAATAACCAGTCGGACACAACTACAATGACAAGGAGGACAAAGAAAATGTCAGGAGACGAAACAAAATCAGAACTAAAACGCATAATTTTCTTTCAACGCAGCGCCTCGAGGCAGCGTTACGAAAGACATAACGAGAAATGCGTGAGAGCACTGTGTGCATCTGGCAGTTGATTTGGGATGTTGAACTAAGGTATTTAGTCTGCAGTAAAAGCAAATTAATTAGTGAAACTTTTAAATATAAATACAAACTTTGTATGAAATATTCAATGGTGCTTAGCTGGAACAATGTCGATGTGAAACTCCAACCACATTGCCCTATACGCAAGCGAAAAAGGATAAGTACGGGTGCAGCCGAACATTATATGCTCACGCATTTTGCATATTGAGGCTTGGAAAAAGTCGAGAATGTTTCATCAGAAACAAAATATTAAAAAAATATTTTCACTTAATTTTTTAAGATATCCAAAAAACTGATATGAGCCTCCGTGTCCGCCCCAAAATATAAACCTCCTATGACCCATCAAAATTTGAAACAACCTTGCTTTACGTAAACCCTCAATTTGTAAATGAAAATGTCCTCAAGCGACGCCTCCAAATTTAAACCAATCTGGCCTCATGTGAACCCTTAATATGTAAACTAACTTGGCCGCAATCGATCCTTCAATATATAAAAAACTTAATCTCACATGACCCCTCACCTAAAATTAAGATGTTAGATTTAATTATATTTGAAGGGGTCACATAAAGTAAGGTTGGTTTAGAATTTGAGAGATCGCTTAAGCTGAGGTTGGATTACAATTTGAAGAGTCACGTGATGTCTTATATGTTCGTAAATAGTTTTGAGACATATGTATGAGGTCAATCATTAGTTTTTGCTTTCACAGTTCATGTGAGTTCAGGTTGGTTTATATTTGAATAGTCATGTAAGGGTTTTGTTTGTCTATCTTGCGGGGGTCACATGACGTCAGTTTGGCTTGCATTTTGAAGAGTCAATTAAGGTAAGTTTTTTTTTGCGTTTTGAGGAGACACATGAAGTCAGGTCATGTTATTGTTAAGGGTAACGTAAGGTTAGGTTGGTTTACAAATTGAGTGATCACGTGAGATTAGAATGGTTTACATTTTGGAGAGTCAGAGTTTGAGTTCAGGGTTTGTTGTATTTTGAGGGTCAGCTATATATACTTTTTTTGGGAGGAGGGGGTCAAGTGTGGTTTGAAGGCCATGTGATGCTGGGTTTGTTAACTTTTTACGTTGAGACTTGAAATCGATGATGTTTAAATATTTTTAAAGTTAAGTTCAGTCATAATCGTAAGCAAATTTACAAGACCGAGTGTTATGATATGAGGTATCAACAGTTTTGAGAACAAAAATAAAAATATTAAACAATAATATTTCGTAAAAGCAGCTTGTTGAAGATTTAACATCATTTCACAATAGTGTTGTATTTAAAATTGCCACGCAGAAAGATACAACCCAAAATGTCTTTTTAAATCTACTTAAAGTATACTCACTCCCACTTTTTATTTAATATATTTTTTCTTAGCCTTTAAATTTATAAAAAAATTAATTTTCTTTCTTTGTTATTAATAAATCTGGAGTATGCGTACCCCAGCAATTGTTAATACTGGAAAGAGGCTTACCCACTACCCATTTGGAATTAAATTTTTGTGTTTTTTTTCCTTCGCTGACCTTATTTGGATTAATATCCCTTATACACATTAGATATTACAATGTGTATCGTTGCAAAACTACAAAATAGGCAATCTTGTATTAAATATTTCACAGAGTAATGCTGGTCTATAAACTAGCCACACACACGTACGTTTTTACACGCCCCTTTTCTCATCTTGAAAACATTCTTCGCGCTGAAAACAAATACACATATATGTATGCATGTGTGTGTTCGCAGGACCTTTGGCCATCGTTGGCCTTTTATTTATTATATCCGCTCGATTGCGCTTTGGCTGCCCGGTGCTCCTAAACACTCGTCCATTGAGAAAAATTAATAATTCAGAAGGTTATCAATCGTTGTTGAGTGAGAAATTTATTTATTTACTGAAAATATTGATTTCCTTCTTATTGGGGATTGTATATTATTTTCTATGCCACTGACTTATATTGGAATCAAAGAGTTTGCTTTGTGGAAAAATCACGTCTGTCGCAAAACGAAGATATCCGAACAGCAAATCTAAAAATCACTTTAAATGAAATGTCGTTACTAGGTATTGATTTTTTTGTAATAATAAACAAGATTTGCTAAAAATAAATAAATCAGGAACTCATCGAATCTCCTCTTTAGTTGTTTTTCGCTGAAAATAATACTATTAGGCATAGCCTATGGACCGAAAAAGAAGTTTGAATTAATTCAAATGCTTCACAAATCTTCCGAAACATCTATAACGTGTCGACTTAGAGAACTTCCTTGCTGTTCAACAAGGTCCATATTATTTTGGTTTCCAAATTCAGAACTGATTATGACCGGTATTGAAATTGAAGATATTTATTAAATATTATATATATTAAATTATAAGTATACCTTGTTAAATAGGTTTCGATATATCATCGCGACTTTCAGGCTGTTCCAAGTTCTTTAGATCACACCTTCGGAGCTTTACAGTCATGTACGGCGGTTCGAATTGGCTAACCGATATACTATACATATATACAGCTGATTATTTGCTATTAAGGATTCTGAAGCTATACCCACCAAACATACTTCGATTTCTTCCCTTGCATCGAACAAAAGCTTAGCCTCAATTATCTATCAATATTTATTTTATCTCTTTTAGAGATATTCATACAAATGACCACAGATTTCACTAACTAATATTTTTGTGGTTATTTTGTGTTCACGTAAATTGCAGAGGATTCTATCTACCATTCTACAACAAAAACATAATCACCGCATTTACCTGACTCTCTTTACAACTATATAAACAGGTCGCATAGAAATACATAGCATATGTACGTGCGACATAATAAAGCAAAATAGCCCTTTCTTGCTTCTGGCATAGTTAGAGTGTATTCGATTTGCCTCGTAATAACCGTAATGATGATGATAGCAATCTGCTCAATGGCAGGTGCCACAAATGTAGCACAGCATGTAACCTAGTATTAATTTAAATTGGTCAGAAAATTTGTAAAAATTACAAATCGAATTGGAGCAGGCACTGGAACGGGCATTTATGCTGTCGTACAATGGGAGGCATTAGTGTGGATGTGCGGGCCTTGGCAGCCTTTCATTGTTGGCTGCTCTGCAGGAGTTATGTCTATTATGGTGCCTAACCACAATTTGAACAATGCAGAATATATATGAATGTAGGTATGTCTGTATAATTCTATTTGAATCCGGTTGCGTTGCATGCCATTCAAATGTATTTTAGTTGAAAGCCCACCGAATATACACTCGGAAATATTATTTATCTAAGTTTAAGAGTTTTTATACTCTCGCAACAAAAGTTGCTAAGAGAGTATTGTAGTTTTGTCCACATAACGGTTGTTTGTAAGTCCTAAATCTAAACGAGTTAGATATAAGGTTATATATACCAAAGTGATCAGGGTGACGAGTAAAGTTCAAATCCGGATGTCTGTCTGTCCGTCCGTCCGTCTGTCCGTCCGTGCAAGCTGTAACTTGATTAAAAATTGAGATATCTTAATGAAACTTGGAACACGTGTTCCTTGGCACCATAAGAAGGTTAAGTTCGATGGGCGGAATCGGACTACTGCCACGCCCACAAAATGGCGATAACCAAAAACACATAAAGAGCTATAACTAAGCCATAAATAAAGTTATGAAAGTAAAATTTGGAACATAGGATCGCATTAAGGAGGGGCACGTTTGAATGTAATTTTTTTGGAAAAGTGGGCGCGACCACGCCCCTAAATATGTTTTTTGTATATATCTTGCAAACCAATAAAGCTATATAAACCAAACTTTCTGCAGTCGTTTCTTTTAGCCGTTTCCTTATACAGTCCAAAAATGAAAGAAATCGGATAATAACCACGCCCACCTCCCATGCAAAGGTTAGGTTGAAAATGACTAAAAGTGCGTTAACTCACTAACGAGAAACGTCAGAAACACCAAATTTTACATAAGAAATGGCAAAAGGAGGCTGCACTGAAATTTTTATACAAAATGTAAAATGGGCATGGCGTCGCCCACTTATGGGTCAAAAACCATATCTCAAGAACTACTCTATCGATTTCAATGAACAACTACGCCTACTTCCCCTATAACTCAATTTTGAATCCTTCTGCTTCGTTCACTTTACAATGTATACATAAGGAACCGATAAAGATAGCGTAATAAAACTTTACACAAATACTGTATTTGAGCTGTGAGATCACTTGTGGAAAAATTGTCAAAATCGGACCATGACTTTTCAAGGCCCCTGATATCAAACATGAAGAACTCAGTGCCTAATGGTAATTTTTTACCGAAAATATAGGTAAATCTCTAAATAACTTTCGGGAGTATAAAATGTTCGGTTACACCCGAACTTAGCCTTTCCTTACTTGTAATATATAATAATAATACAAATTTGAATTTAAAATTATTAGAACAAAAGTATATACATACATATAGTATGTATGTATACATACTTATAGTATGTATGTATACATACTTATAGTATGTATGTATATCATTCCGAAGCCCTTTCAAAAAGGTTTGTCAAATTTTGTTCCAGAAAATGCAACTCTAATTGACATCAGTCTGACTTTAGATATCTCATAGCAAAATCATAAATGTATCTAAGCTATTAGCAGACCATTCAAAGGAAAAAAAAAGAGAATGCAGATCTATCATCATTAACAAATTTTCATAGAGCTTGGGTATATAATAAATCGAGTAGTAAGTAACCTGAAAGCTAAAACAACTTTTAGAGTTAGAAAATCAGGAAAATCAAAATTTATTAATATAATTTTCTCAGTGTACAACTATTCGAGAAGTTTAAAATTCTCATTCCGTTTTCGTATGTCATAGGAATGACTCAACTATTTGTGGTTAGATATCAATTTGACAAAAATCAAACGAATTGACAGTGATGATGAAAATTAAAAGATATTCTGATATCTGATATCTCGTTTTAACTATAAATATTTATTTATTATTATTTATGATATTCATTCTCACCGTGCTTTGTGAGACATATTTTTTAAACGTCTTGAATGGAGGTTTTCAAGTTTGCTCTATGACCAATGAAAAAGTATAGGCTGATTGCGAGTATTTTTTTACCACTGCTGTCACATGTTTGAATCACTATTTGTGGTATGTTTTGTTCTGATACCTCCTACAGGACTTGGGATATGAACCAGAAAACAAAAACCATTGTATATACTATATAGAGATTAGGGTAATTCCTAGACCGATTTCAACTATTTTTATCACCAAACTATTTTATATCTAAGATTATAGGTCTACTTAATCTTGATAAGATATCATCTCACATACTAACCGATATATTCGGTATAAAGTCGGAAGTTTCAAAATCCCTATATGTGGTATATGGAGGCTAGAGGAAATATTATTGACCTGATTTTGTGCATTTTTGGCACAGAGACACTCTATTAGAAGGAACACTTCTCCTTTGAATTTTTTTAGAATATCTGTGAGATTTACCGATATTTTCAAAAAATGCGTCGCAAACTTCGAGGTCGATATCTAGTGATGATCCTTTGTACTAAATTTTAATTTCACAACTTTATTTATGATTTAGTTATGACACTTTATCTGTTTTCGGTTTTCGCCATTTTGTTGGCGTGACAGTCCGATTCCGAATTTCCATCTACGAAAGCAACATTCTTACCAAATTGCAATTTCTACTGAAGTTAACGGTACCCATAGTCCCTGACGCAGTATGACAGTTGGTCTTACAGGTGGGTATGGTGCAAGGAAAAGTTGATAAAGACCTGTAATTGATGCATCGCCTTCGGTGAAGAAAACATAATTTTTCTATTGAACATTATCGTATCTGGCAGATACAATTAGTACAGAATAATATAGTATTTGAATATTAGTTATTTCTTTTCATTGCTTTTGAATGTTCCATGTGTTACGACTTTTGGACTGGTCCTCATTTCTCCTGTCAACATCTTTGTGACCGCATTTGCGCACTATCTTTTGGTCTTATACCCATGTGGGCATATTTCAATGAATAATTGTTACCGCGCCATGTATTCCAGATGATGCCCATCCCTTTTTTTTCGTGAGGGCCATTAAGATATTGGCCGTTTAGGTTACTCCAGAAAAAAGAAATAAAATTTAGGCAAAACATTTAAAAAAAATTTGAATTGGATTTTACCTGAGGTGACACTTGTTGTACCACCAGGCCCCTTTGAAAGACTCCGCACAATTACTAGTCGAAGGGTCGTTGTCCTGATCGTATGTGCTGAACTTTCGTCCACTGTGACTGGGAAGCAAGGAATCGCCTGCACCCCCACCTGAATATGGTCCCAAAACATTCAATACATATTTTTCACTTTCGTTACCAACAGCGAAGCTGTCATAGTTGGCGTACTTAACGGTATCGTTGAAATCACGCAATTCGATTTGTAGCTCATTAAGTTGCACTTGTGTGAGCGCATGCAATTTGTCCAGACCAATGAAGAAATTTGTGCCCAAGTTTCCGAAGCCAATCTTGTAATCATTCCAGTTGCGATTGAAGTCGATATTTTCATCCTGTCGTCGCTGCACTAACAACCAAGGATCACCGCCATTGACATCGAGTAAACAGTAAACGTAGAAAGGTCGATGCTCCCAACCATCTAACGGTAAGCGTATTTGATATATACCGCTTTTGGCCTTTGAACCCGCAGAGCTCACTGCCTCGACACAGTTAGAAGGTAGCGGTCTTGCACTCCTCGATTCATTCAATATTTCCGTCGTGGCTGTGCTCAAGAGGAGCATAAGCAGCGCAGCGTTCACCAACATTATTTTGTAAGGAATTACCATGTCGTTTGATTCTTTTGAACTAATCACTGGAAAAAATTCGGAACAAACAAATTGCGAAATAAATTGCACGGACTCTTCATGATAAAGGGTTTCTCAATGAGGACAGTGTGAAATAGAACATACATATATGCAATTGAAAAAATATTGTTTTGATAAAGCATGAATCTAAGGTGTTGTGTTATCAGCTTATTTTTCATATCTACTAGTCTGACCGTACAATCGTTATAATTCCTCCAATCTTCCGCGAGAATTTACTAATTACTGAGGTGGTATGCTGGTCTACGTGGGTTATAGAAATTTGCAGAATTTAAACTATATATAATATACATATATATATTTAACATCAGTGCTCTTTTGAATCATCCTTTAAACACTTTTAATGATATGAAACGTTTTTCTCTTTTTTTGATTTTGCTACACATGATTTTGTTGAATATAAACACGAACAGCCGAACATTGTATACTATCGCCAATTTGACACAGTCAAAGCAAAGCGTATACACAAATGTATAATTATAATTTTTAACGCTAAGTGATAACGAATGCGAGACGATTTCACAATGAACAGACTTACTGTGGAACAGTGTTTATTACTGAAATACGGCACCAATTATTGCAAAAATTGGAAGGAAATTTCGACTCGAATTTATTCGAGCAAGCCACGGCGGCCACTTGTCCAAATATAATTTTTGAAACAGAGACACACTATTAGAAGAAAAAGGTTCCCTCTGAATTCTGACAGATTTACCTATATTTTCGGAAAATAATGTCCCCTTAGTCACTGAGTTTTTCATGTTCGATATCTGGGGACTTAAAAAGTTATAGTCCGATATTCACAATTTTTCCATAAGTGATGCCTCACCACAAATGTAGTATTTGTGTAAAGTTTCATATAACCCAAACTAGGTGTTACAAACAACAGTTATGTAAACAACACTATTATAATGTTGCGAGAGTATAAAAACATTATTTAACTCGCCAAACCTTACCGCATATACGCCCACAAATTTACACACATTTGCTCAATAAAAAACTAACAAGTAAGGAAGTGCTAAGTTCGGGTGTAACCGCACATTTTATACTCTCGCAATTTATTTATTTAATTTTATTAATATTATATAATACACAATTTTACCGACATATTCGTCATATATATTGTATAAAGTCTATTGAAAGTTGAAAACCATAATATTAGGTTAGAAGCACCGAGGTACTCATGTTCGATATATGGGGCCTTAACAACCTATGGTCCGATTTCGGTGATTTTAGAATGGGGCTGCCACACTATAAACGTAGTATTTGTGCAAAGTTCTGCATCGATATCTTTACTAGTGCTTCCTTTATATATTGTAAAGTTAACGATTCAGATCGTCTTCAAAGTTCTGGTATATAGGAAGTAGGCGTGGTTATGAAGCGATTTTGCCTATTTTCACAACATATCATTGGGATGTAAGAAAACTATTACAAACCAAGTTTCATTGAAATCGGTCGAGTAGTTCCTAAGATATGGTTTTTGACCCATAAGTGGGCGATGCCACGCCCATTTTCCATTTTGTAAAAAAATCTGAGTGCAGCTTCTATCTGCCATTTCTTATGTGAAATTTAGTGTTTCTGGCGCTTTTCGTTACTGAGTTAACCCACTTTTAGTAATTTTCAACCTAACCTTTGTATGAGAGGTGGGCGTGGTTACAATCCGATTTCCTCCATTTTTGGACTGTATAAGGTAGTACCGAGATATAAACAAATAACCGATTTGGGGGCGGGGCCACGCCCACTTCCCCAAAAAAATTACATCTACATATGCCCCTTCATAGTGCGATCCTTCATACCAAATTTTACTTCCATAGCTTTATTTATAGCTTAATTATGGCACTTTAAGTGTTTTCGGTTTTCGCCATTTTGTGGGCGTGGCAGTGGTCCGATTACGCCCATTTTCGAACTTAACCTTCTTATGGTGCCAAGAAATACGTCTTCCAAGTTTCATCAAGATATCTCAATTTTTACTCAAGTTACAGCTTGCAAGGACGGACGGACAGACGGACCGACAGACATTCGGATTTGAACTCCACTCTTCACCCTGATCCCTTTGGTATACATAACCCTATATCTAACTCGTTTAGTTTTGGGTATTACAAACAACCGTTATGTGGACAAAACTATAATACTCTCGTAGCAACTTTATTGTTAGTCGGGCAGTTTCGGAGATATGTTTTTTGACCCCTAAGTGGGCGGGTCAGTTTGAGTGCAGCCCTTCTGTACCTTCTTTATAATGAAATTTAAGGTTTCTAGTGTTTTAGGAGGTGAGCGTGTTTATTATCCGATTTCTACCATTTTGGGATTGTATAAGGTAGTACCTAAAAGAAACGACCCTTAGCAACTTTGTTGCGAGAGTATAAAAATCACGAATGCATTTGTTGCGGTTCAATAAAATATATTATGCGCATAATATGCTTCATTTTGGGTATGATTGTTTTGCTATTTTCCACCTAATTTATTTTCGGCGCAATTGAACGCATTGTCAGCAGCACATATAACGGTAAATTTGCATTGCAAATCCACTTCCGCTGGTAATTGCCTCAACGCCATTTTGTAAAGCGAACAAAAACAAACAAACTTATATATGTTTACTATGCAAACGCCGTTGGCTATCATTCTTGCATCGTTAACTTTCATTTTCATTGTCGGCATTCGCCATTATTCCACTCTATTAAATCGGAAATAACAGATATTAATTCGATTCCGTTTCCCGTAACTATCGGTTTCCAATATGGCATGTGTTTAATCACAATTACTTAATTTACAATACTGTATATGAGGTAAATTAATTTAATTTCGATAATGAAAATAAAGTCAACAAAACATTTGTAACGAAGATAAAAGTGGTTCACTTCCTCATTTAGATAATTCTAGCAATAATATATACGGTTTGGTTATTCCAATCTAATATTTAGGTAGCTTTGTATCCAGCCTGGACATAAATTAATTGGCCTTTTGGTTGTGAATTCATCTGGTACGATGCCATCAGCGATCAAAACGGGATTTCTGATTTGTTCCGGGCAATGGAATATGGTGAACCAGCGCGAATAATTCGTAGTGCCTGCCAGGCAAGTTCTGGTGTAGTATCTCTGCAATTAAACAGTTATATATTAAGTTCATTTAATAGTATTTTATCAGAAATAACTCACAGTATTTGTCATCAGTGCGTAGCAAATGCGAAAACACTCCGCCATAGCGCTACGTGCCGCTCGTTTCATTTCAAAATCTTCTATGTCCACTGAAAATGTGTGAAATATTATTAGTACTCACTTTTTTATTCAAGTATTTATTCCTTCTTCTAATGTATTTTCCTACTTTTTCCTATACCCGCGCGCACTTTGCATGTGTGATAAGACACTTCGGCAAAACAAAGTAGTTTTCCATAAAATGCTATTAATATAGATATGGAAATTAACAGAAATATTTTCAGTCCAAGCGCCATTTCGATACAGGAGTATTAAACAATTTGATGCTGAAACTACTATAAGGGCTGTGAATAAAATATATTTTATGAAAGTGTATAGGGACATATATTCGAATAAAAATCGAACTCATTTAGGGTCAGTCCATTGGATATTGTTGAAAAACTTATGGTAATAACATATAATATGATTATAAATATATTGACTACTACAGAATGAGAGGACATGAGGTCCCAAATCAGTGGATAACATCAAGTATTCATATGAGAATATTTCACTAAAATAATATATTTACTACACTTTGAAAATCATTGATATCATATTTATGGCCAAATTGATTTATATGTATGTTATTGGCGTTCAACCGGTTATAGCCGAATCGATGAGAGCGCGCCACTCTTCTCTTTCCTTCGCAGTTCGGCGCCAGTTGGAGATTCCAAGTGTAACCAGGTCGCTCTCCACCTAGTCCCTCCAACGGAGTAGAGGCCTTCCCCTTCCTCGGCTTCCTCCGGCGGGTACTGCATCGAACACTTTCAGGGCTGGAGTGTTTTCGTCCATTCGGACAACATGACCTAGCCAGCGTAGCCGCTGTCTTTTTATTCGCTGAACTATGTCAATGTCGTCGTATAACTCGTACAGCTCATCGTTCCATCGTCTGCGGTATTCGCCGTTGCCAATGTTCTGAGGTCCGTAAATTGTGCGCAAAATTTTCCTCTCGAAAACTCCTAGTGTCGTCTCATCTGATGTTGACATCATCCAAGCTTCTGCACCATAAAGCAGGACGGGAATGATAAGCGACTTGTAGAGTTTGATTTTGGTTCATCGAGAGCGGACTTTACTGTTCAATTGCCTACTCAGTCCAAAGTAGCACCTGTTGGCAAGAGTGATTCTGCGCTGGATTTCGAGGCTGGCATTGTTGGTGTTGTTGATACTGGTTCCCAGGTATACGAAATTATCTACGACTTTGAAGTTATGACTGTCAACAGTGACGTGGGAGCCAAGACTCGAGTGCGCTGACTGTTTACTTGATGACAGGATATATTTCGTCTTGTCCTCATTCACCTCCAAACCCATTCGCTTCACCTCCTTATCCATGCGGGAAAAATCAGAACAAACGGCGCGGTTGTTGCTTCCGATGATATCAATATCATCGGCGCACGCCAGGAGCTGTACACTCTTGTAGAAGATTGTACCTTCTCTATTTAGTTCTGCAGCTCGTATTATATTTTCCAACATCAAGTTAAAGAAGTCGCACGATAGTGAGTCACCTTGTCTGAAACCTCGTTTGGTAGCGAACGGCTCGGAGAGGTCCTTCCCAATCATGATGGAGCTTTTGGTGTTGCTCAACGTCAACTTACACAGCCGTGTTAGTTTTGCGGGGATACCAAATTCAGACAAAGCTTCATAAAGGCAGCTCCTTTTCGTGCTGTCGAAAGCAGCTTTAAAATCGCCAAATTGATTGAGTCAGTGGTAAAATAGCTTTATTCTCAATTCTGCTGTAAATTTATGGATTTAATTTTGAAATATTGTATTTACTTTTTCGTGGATATATAATTAATGTTTGAAAGTGAACTCACCCTAAAGTCTCTTATTTATTAGTTTCAATGAAATTGTAATTAGAAAAGCTCAATTAAAAACACCATAAAAATTTAACCGTTAAATTAATAATTCTTCACTCAACATTAATTACTGTCAATAATATTAGAGCCATATTTTACTTTGATTAGTAAGGAAAAAGTAAAGAACTAGAAACTAATTACTAGTGCTCTAAACTTTTTCCAAGTTCGTTAAATTCTAATAAAGTAGATCTTCTTATTATTAACCAGCATCATCTTACCACGTAAGATGAATCGGGAGCTAGTCGAAAACGAATATATGGATATAGTCTATGATAGGCCCGGTCACAGATTATCGCGTTGAATACAAGAGAGTAAGTGGATACTTCTTTAAAGTGGTAAAGTTTTGTTTTACACATTTTAGATAACTCACAATGTTAACAAGAAAAAACGTTAACTTCGGCTGTACCGAAGCTAATATAGTTTCCTTTAGTAACTATGTGTTTAAGCAAATCTAAAGACGTAAGAAAAAGTAAGTAAAAAAAAAAGAAAACATTTACTAATTCTTTATAGCATATAGTGAACCGATCTGAACAATTTTTTCGGAGATTAAATTATTTCTATGAGCAATAACTCACACCAAATTTCTTGAAGATATGTAGTAAAATGCGAAAGTTTTCCATACAAACGATTGATTCCGATCGTTCAGTTTGTATGGCAGCTATATGATATAATGGTCCGATATCGGCCTGAAAAAAAAAACCTGAAGGACTAGTTCGTATATATGCAGACAGACAGACAGACGGACATGGCTAAATCGACTCAGTTCAACATACTGATCATTTATATATATACTTTATAGGGCCTCCGACGCTTCCTTCTGGGTGTTACAAACTTCGTGCGAAACTTAATATACCCTGTTCAGGGTATAAAAATGACTTCAAAAATAAATTATTGTGAAAAATTATAGTACAACATTATGGTACAGCTTGTTCATTTGGCTAATCTGCAACGATTGGTGAAGATTATAAGTATAGGTATTTCTTAATAATACAATATGTAAAACATGCTTCCTTTGAGCGTAATATATATTTTAAAGCTAGAGAAACTTGTGTTTACAAATAAATTATTTAAATACATATCCTATTTGCAATGTTTCTACTTTAAAAATATACATACATATGTACATACATATATACATACATATTGGAACATAATTCTTAGCACATATCTGCTCACTTTTTATCTTAAACTAATAAAAAAGGCAAATATTTTGCTTTGTAACACGGCAATTATCCTTACGTAATACACAATAAACACTTCGTAAACATTTCGGCATCAATTTAGCAAAGGGTGCGTAATTGAATCACATATAAAACCCCAGAAGAGTGCAAAAACATAACGCACAGTGAAACAATTCCAAACAAAGTCAAAGCAAAAGCAAATTTTTCAACACAAATTCATATATGTTTCAAGCATGGAAAAGCGACCACAAAATACACACTTTGCCAATACAAAAATAAAAATTTTCTTATTTTTTTCTAAACATAAAATATTTGTTTAAGTTGAAATGTTAAAAACGCCACTGTGTTCTGGGGTGCACGCATACACGCGCACCCCTGTTCCAACCGAATGCTACGAACATAAATAGTGTGCAAAATCGCATTTACTTGGGATAACAAAGGGTTAACGTTAACCCTACTCAACTGCCAATCAGTGGCAGTGATAAGTGATAAAATTGGGGGTGCACCTAAAAGCACATAATGCCAATGCTGTAAATAATAATAAGAAAAAACTAGCTTTTTGTAAGGAGAAACGGAAAACAATTGAATTTACGGTGTTATCATTTTCCATTGCCTCCAGGTCGCACCGACAGGTGAAAAGTGAATATGCATAGCAAACAAACGGAAGATCTCAATCTATGCGTAAACAAGGTGTTTAACAAAAAAAAAATACTTTTGTATTATGCTAATAGTGGTGACACTTTGGAGAGCATCATTAACATTATATTTTTGAGATAGAATATCACTAAAATGAACTTTTGACTTGATCTTACAAAAATTCTCATTAGAACCATCGAAGATAATATTGTTTTCTGAAATAAATCGAATTGGAAATATTATGACGCTTAAATTTTCCGAGGATCTTTCAAAATAGTTCATATTTTCTGATCTGCCACACTGTAACAAAAGCCGCTACAAAGAGAAATCGACTTCTATCGAAATATCGATCATTTTCTCCAATCACCACTTTTCGAAACTTCGCTTGTAATAATTTTATCAGCGATCAGAAGCTTTGTGAAATCTAATTTTCTGATATGTAAGTATGTATACAAATCGACATATATTTATACTCTCGCAACAAAAGTTGCTAAGAGAGTATTATAGTTTTGTCCACATAACGGTTGTTTGTAAGTCCTAAAACTAAACGAGTTAGATATAGGGTTATATATACCAAAGTGATCAGGGTGACGAGTAAAGTTCAAATCCGGATGTCTGTATGTCCGTCCGTCCGTCCGTCCGTCTGTCCGTCCGTGCAAGCTGTAACTTGAGTAAAAATTGAGATATCTTAATGAAACTTGGAACACGTGTTCCTTGGCACCATACGAAGGTTAAGTTCGAAGATGGGCGGAATCGGACCCCTGCCACGCCCACAAAATGGCGATAACCAAAAAGAGCTATAAATAAGCCATAAATAAAGTTATGAAAATAAAATTTAGAACATAAGATCGCATTAGGGAGGGGCACATTTGAATGTAATTTGTTTGGAAAAGTGGGCGTGACCCCGCCCCCAAATAGGTTTTTTGTATATATCTTGCAAACCAATAAAACCATATAAACCAAACTTTCTGCAGTCGTTTCTTTTAGCCGTTTCCTTATACACTCCAAAAATGAAAGAAATTGGATAATAACCACGCCCACCTCCCATACAAAGGTTAGGTTGAAAATTACTAAAAGTGGGTTAACTCACTAACGAGAAACGTCAAGTTTTACGTAAGAAATGGCAGAAGGAAGCTGCACTGAGATTTTTTTACAAAATGGAAAATGGGCGTGGCATCGCACACTTATGGGTCAAAAACCATATCTCAAGAACTACTCGACAGATTTCAATGAAATTCGGTATGTAATATTTTCTTGACACCCTGATGACACTGTTGGAATATGGCGAAATCGGTTCACAACTACGCCTACTTCCCATATAACTCAATTTTTAATCCTTCTGATTCCTTCACTTTATAAGATATACATAAGGAACCAATGAAGATAGCGAAATAAAACTTTACACAAATACTGTATTTGAACTGTGACATCACTTGTGGAAAAATTGTCAAAATCGAACCATGACTTTTCAAGGCCCCTGATGTCAAACATGAAGAACTCAGTGCTTAAGGGTAATTTTTCACCGAAAATATAGGTAAATCTCTAAATAAATTGCGAGAGTATAAAATGTTCGGTTGCACCCGAACTTAGCCTTTCCTTACTTGTATTATACACCCATTGCCCCTGTTTATATGTATGCAAATTCTCTGATAGTAGTGACAGGTGTAAACCTCATTTTGTGAATCCAAATATTTTGTTTTTATCAAAGGCAACAACAATATTGTAATGCAGTGAATTGAAAATCAATTTAAAATTCATTTAAAGCAAAAAAAATAACAGCACCACCAACATAACTGGATATAAGGGTGGTACGAGGTTGCAGTGAAAGCGACCGCAATTTTCGCTCAAATTGCCTCAATGAAATGGGGAAAATCGCAGTTATAAAGACAACGAAAGGGAGCGTTACAATAAGTGGGTATGCGATAAAGGTGGGTACACACATAGACACGCAGGAAAATTCATATCATTGTTGTCAGTAAACACATGCAAATGGGTGCCTGTTCATTAGGGTGAAACAATGCTTACTTAAACTCATATAAGAAATTTTAGGATAATATTTGGTGAAATTTACTCAAGTTTTATCTTCTAAAATTCCAAATACGTATTCTGCAGAGCCAATTCATATATAGTAACGCATGACTCAGCAATGAAGGCCTACAAGACACATACAAAAATATGCCACACCCTATTAAATTTTAAAATATATGTATCATATATATAAATGTAACTTATGACCTCTGTATGGGTCGTATATCACATTCGCATTTAAACAGGCCTGTAAGTGGCACACTTTAAGCTCGACATAAACACACGCTTGCAATTGGATGTAGGGTGGATATGTATTTTCGCAGTTATTATTATGCCCTCGAGTGTTATTGTGAATGTGAAGTTTTGAAATCGAATTTGTGTTTTAGACACAAGCAAACCTTTAAATATTTTTATGTAAATTGTACCTTTTTTCAATCTTTCCATACCCCAAAAAAACATTCTTGATTTTGCAGTAGGCGTAAATAAAGCTTAGCAAATCGCTATTATCTTCCTATGAAAAATTGGCTTGCATGCACTAATCTTTACATTCTCTGATATTTTTTAATGCTCGATTGTAATATATGTAAATCTAACACCGAACCACGATGTTGAAGTTTCTTCTGTATTGAAAATTTTTTTGGAATAGTTTTAAAACTGTACATACTTTATCTAAATATTTCTTCGGTACTTTTTTGAAATCAAAAGAAGTTAGAAGTAAAGCAACCATTCAAACTACCGGATCACTGCAGTATATTTCAAGCGGAGGTGTTTGCAATTGGAAAAGCCGCTGAGCTATCCTTAAGCGCACCAATAGGATACTCTAAAGTAAACATATACGTAGACAGTCAGGCGGCAATCAAGGCAATATCCTCCTTCAGCATATCGGCCAAAAGTGTCTTGAGTGGTAGGACAGCAGTTAATGATGTTGCCAGAAATAGGCGACTTCAATTCTACTGGGTGCCAGGCCACAAGGGTATAGAGGGTAACGAGATAGTGGACGAGATTGCCAAACGAGGCGTAAGACTGTCATCCGAAAACATGATGAACGTAGATAAACCCATACACTGTCTATATGACGATCTAGACAGAAGCTTGGTAAAAAAGTTCAAAGCTAGCTGGAAGAATATACCGGGATGCAAAACCGCAAAAGTTATGTGCAAGCGGTAGATAAGAAGTACACGAAATTTCTATTGGCGCTCGATAGAGACAAATATAGGAATATGGTCGGCATACTCACTGGTCACTGTCTTGTGGCGGCGCACGCCTACAAGATGGGGCTGATAGATCGCGAAGACTGCAGGAAATGTCAAGAGCAAGGCACCAGAGAAACAATGGAGCACCTCTTCTGTGAATGTTCTGCATTATCAAGACAACGGCTTCAGCATTTGGGGGCTACACATTACGTTAATCTGGAAGAGATTTCGTCGGTGAAGCCACAAAGCCTTTTGAAATTCGCAACAAGCGCAGGCATCCTAAAGGATGATTACGCTTCATTAACTAAGTGACGGCACTCCATCTGGTATCGCAAAGGACCAAAACTGGTCTATGTGTCCAAAATAACTTAACCTAACCTAACCTTTTTGAAATCAAAGTGTTATTTTTGTAACCATTTATAAATTAAAATTAACCGATCCAAATAGTGTTAGATCGTCGAAATAACGGTGTCTGAAGTAACAGTTTACCCGAAAAATTCAGGTCAATACAGGTCCGATATCGTGGAACCGGTTGTTGTGGCAATTGTGTAACCTGAAATTGTGGAGAACTTCGAGTGTAATTGTCTTTTAATTCTTCTAATCGGTGAATATTTCTGCAACATTCTTAAAGTAATCAAAGCACTTTAATAAGTATTATTATTATATGGATACTTCAGGATCTAATTGGATATTTTAGGTGCCCAGTACAATGGAGATATTCTTTTCTTTTGGGTGTTACATAAGACCCGGAGACTGGAAAAAAGTTACATTCTTTGATTTCAAAAAATAAGTCTGATACTGCCCCATAGATACTTAAGGCCATGTAGGTTTTCAGTACTTACAAACAACTAATGGTTCATTCTAGTTGCGTCACAGAGTCGAGTTTCAGGCTTCGTGGTTATTGACCAATAACTACTACTCCACTTTGTAGCGCAAAGTGAACCTACAGTAACCTTAACCTCACAAAATTGGGCGATTTGTGTATAATAGAACAGTCACAACTACAAATATTGTATAAATGATTGATTTTAAATTGTTTGAGGCAGTTTCAAATTATTTGGAGGTTAAAGAATTACTATGTACGAATGATAAAAAATGTATGCGCATATGCAGTTAGCAAAAGCAAAATTCACGTAATCCAAATTTTTGCATACAAAATGTTCCCCATTGGCGTATAAATCAGAAAATAAAAATGCAAATGCAAGTGAATGCTCGCAAGTTATTGTTAAATTATGCCAAATGTATTGAAAGGAATAATTTATCACCACAAATGTTTGTTCTATAGAATATGTATATGAGAGAAATTTAGAGAATTATATATTTTAAAATAATAAATATAAGAGCGGCATTATAAATTTATGTTACGTTATTTTTATTTAGCTCAAAAGCAGCAACTCCCCAATGGGCTTGAAGGTTTATTCGATAATAAAAAATACTTTCGCAAAATTATCCTTTCTTTAAACACGACTCTTTTCTATTTTCTAACATGAATGATACAATGACCGACTAAATCCGTTATTTTAATTTATTCGTGCCAAGAACTTAACACAAACCTTCCTTTTTAACGGTCCTCCAAATTCTTTATTCCACAGATGTGAGTTACATTACCAGGAATTTTCATACGCTAGTCTAATTTGCCTTGTAAAGCTCTTAGTCCCATCAGAATCGTGACTATAACTTTCAACTCCTTTCAAAAAAATAATATATAAATTTGTTACAAATTTGTAAAAGGTAAATCTCTAATTAGTAACTCTCCCAGATGCAGACCAAATCATCACATTTGGTCATTGCAGTACTCGCTAAAACCTTGTTAGCGACAAAAAAGTCAATAGCAGCCCGGCAGGAAATGTCAATCAATGGCAATGCTCTGCAATTGACGCCGGTTCAATACTCAAGCTTCATTACGTCATTGGCAGATGCCTCACATGCGTCCACGCTTCACACTTCACAACAATGCCTTGGTTGTCAATGGCAGCATTTGCAAAGCAGCAGGCTTCATCGACCAGATCATTTTCATTTCTTACTGCCAACAGCAGTGTCTGAAGTCAATTCCCGTTGTGAGAAGCGCAATTAACACTCGCTTCACCTTATACATCTACACCCTCTAACACAAACCTTCCTTTTTAACGGTCCTCCAAATTCTTTATTCCCAAGATGTGAGTTACATTACCAGGAATTTTCATACGCTGGTCTAATTTGTCTTGTAAAGCTCTTAGTCCCATCAGAATCGTGACTATAACTTTCAACTCCTTTAAAAAAATATATATGTATATGTATATAAATTTGTTACAAATCTCTAATTAGTAACTGTCCCAGATGGAGACCAAATCAACGCATTTGGTCATTGCAGTACTCACGAAAACCTTATTAGCGACAAAAAAGTCAATAGCAGCCCGGCAGGAAATGTCAATCAATGGCAATGCTCTGCAATTGACGCCGGTTCAATACTCAAGTTTCATTACGTCATTGGCAGATGCCTCATATGCGTCCACGCTTCACACTTCACAACAATGCCTTGACTGTCAATGGCAGCATTTGCAAAGCAGCAGGCTTCATCGGCCAGATCATTTTCATTTCTTACTGCCAACAGCAGTGTCTGAAGTCAATTCCCGTTGTGAGAAGCGCAATTAACACTCGCTTCACCTTATACATCTACACTCCCTGCACAACAAGTTCGTCTACGTTTAAACGGGTTTCCAGCTGTCGCTTTGCACACGCTCTGCACTGTCGTTTTCTCTGCGCCATTTGGTTTCTTTTCAGTTGCCGCCACCCAATCCGGAAGCTACCTCATCTAATTGGACTTCCGTATCCGCAGTAGCATTGCTAAGATTACGCAGGGATTTCTTTTAAATGCGAATATTACCTACACCATATTGCTGTGCCCGGACGAAACCCCACGTCGTCTGTGCCGTTAGGCTAGTTTATTTATATTTATTTCATTACATTGATAGCCAGCCGTGTGACTCGACTGCGTGTGCGTATGTGTATTTATTACTGAAGTTACACTTTCATGGAGACATATCTATATATTTGTATGGAGTCTCTTTGGCTTCAGCAGTACGTCCAATCTGACTCATTATCGTTCCAACTTTAAGTGCTTCAGCGCAGCAACAACAATCTTACAAGAAGCCAGCCGTCACGACGTCTACGAAGAAGTGAAAGCAACAGCCAGAGCTACCAGTAAAGTAAAATTAAGACTGTGCTTGCAGTTGGGTATCGGGGTGTACAGATCCTTTCGCCAGCTTGATATGGCACAGTGTGTAGTCGTGGCCAGCAGCGCACCGAGGTATTGAGTCATTTTTAATTGAAGTCAATTGCGCCATTGGTGGCAGTCATAAACGTTCACCCCCGCTCTGGGATTCAGGCGTCTTTAAAGATAATCGTTTTAACTACTTTCATTTCAGCAATGGCTTATTAGTGTTAAATGCCTTTATGTTTTTCTTGGATAATATTATGAATTATTATATTTTTGCTAATTTTTGGACTAATACCTAAGACATGTGAAGATAGAATAGATTGCTAAAACTATCGTGGACGAAAAATTTCTCTGGTTCAATTCCGCCATATTGAAGGCTACAAAACTACGTTCGACCCCAAGAAGCAATAAAATATTTATTTTCCGATAAGCTGACCGCATGACTTTCAGAACAATGATAATCGATATAAGAAACCATGAAGACCCCTTACAACTCTTGGAACATATTCTGGCAAAGGGAAGAACTTTTTTTTTCATAGTTCTTGAATTTGGGTGGAGATGTCTCCCGAACTAAATGAGGTTGGACTGATGTCGAGATGGCATTTAAAGCTAAAGCAAAGCTAAAAGCTTATAACTGGATACTGTCATTCGATGACACTCCGGTCTACATTAAATTAATTTTAATTCTTCTTCTTCTTGACTGGCGTAGACACTGCTTACGCGGTTATAGCCGAGTCCACAACAGCGCGCCACGTATCCCTCCTTCTGGCAGTTTGGCGCCAATTGGTTATACCAAGCGAAGTCAGGTCCTTCTCCACCTGGTCCTTCCATCAGAGTGGAGGTCTCCCTCTTCCTCGGCTTCCACCAGCGGGTACTACATCGAATACTTTCAGAGCTGGAGCACTTTCATCCATTCGAACAACATGACCTAGCCAGCGTAGCTGCTGTCTTTTTATTCGCTGGACTATGTCTATGTCGTCGAACAACACATACAGCTCATCATTCCATCTTCTGCGGTATTCGCCGTTGCCAATGTTTAAGGGACCATAAATCTTCGGCAAAACCTTTCTCTCGAAAACTTCTAGTGCCGTCTCATCGGATGTTGACATCGTCCACGCTTCTGCACCGTAAAGTAGGACGGGAATGATGAGAGACTTGTAGAGTTTGGTTTTTGTTAGTCGAGAGAGGACTTTACTTTTCAATTGCCTACTTAGTCCATAGTAGCACCTGTTGGCAAGATTGATTCTGCGGGATTTCCAGGCTGACATTGTTATTGCTGTTAATGCTGGTTCCCAGGTAGACGAAACTATCTACAACCTCAAAGTTATGACTGTCAACAGTGACGTGGGAGCCAAGACGCGAATGCGCTGACTGTTTGTTTGACGACAGGAGATATTTCGTCTTGTCCTCGTTCACCACCAGACCCATAAATTAATTTTAATACACCTTTAAAAACCTTAAACTATAACCCACATAAAAACTGGAGCTTTAACCACAACATAAGCAGCGATTTACATACAACGAAGGCATTTAGCCGTCAATAGACAAAACAAAACGGAAACTCGCTTAAATCCGAACAGAGAATAAAGCTACTTAGGTTTTGAAGAAGTTTGCGCTTATCTTTAATCTCAGGAACTTTGGTTTTCATACTCTTATTTCTGCTGGCCATACTTGATTACAACATGTAACACATAAATACTTGCGAAAAATATAAATATCGAAAAAGATAACACAAAAGAACACACTGCATCCTCAAGAACACTTTGAAGCACGTAGATATGAAGACCAATTCAACTTTGCATAGCCCATTGTGCTCGGGATAATATCAACTTGTTTGGCTTACGTCAAACCACCATACGGCGCTTCAATAGCTGATTGTCACCTGCCAGGCGAATTGTGCGCTCGCCTTCTGCCACGCCCAGCTCCTCCAACTACAAGCACAGCCCGCATGCACCACACACACATTCCCATTAGAGAAATTTTACTTTTGTTTGTATGTGTGTGCACGAACAACTTGAACTAAATTAAGTTTTGATAATTCCTAATAATCTGTTGCGCAAACTTTTCCCACAAAAATACTCACAGTACCCTCACTTTACTTTGCACACTTCCTGGGCATTATACCCATACATCCGGCACAGGGATTAAGTGATTTGTATGTGCGTTGCTGCGTCAAAGGCCGAGTGCGTATGTGCAGCCACCATCAAGCCAGTGTCCATTGCGCCCGCTGCTCAAGTTCGTTTCAAGTGAACAATCGCCTTGTCAGTCTGTGGCGAAAGTTTGGCGCTAATGAATTGTTAAACAGTGTAAAGTAAATTGTAATATCTAGAGTCTCATCTAAGTGCGCTTATTGTTACCCATATTGTTGTAAACTTTCATCTTTAATACAAAAGCGGTGGTTTACTCGAAACCGCAAGTAGCAATGGACGTATTTAAATACGCAGTTTTGTCAAAGTTTAGTATACTTTAATGATTTAATATGTCCAAGTAGTAATATTATATAAAATTTCTCTCAGCAATTATTTTCTGAATCAATATTATCCGAGATCTGCCAGTTAACATTTCTGAGCCTTTCTCACCGTGAATATTGTGAAAACTTTTCATATATGCATAGTTATCCGAAATAGACCGAGCTAACAATAACACAGTTAATCTTACTACCAAGAGTCGGTGGATGATAGGTTAAAATTATGGACAAGGCGAATTGTGAACTTTTAAGAGTTAGGGATTTTTCTGCCAAAAAAAAACTTTACGTAGTAAAATTTAATGAAAATATCGGGCAGTCTGATTCAGAATTCAAGTACGAGAGCAGAACCATATTAGGTACTCAGCTCTGTATCATTAAGAGGAAACCAATAGAACCAATGAATAGTTGGAACTATTAGGTTATAATTTTAAAATAATTATTGCCGGTTAGATCTATTATTGCTTTAGTAGATCTCGGAAAAATAATTCTAAATGTATGTATATATACGAGGTGTGTTAATATATTTTTTTTTATTTCCCTGGATTAGTAAGTCCAATTGTCAAAATTATTTTATTTTTTACTATGTATATGTATATTAGACATGCCCATGAAGTACGATCAAGTTTCAGCTGTATTCATTGCTTACTTTGTCTATAGCAGCCGCTAAGGTCAGACGTGTTTTATGAGCTTGGCGATTTTCGCTCAAAAGCTCAAATTTCGATGCTTGTTCGTGAATTCTTGGCCAAAAGCAATATTGAAACGATGCCCCAGCCTCCATATTCGCCAGACTTGGCTCCGTGTGACTTTTTTCTATTTCTAAAAATAAAGAGAACCTTAAAGGACCGTCGTTTTACAAGCATGCTTTCCTCCATTCGGATAACAGGACCTAGCCAACGTAACCGCTGTTTTTTTATTCGCTGAGCTATGTCAAAATTGCCCAATAATTCGCCAAAGGACCATAGATTTTCCGCAAAACCTTTCTCTCAAAAACTCCTAGTGTCGTCTTATTGGATGTCGACATTGTCCACGCTTCTGCACCATAAAGCAGGACGGGAATAATGAGCGACTTGTAGAGTTTGGTTTTGGTTCGTCGAGAGAGGATTCAATTTTTCAATTGCCTACTCAGTCTAAAGTAGTACCTGTTGGCAAGAGTGATTCTGCGTTGGATTTGAACAATGCGAGCGAACACATCTCATATATGGCACTTAGACTTTCCAAGGCGAATACAAGCCCAATGAACCACAATTCGCATTTACAAACAGAGTGTATCGACGCAGAATAATTGTAAACTCTACTTCGTCAGTTCCGATTCTTGTGAATTCGATTTGATGTTGTAGAAATTTTACAGTCTCTAATGTCATGCAAATTATTGCATTTCGCTTCATTCTTTACAATTCTTATTCCAAACCAAAAAAAATGTTGCAATTGTCAGCATATTTTCCATATGATTCTACTTTTCGCAAAAGACATTACTCATACGCAGTGGGTCACGAGTTAAGCGCCAACTCCACTGAAATGTCCCACTAAAAGGCGAAACCACCTCATACCTCAACTAAAATCACTTTTTTCAAAGAACAAAAATAAAACTTTGCTTTTTCAAACATGTTCTCACACATTCTTGCTTGCATAAGGATTGAATTCCATCGTTACTACAGCTTAGTCTGAATATATACCTTTTTGTTTAAGAATTCTATCTCCCACGCAGACGCCAATCGCTTGCATCCAAGTTCAATTCCTAACACATCCATACCTATGTACTCGTATGTATACATTGATGCGCGTAACTGTGTCTAAATCAAGCGGTAAATTCCCAAAATTCAAGTGTACAAAATCCAAGAGGGCAACAATTCTAAAAGCTTAATCGATTTCGGCATTCATTTTTGTTCATTCACGCATTTTTCAATTGTTCCAACAGTTCTTCTGTTACTAGCAACAGGCCGCCGGTCATTTGGGAAATACAATGGAATTGCAAACGAACTGCCAACATTTACTCTTTCCTTCCTTTTTTGCGTTTATTTTGTATTTTGTATCTTTTGTTTTTTTGCTTCACAGCACGAGTATTTCCTTAGGCCCTTTCATTTGTATTTTTTTTTTCTGTTGTGCATACTTCCTTTCGGGCTGTTGCATTCAGCTTACCCTTCCTTTGTGGCCTTGCTTCGAAATATTTTTGGTATTTAAAAATGTTTCAAATGTTAACTCTTGTATTTAATTTGTTTGTATTTTTGTTTTTTGGAAATTTATTTTTACTGAAAAAAGTAATTGCATGTTATGAAAATTAATTTCAAGTTTTAGGAAACTATTGTAGAATAAGTACGTGATTGTTGCTCTAGGAACCTGGTTACAGGTGCATAAAAAATTCCATAAGTGTTTACCTAACCTTAAAAAGCTTTGCAACTTATTGACAAGGACTATCGATCAACTCTACAAATGGAGGAACCCGCTGAAACCGTATAAATATTAGAGAGAATTCTAATTTTGTAGCAGCTTTTTAGAGACCTATGCGCTTTACAAGAATAAGAGAAATCGTTGAAAGAGCCAAAAGCAATCGCAAAAATCGAGTTTGAGAAATTTTTCGACGATTGAAAGTAGCACTGGCAATAGTATGGACTATTTTAAAGGTGGCAGCATTAATGTAGGCAAATGAATAAATATTATTTTTATTGAAAATTACTGATGATTTTTAACACACCACGTATAGCTAAATTGCCAATCCTCATACAAACCATTAGACGAACGCTTGAAAGCCGACAGAAACTGAATTCGAGTTAGTTCTATTGAAAGCACTATGGAATTAAAGCTTAATTTCTTAGGGTGATATGGACATTACCAATAGAGGTATCTAAGACGTATAATAAAGCCATATGAATCTGATTTTGAACCAGAAACGTCAAGTTATCTCATTTCGCTATTGGCTGTTCAATTAAAACCGAGAGCTTTTAAGCTTCAAGTTGCGTATATTAAGTGAAAATCTTTCACCAAATAATCCACCAGTTTTTAATGAATTTTGAATTGTACGCCACTTTCCCCTATTATTCAGATTTTAAAAGATCTAACAATGACTTAATAGAATTTGATATCTTCAGCGACATTGGCTAGATCAGACAGATATATTATGAAAACATTGAATAAATTCGAATGAAAATATTGGTCAATCAAAAAATATTGTCCAAAAGCTATGCTTTAAACTTAAACTTAGTGCCTTTTGGAGCTTTCAATTTCACTTTTTTACTCCAATTCCATCGTCCATTCCACAAAACACAATTAATTTGAATAAGTTATGAATTTTTATTTTCTTATTTATATTATTCACGACTTTTTTTTTAGTTTATTAATGATTTCACTGAAACATCGATACCATTTGGGGTACTAATATAGTATTCAGTACTTAGGTTATTTTTTCATATTTTTTTTTATTTTTCAATTTATACATATACATATCGATTTGTTGAATGTATGTAAGGGTGTATGTTTACGTGTAGAAACAGCTATTGACTTAAAGGATTTTAGATTTTGTTTGTTGCTTCTCGCTTTTCTTTTATTTTGGGGAATTTTGTGAAAACGTTGCAGCTACTAAGAGATATCGGTGTAGACAGTTGTTGACTTTCATCAATGCAATGTAAAAATGTATGTATGTGTGCAGTTATTTTAAATATATATGTATATATATATTTATTTATATATGTATATGAGTGTGTGGCTGTGTGTATGCATGTATAGTATATCGCTTCATAATCTCCAATGCATTTGTATGCATTTATATAAGTCTGTATGTATGTATAATATGTATTTATGTATGTATATAAAACTTCATTGTATTACAATTCTTTAAAACAATTACAATATTTCATTTACTTAATATTTCGTTAATTAGCGCTACTAACTACACACACACTTTGACGTTTGCTATTACAATAGATAATTCATTTTTATTAGTACATACAATACATAATGATATTTTGTGTTTTTTTTTTATTTATTATTAATTGTTAAGTATTCAATATTGTATTTCTTGCGCTTTAAATTCATTTCAATGGCCACGTTTGTGGGATGGTGCGACACAGTCGCTTTGTGACGACGTTCTTTTTTGGTTTGTTTAACTTTTGTAAGCAATTCGAATCCCGATTTTTTTATGAATTTGCTGTTTAATTTTTTTTATTTATTTAGTATTAATGTATGTGTATATGTACGCTTTATTTATAGGCTAAAAAGCTGTTGTTGCCGGTAGGTATTATTTTCCATTATAAAGTCAGTATTTAAAAAGCTTTTTAAAATATATATTTTGCTTATGTTTCGGCCGTATGCCTCAATCGTAAACACGCTGCTGATATATTTTCGAAAAAATCGTTCTCTGCTGAATTAAAGAAGAAATAATCAATTTTAAACAGAAACAATTTCGTTAAATATGTTCGAAAAATGTTGAAAATTTTAGCAATTTAAAAATCCTTGTTTTCAAATAGAAAATTGTTTGCCACTGCGAACCAAATCATTTTTAAATTTATGCACTTAAAGATTATTTTATAATATAGTATTAACAATACATACAAAATATTTAATTATAGAACATATACTCGTACATATATTTACTTTTTTATATAATATATAGAATTCGTTTCCAATGCCAAGTGTTATAACAGTTATTACAGCGATATTAAAATAGGAAATATTTATTTTAATTTTTTTTACAGCGATATATATATTTGACAAACATAAATTGTACCCAAGTAAACCTAAAATATTTCTTACACAAATTTGAGCAAGTATTAAGTGGAACCATTTGGTCCGAAAATATGGATCATACAAATTGCAGTTAGACCCAACATACGTTCCACAGAAAGTAACAAAGTTTAATTTCCTCTTTGCACTGTTTACTGAATATCCAAATATAAAACACATAATTAAACAAATATTTACAGTTAAAATTTGTGCGAATATTTTGAAGAATTTATAAATATTTATCAACATTGACTCAAACACGTATGTAATTCTACAGATTGTACCACAAATGTATCTTGTTTTACTTGAAAATTGCAATAAAAATATTTTCTTGATCTCTTCTAGAGTGCATACTAATTGAAAGGTTACAAAAAAAATATTAAAAAAATATAATAAAAGTAAAATATAAAAAAAAATTTTAACAATAAAAAAAAAATAAAAAAAAATAAAAAATATAATAAAAAAATGTAAACAAAAATATAAAAAAAATATTGAAATACAGTTGAACTTCAAGCTTACTTAACTCGAAGTTCCTCATAACGCGAACTCTAGAATTGGCCATAGAAGTCAAATTTCATACAAATTTCCTACCATAAATCGATCTTTTCGATCAGGACATCATTTTTTTTTTGTGGATTATGGTAATTCGAGTTAGGGAAGTACAACTGTATTAAAAATAGCAAATTACTTCTATCCACTTATTTCCAAATTAGAATCAGTTATTTATTTTCCAAAACCTTCACCCTCCAAATATACAAATATTCATTAGAGTTCTCAACAGCAACCAAATAACCTTTTCAAATGCATAAAATTTCAAAAAACTGATCTTCAACTAAACCTTTAGTATACTAACATTGATACAGCTTAGCATTTTTACTATTTTCATAAATTCAAATATGCAACGGATTTACAGATTTTGAAATTTAATTTTCAATATTGTGCAGCATTAAGAATACTCCGGCAAACGCGTAGATATCCAAGGAATTAAGTAGTGACTCAAATTTGTTTTTGCTAAATAGATTATATGGCAAAATCGATTTTTTTCTGGTATTGTACCGGACTCACGTTTTTCCTGGAGAATATATGGATTCGAAGTTCGAAAAAATTACTTTTTAAAAATATTATTATTATTAAATTTTCCTGTTAATTCAATGGTGTATAAAACTTTTCGATCAAGCTTATCTAACAGATGCTAGGAAAGGTCATAGTTTGATCTTTGAAAAACGAAAATTGTATATCGAAAAATACTGGACCCCTTATAACAGCTGTCATTTAAGCTTTAATTAAGAACAAATTTAGATTGGATTTTTTAGTATCTATATCCTGTAAGTAATAATAATATTTTAGTCATTTTTTCGAACTTCGAAGACAAATATTTCGATTTTGAAGGCTAACTTCGAAAATCGGAGTACACATTTTTTACTTATGACTCAATTTCCCGGAAAAAGTGAGTTTGGTTCAATACCCAACAGAGTGTTGTACAGTGTTATTAATTATTGCGCTTTGAACAGAACTCAGCTCTTAATAGAGTGCACTACATCGAAAATCCTTAGCTAACAGCTAGCAAATTAGAAACTACAGGAATGTTTGTGTATTTTGTGTGTGCAATGCGTTGTGACATACAAATCAAATTTTTATTTTACAAATTTTGATGATTACATTTAGATTAGCGCCAACAGTTCAGCTACATATATAATATAAATACTTTTCACGGTTCTCGTAATTGTGCTGTGTATGTGTGTGTGTGTGTGGGTATGTATGTATGTGTGTGTGTTTTAAAATGCAGCAAGTTTCTTTCGTTTTAATTCTTTAATTTTCTTCATTCCACTCCACTCCACTCCACTCTCTCTTAATCCTTCAACAGGTATACAATTATTATTTGTGTTTTTACAATTAAAGCTTATATTGTTGCTGTGGCAAATATGTATGTACATCAACAACATCAATATGTACTACCTTTGTTATCAACATATTTAAATAAATATATTTAAAAGCCGTTAAAAAAGGATTTTTTCTTTTATAAAATTGCAAACCTTTGTAGCTCATACATATATAAAAAATAAACACGCATATTTTCGTAAGTTTATAAGCATATATGCATGTAGTATGTACGTAATAGCACTAAAATAAAATTCCATAATAATATAAAGAAAAATATAATATGTTAAAAAGTAGTAAATACATTTAAAATGCATGTTTTTTGCTTTTTGCTTTTTGCGCGATGACAGTTTCGTTTTTCGTTATTTGCTTCTACACGACTCTTAATCTCAATTATTCCAAATTTGACCAATATGCCTTAGTTCAGTTTCAGTATCAGCAGTAGTAACAATTTAGCAATATCCAATATCATTCAAATTTTACTTTTGGGATGTTAAACATCCATTTTGCACAATTATTACGCTTTCAACTTACGTTACTAAACTTAGTTACTAAGAAATATTCAATTTAATTCCACAACTTTACAAAATAACTTTTTTCTACTTGGCAAACGACTCGTACATGTGTATGTAATTTAAAAAAAAAATCGAAAAATCAAAAATAAAGAAATTGGCAATTATAAGGATACAAATTTGCAAAATGCAGACATCAGTGCGCACTTCGCAACACATATATATGTATATGGATCCATTTTACGTATACCAAACCAATTTATATGTTACTTTTAAGCATTCTAAATGATCAATGTCGGCTCAACGCAGCGCCATGACAGCCGTTCCTTTGTCTAGGCCTCAGTTTCGGCGCCCTTTAGCCGGAGCCGTGCGAAATCCTCAAAGATAATGTCATCATCTTGTGAATCATCCTCGTCCAATTGTATCAAATTGGTTGTGGGCACCTCTTCTGGCTGCGCCTCGCTAACGCCATTGCCGGTACCAGCAGCTTCCAATGACAAACCACCATCACGTAGGCTCTGACGCGGCGACTTATCCATTAATAGTGGATTATCCTCCTCTTCTGGCTTGGGATGCATCAACGTGAATGGCAATTCAGCGACCAAATCATTGCCCATTAAAGCGCCACTGATGAGCAGTTTAACTTTCACCTTGTAGTGTACAATGATGCCAAGACTTTCGCGTTGTGCCGGATTCGTTATGAGCGTGCTGGACGCCAGATTTGTATCCTCGTGCTTCAACTGGCCGTCGAGCGCGAGTCCCCACTTGTCCTTGTTGTCGGCAAGCAGTGGACACAGTTCGAACACTTTCGACAGCGTAAAACCGGGCAGCACCTGACAACCGTCCTCCGATTCGGTTTCCGCCACCACCGACTTGTACTGCGCCGTCGAGAAAAGGCAAATGTCGGCGAATTGACGGACACAAACTTTAATCTTCTTTACGTTGCGATTCGAATTGTTGGCTATATGCACATTGACGGATATCTTCTCACCATGATGATAGAGCTCCTTATCCAAACTGGCTTCTAGGTGGATTTTATTCGGTTTCAACAGAAACTCTTTGCTCACTTCGATGGATGGCTGCTCGCCCACCTTGGACGGTGCGTACATAACCTTGCGTATGGTCAAACGGACAGAGTTGCGCTTATGCGGTTTATCATCGATGTGTTCGCCTGTGAAAAGTTGCATTTCATTGATTATTATTGTCAGTCTTATTAATGTAAAGCAAAAAAAAATAAATGGAAAACAGTGTGTTTAATTGAAAATGAAAGGTTGTTGCTTGATCTTGAGACTCCAAAAAAAACTGTGCTAAAACATGTGATGAGTTTACACAAACTCATTATCAAAAGCATCATGTAATGCCGCTTAGAAATTCATTAAATGCAATTAATGTTTTCTAGAGGATTGTCGTTGTTGTTGTTGTTATAACGATTACCCAAACCTGCCAGAACCGGTAAGCCTAAATTAATTGTCATCGAAGTCAGCCAACGGGAGACCCAGGAAACGAGCTTTTTCGACAGGTTTGGACCAAAGAGAAAAGGATGTTAGATGAGTGGGGTTTAGGGGATATGCAAAGAGGTAGTTAGTGTCACGCGGAGACTCTTTGCATGCGAGACAAATATTGCGTATGTCGGGGTCTAGTCTGTCTGGATCACATTTGTAGGTGCTCAACCGGAGACATCAAGAAGCAACCTGTGGAGGTCCGGAGAGCGGTATTCTGACAAGTTTAAAGCTTCCTCAACAGCGTCTGCATACAGGCCATTAAGGGGCTGCATAGTTTATGAAAGGCCCGCCGATAACCTGGTAAGTTGCCAAAAACGTTTCTTTGCCTTTACCCCATGTGCTACCGGCTAGCGCTTGAGGATTTTGTTGCGGATCTGTACTTTGGTAATAATTTTGGAGATATTAACAGTCGGAATATTGATGTCATCGACAGAAATTTTCAGATCTAGACTGTACTCTTTCGTCCAATTGGTGAATAAGGTCGTTGTGGATTTGGTAGGGGCTTAGGCTCCTAGCAGTGAAGAAGCGAGAGAAAGGTCGACGAGAAATGTTTCAACAAATTCGGCTCCGTAAGTGGATACATATTGTCAACAACAAAAGCAAAAAAAACTGACCAGAAATAATATTCCAAATTTACCGTTTATTGCTGACCGGTAAATTCAGATTTTAAAAGCTACAAGAAAACGAAATCTTCCAACATCAGTTTCCTAAACATTCATAATTCAGAAAAAGAACAGCAAACATGAGATTTCTAAGCACTTGACAACTGAAACAATAAACGAAAAACAAGTGCGGAATGATAACTTAATTTAGCATTAAAACAAATAGCATCCTCTTTAAAGAGGCAAAATTAAAAAAAAAAAGTTGAATCTTTCGTATTTTATTTTCTCACGAGTTTGATGTGCTACACACGCATACACTTGATTACATATGTACATACAATTACGTATGTATGTATGTACGTAATTTCGATTGAGCTGCTGCAGTCGAATGTTAAATATGTTGCTGAAATTTACAGCAGATATACTCATTAAAATTTCTGTTTAATTTCAGTGAATAGTAATTTATAGGCAAGTCAATTTGCGTCAATGTTAGACATGTGTGGACTCGACGCAAAGGGGGTAAAGAAATAAACAAAATTCACTTTTATTTACTATATGTATGTACATGCACAGCACAGCACAGATGTATTGACTTTATGGCAACACAAGCACATGTTAGACATACAAACATACATACATACATATGTGTATGGCTACATACATATTTAGGCATGGACGTGCAAGCCAACTATGAGCAGCAGCTATTAAAAAGTTTCAAAAGTGCTGTATACAAATGAGAATTCGTTGCTGTTAACAAGTTTATATTAGAATGCGTTGCAAAAGGCGGCAAAATGAAATTATGGTGTTGCGAATTTGTTTAAACAATTTTCTTCGTATTAAATTTTGCAAAAACCATTTATTTCTCAATGACCCTGGCCTATAAAAATTTTTATTTGAAAATACTTATTTGAAAATTCCATACGAAAATTGCAATTTTTTTCTAATTCTAATTCTAATTCTTCACGCTTCATTTTGGTATGCGGATGTGAGTTTGTTTTGCAACACACATTCTACTTTTGACTGGATTTTATATAGCCACGACTGATAGCCCGAACGATAAAGCCCTATAATTATGATAATAACACTTCCACAATCTATACTGATTAATATTGAGTGTGCCACTTTTGATTTTTGCAATAATTATATGGATTACATGTATAGATATATATAGATGTGCATATGTATGTATGTGGATATAGGCATGTAGCAGTTAATTATCGGAGAATAATTAACTCAAATGCTTGCCGATAGAATAGAAGCAGCAAATAGATAGAAGCACGATTAAGAAAAATAAACAAAAAGCGAAAAAAAAAAAAATCAAAAATCAACACAGTTGTGTTTTATTATGTTCAGAACGGCATACCACGCATGTAAACGCCGAGTACGCCGAATACGCCACAGCCACAGATAACCAATACAACAAGCGCAAAGCTCAAAGGCTTTGCTGTTGTATGAAAAATATACAGACAGACACACACACACACACACACAGTATTCGAATGTAGTGTGTGATCGAAGGCGATATCGTTTTGCAATGAAATCCCAATAACCAAAACGGCCAATGGCAACAGCTAACAATGCAATAAAAAATAAATGTGTTGAGTGGAATGACATAGCGGCAGAGGTATAGGCATTAGATTGATGAATCATGATTTATACGCCATAAGTGAAGCTTACTTTGAATTTCGTTGCTTTTAACAAACATTTTTTTATCGTAGCAAAGCCGGTTTTTCGCAAGTAATTTAAGTGGAAATTTATTTTAGATATTTTAATATTATAAGAAAGCCTACGTGCTAGAATACATTCTGCACTGCTATTTATTTATTGTATATTAATAGGAAATAATTAGCGCAAAAATACGGGATATTTCTGAATTCACACACATACCAAATATGTCAAGCATTACATACATACATACATACATCTAAATGAAGAAGAAACATGAATCAATTAGTTGACGCTAACTAGAACCGCGTTAACCCCTATACGTCATGGCTTTAAATGGTCTGCAGCCACTTGCGCAACAATTAAAACTGCGCACCAATGACGCACTCACACCCAGCTAGCCGGAGGCATTGTCGAGAAATGTGCCATATTTTTTGCGCACAGATAAACCTAAAGCAAATATATGCATAATTGAATCACAGTGTTCATTGTCATCATATTATTATCGACTAGATTAATTAACCTCACTGTGACATGCGTTATCACACACTAGCCACGACGACTACCAAAATGCGACTTTAGCGGTGAGGGTGTGCGCAATGAATGAATTTGACTTTGAAAATGACCTGAGTATACAATATTATTTGAAAGTCCTAAAAATGTTTCAACTACAACCGAATACAAAAAAATTAAATTTTAATTATAAAATTAAAATTACCACACTGCGCCACATTTAGTTTACTGCGGTTTACTTACCAACAAAGGCTTTTAATTCGTAGTCCACGCCACAAGATTTGCCGGTGTCGCCGGGAGCTGGTTGTAGCGACACTGATGCCGGACAGTACGGAGGAACTTCAAAGTAAAAAGGATATGCATTTGGTCCCAATTTTTTTATAAGCCGCTCTTGTAATCTTGTCAATGGCCGCTCATTTTGTTGTGGCGGATATATTTGTTCATGCGCTAGATACAGATCTTTGCGAAAAGTCAGGCCAAGCACATCCAAATCTTCACGACCATACCGAAAGGCGGCAAGTACTTGTCCAAAAACTTTGCGATCTTTCACATACTCGGGATCGATGAAGACTACACCGTCGATTGGATCGACATGTGTAACGTGATCGACGAAATCGCGCTTTCCTAGGTACACTGTGACCTTACCATTAGATGAACTCTTCTTAAATACTCTTGTGGCTTGGCGCCGCGAACTGGCATCAGCATCTGCACCACCACCTCCGGCCTCATCTGAAGAGGGTGTGGCAGTAGTTGCGGCTCCACTGGTGGAAAGGGTATTCATCGGTGTATATATTTTATTGAAACAGCCTCTATTCACTGGTTCGTTATAGGTGGTTACGCTTGTTTTATCAAATCGCTGCTATTATTGCATCTATCTGCAGGTGACACGATGATAGTAGGCTGATAAATTCCGTGAAATATCACAATTACCTTCTTAAGCGTTTCAGTTTGTTAATAAATATTTCCAAAATTGTATATCCTCAACTCCGACTTCAGTACTATATTGCTATTTCTGGTATATTTTGTGTGAATGCACTTTTATTTTAGATAAAGTGTGTCTACGATTTTTTCCTCTAATTAACTCGTCCTCATTCTTTTTATATTTTTTGAACGATCAGAAATTAACCAACGACGACGACCAACCCAAAATATTCAGCAAAAAATTGACACGAAGGAAACGTCACACGGAATGTGTATACCGTACGGTGTTGCACATTCAGAGGGAAATAACGACAACTTATCATCCAATAAGTTATTCACTTAATTAAGATTTTAAATCATTACAGTCACAACATGTGTTTTATGAATCACCATAAACTTGGATATTAAGTTTTTATTACAAATCTTCTTGTGATATTTAATATCATATATATGATTTTAAAATATATGAAAATTATTAAAGAAAACAACACTGGCAATTACGTCACAAATAAATTCGTAGACTGTCAACAAGAAAATAAGTCTCCAATTTTGTAATGCGTTTAAAAATGTGTGTAATAACAAAAATACATTTGGTATTATTATACCACAGTGATTATTATTACGTTGTAATTACATTTAAATTAATGTTAAAGGGAACAACAACATTTAATAACATTTTACTAATTAGGGTAAGTTAATTTAAATAACGTATTAAGTATTGAAATACAATTTTATAATAATTTAATAAAAATTATTATTATTATATTTTTTTTTTTTATTATGTCCCATCTGGGTAGTTCCGAATTTTTCATTTACATTTTAGTGGATCTGGCAACATTATTCAAGCATCTACCATATGGCAATGCTACAAATATTTTTTTTATAATAAACACGTGTGTTCACAAGTAGCGTGGTTCATCCATATCATACATTTTCTCACTGATTCGATTCGATCAATTACTCTTTGTCAGAAAAAATATTTTAAAGCTTAAAAATGAAACAAAAGAAAGGAAATGCTGTGGCAAAATCACCCTTGAATGGTGTAAAAAACGATAGCATCATAAAGAAGCAAAAAAGTGAAGTTAGCACTCCAGCAAAAGGAACACCGGCAAAGAAAAATCAGAAGAAATTTGGCAAAACTCCTGTTAAAGAAGTACCTCCAAAGAAGGTAGAGGTGGAAGAGGATGATGAATCCGTGGAGGAAGAAGATTCCGGTGCTGATGTCGCAGAAGATATAATTAACGAAGCTGAGGACTCTGATGCTGAAGATCAGGAGGAGGACGACGAAGACGATGATGATGATGACGATGACGATGACGAAGATGATGACAATGAGGGATTGTTAGATAACGAAGCAGAGGAAGATGATGATGAGGGTGATGACAATGCTGAGGACGATGAAAATGATGATGAAGAACCAGCTGAAGCACCCATTGAAAAACAGCCTACTGAGGTACCAGCCAAGGCTAAGTCTAAGAAGTCGAAGTCTTCGGAGGAGACTGGTGTGCAGAAAATTAAAACTGGTGCTCTGCCAAAAGACTTTCCAAAGGAGCAGGTGCTTGTGGTAAAAAATCTGCCCAAACGTAAGTAGCATTGTTGGAGAGAGTGTTACATATATAAAGTATATAATATAATATCTTGCATTTTCACAGAATACAAACAAATTGATATCGTTGAGGTATTTGCTAAGTTTGGTCCTTTGCATGCAATTCATAATATTCATGGCCCAGTAAGCAGCATTGCATATGTTGCATACGAATCGCCTGAAGAAGCCGAAGCGGCGCAAGCAGCAACAGACAATACAGCTAAGGTAAAGGGAGCCGTTTTAAGTGTTAGCATTCAAACACCAAATCAAAAGAAAGTTAAAAAGGCCGAACTTAAAAAGAAGACTTCCGAAGAGAAAAGAGAATCATTTGAACAAAACAAAAGGAAGATTGAGGAAAGCAAAAGCCGCACTATTTATGTCAAGAATTTAATAGCCGGTACTACACAAGACCAGGTTAATAGCCATTTCGCCAATTGTGGTGCCATCGAAAGTGTTAAAGTAATCACCCGTGGACAAAACTCATTCAGTTTTGTATGTTTCGAAAATGAATCGGCAGTTCCTGCTGCTTTGAAACTACACAATTCTATACTAAATGATAGTAACATTTGGGTACTTAAGAGTGACCAGCAATTCAAAGAGATGACAAAGGATCCACAACGCACGATTCTGCTTAAGAATAACACAAATCTAGGTAGGTTACTATGCATTGTTGTGGTTGAAATATGCTAATTTCTATTTATTTGCAGCAAATTTCGAGTCTTCGAAATTGGAAGCGATATTCTCCAAGGTCGGGGAAGTAGAAACATATTCAATTTTGTGCAAGAAAAACGTATTGGCTTTTATCACATTCAAGGATCAAAAGGCTGCTAAGAAAGCTTTAAAATTGAATGGAACTAGTGCGCAGGGCATCGATTTAGAGATTGAAGAGTATAAAGTAATTACACCTAAAAATAAATCCACTGTATTTATACAGAATTTGAAACAAGGTAAGCTTGACAACATATTTAACATTTACAAAAACTACATTAATTTATTGTGAGAAGTTATTAAACTTAGTTATTCTATATATATTTCGAAAAAATAATACAAAATCATTAAATTAACGCATGTTACAAACATTTCAGGCGTAACCGAAGAAGAGATCCGTGAGCTTTTCGCTTCAACTGGACCAATTGAGAGTGTGAATATAATTAACAATTTCGCCATTGTTAAATTCGAGGATACTGAAAGCTTTTGCAAAGCTTTCCTCTTAAACGAGTCATATCTGGGCGGACAAATTATTTTCTTGGAGCCATACTCGGAAAAGAAACAACAACAGCTAAGGAAAAATCATCACAAGCCAGGATTCAACAGAAAGAGACCGGCGGACTCGCAACATAAGGGCTTTGCTAAAAAGAATAAGCCTAACTAACTTAGCTATTGCTAAATACATTTTTAACTTCTTCTGGTATAAAAAGTAATTTTTACACATAGTTTTAAATATAATGTATAAAAGAAAAACCGTTTTATTTTCATTTGGACCACAAATCGACTATTGAGATTTACTTGACTTACTATGTAATTATAAAAATAGTAGGAACAGATTATGTTTATTTGACAGTGATCAGTTCAACATCAGTGGATTCTTCCCGCTCCTATTTGTTAAGAATAAAATATCTATATAGTTCTTCAAAGTCTAAAAACATAATGCGGTTTTTTCTCGTGCAAAAAGGTTTGAATCGTAAGGAAATATTTGGAAAAATAACATAAATTGTTAAAACAGTATTTATTTATTTTTTGTTTTTAAAGTGGGTTTCTGATGGTTGAGTTTTCATAGGAAACTTCATATTTTTAATTCAATATAACCGCGGAAGGATATAAAAAATACTTTGAAAAGTATAGATGGAAAAAATTATTCATATTTTATATAACTATTTAAATTAGTTGCACTATGATGATTGTACGATTAACAAGAATAAAAATATAATTTTATATTTCCTTGTATATTTGCATATGAACAGACTTAGATATGTACTTATGAGTAGAAATCTTTGTTTGTCTGAAAAATTGATCTATGTCAGACTTGTAAATGTATATTTAATAATTTCATAGCACGATAAATTATCCGAAACGAACATTATCCGTTAAAGCGCTTTAACATATAAACTGATAAAAAATCGTAATCTCGGTGTTAGGGGGGTTTAAAAATTTATAAAAATAAAAATTTTGTCAATATGTTTAGTACAATATGTTTAAAATATTATCCAAAAATATCAAATCGATGCGAGTTTGGTATTTCCTCAATTTTTTAAGTCGGTGGACACGATTTATCGAAAAGTTATAAATTGATTTTGCTCAAATTTTGCACACAACACATTACATTATCCAGGTAATGAACGAAGGATTATTTTATTTTTATTACAGCTATTTCTTTCTAGCCAATATAGTATGGTGAAAATGTGAGCAAAAAGCCGAGGTTTTTTTGTTAAACATTTTACAAAAATATAAATTTTAATATTTTCTACTTTTACTTCGTTCATTAACTAGATTTATCCAAGTATAATCGAAATATATTTGGTTTATTGATTTTGGATGAACCAATTGTGAGTTATGCTGTCTACGGCAAGAGCATTTTTTCTGGACACGTCATGGGAGATGAGGTCGAAATTTTTAAATAAAATTTTCACACAATACTATTTAAATACGTATATTTGACATGCCGAATTGTTTAAATGAAATATAGGATTGCATATATTTAGAAAAAATTGTAAACATACCCTTTGTTTCAGCCTCTGAAACCCACCTAACCCATTAACTCGAATTAAGCTACTCTTATGTACGACTTCAAATTTTTCGCTGCATGCCTGAAAACCTGCCTAGGTGAGCAGTACAGTATATGCACAAATATATTTCATGTGTGATTCACTGCGACGCCGGTGGTTCATAGCACGCCGTATTTTTGCGCATCGAACTCAAAAGTCGCGTGATTCATGAGATTCACACTTATGCGCTGTTATATTTGTGATTCCTCCACCGAATCTTTTTTGGTTCTCGCTCTCCACACCACGTTTCCAATGAGTGTGTGCGCCAATATACTGAAACGAGTATAACATACAAATATGTATATGCATGTATGTACCTGTGTATGTACATATGTAAATGTGTATTGTTGCGATCACGTCGATCGCTTTACCAACAAATTACATTCACTTTTGCATTATTTTTATATTTTTGTTATTATTCCGTGTTGATAATAACGAGAAGCAGATCCCCACGCCCAAATATTTGCGAAAGGTTTCTCTCACCTCCTATGCCATTGCACAAACCGACTTTCACATCACACACACACACACCAGCGGATGTATGCACGTGTGTACGTATGTATAGCTGAGCTTGTACTATTTACAAACTTTTTGAAATTGCATGATGTGCCGTTGCATGTGCACCAGCCATGTAGGTACGTACATACATACATACATACATACATCTGAGGTCGTATTAAATATTCATATTGAAGTGCAAATAAATATTTGTGCATACATACATTTGTATATACTTATAAATCTATATCGATGCAGGCTGTTTGATGTAGTTAATTAAGTATCTATTGCCCCTCCGAGTCCCTGAGTTCACCTATTCTCTCTCTGTACTTAACTTTTCTTTGATTTGTATTTTTTGTTTAGAAGGCCAGTGATAGTTTAGGTTAAGTTAAAGAGCAGATCCTTGTGTCACAGGAGATCCCACTTGGACAGCTAAAAACGTCAACCCTTTGTGATGTCGAAAAACCCCTCAAAATGGATGACACTCACAGTGACGCCAAAGCACTTTGAGCGTTTTACGAATTTGTACAGGCTTTAATTTATATTCGGGACAGTTCAACTGGTTCTCCCAAGTTCGTCCTACCAAGATGTTTCACCCGCAGTCTATCGAAAAATGACAATGAAGGAGAAACTGTCTCAGTCTCAAATTCTTTCATGCAACTTTGGCAATTTGGATCTGTCAGGATATTTAGCCTCACGACATGTAGACCCATCGAGCAGCGTCCAGTAACTTTGGTAACAGGTTACTGTTACGAAGAATGAATCTCACAGAGATGCATAAGTCCAAGAGTAAATAGCTCGGTGGATCTCCTGCAATCCACTTTGGGCCAGAATGTTCTATCAATCGCACAGGTAATGTTGATTGTCGAACACCTAACGTGTTCATTCGATGATCACTGATCCGACTCGGATATGCAGGTGGATAGTAAGCTTCTCTGAGTCGAATTGCCACCTTCGCGGCAATACACCTGACCGCAATATCAAGAGGAGCTTTATATTTGTAGAATGCCAAATTCTTTTTAAAAAGTAAAGGCATAAACATCGATTTTAATTAATTTGAAAAATGTCTTGGTATATGAACCATATGCCGTTGGAAAATAGTAATCAGACCATCAAGCTCTACGGTTATAACACTTCTCGAGAGTAGAATAGGTGTTTGACCTCTAACTTTCCATACACCTGCTCGATATGATTTGCATAAAGAATATGAATAAAAGACAAGTTTAAAATAATTTGGAATTTTTAACATTTATTGTATTTCTAATATCGGCCACTTTAGTTACAGTGGTTGTTGTTAGTTACATGCATGTATGTTTGTGTATTTGATGTCATGTCTATCTTGTACCACTTTGGGTATTTGTTGTTCTTTACTGGTAATTAATTAAACATATGTATGTTTGTAGTTCCGCTGGGTTCGTGCTTCGGCAAGTTTCATATTTTAATCTTTATATTTCTTATTACTGCATTAAATCAGTACATGTTTTAGTTATTGTTGTTGTTGTTATGTTGTTTAAATGCATTTCTATGCAACTACATTGCTTGTATGTATGTATGTATGTATGTATGTAAGTAAAAATGTATGTCTGCATGCACTTGTAAACATGTAGTTCAATATGTAATCATTTATTTTTTACCTTTGCATGGTATTTGGCGATCGCACTGATTTTGCTGATTAGATTTTCTTTAAACAAATCAGTCGTAATATTTTCTATGTCTGATATATGTATGTATGTATGGTTTTTTTTAGGTGGCAATATGCAATGAATAAGTCTACGCACATTTTATATGTATTAATTGATAAATGTCCCATTTTGAAGGGTAATTATTTGGTTTTAAAAGATATTCATAGCATTACGCACTAGTATTTTAATTTTAATTTTTATTTTCATAATTTTAATTGTGTATAATTGTATAATATGCTCTAGATATATGTATGTATGTAAATATAAAAGTTACATTTAAATTTTCAAGTTCATGGTAAATTCTATTGTAAGATACATAGGTAAATGAATAAGGTTTGTAAAAAAAAGTTCAAGTTCAAAAAAGAACATTTCTATAAATACTGCAAATCAGTTTTTTGTTATGTATTTTGTAGTAGTTGTATAAGATATGTATGTATATGCATATACATATTAAATGTAAACTGTTTTTCCAGGTGTGACCGTGCAAATTACAATTGGAAACAAAGCTCAAGGTCCCGCTCGTATTAAAAAAAATTTCGATTGTTTAATATGTGACTCATAAGCGCAAATATCAATTTGCAATAGAATATTTCTGCTTTTTCATATAAAAATTTTTGAAATTTTGTAAAATTTCGTCAAAAAGAAATTGCTTAATATGAATGTGTTATGCTTTTTGCGTTTGGCAAAAATGGCGAAAAACTCGATCCATTACTTTGTAGGACCCATTTAACAATTTCACAAAACAACACTTTGTAAAGTACAAAGCGTCTTTTGTTCACTATAAAATCATACAACAATTTCACACACTGGAAAATAAGAAAAATCGTTTCTGCTGGATTTGACATTACCAATTGGAAGTACACTTTAATGCAATATGGAAGCTAACTAATTACTCGAAGAAAACCAGTGAGTTGGAGCATAAGAAATCGCGCGTAAGGGAAGCTACCGCGCATATCTATGTTACTGTAGTCAGTCTCCTTAATTAAAATATTTTATTAAAACGTCATATCTACCCATACAACACAATCATTATATACGGATTTAAGCTAAAAACACAGCAATATCAACTGTTTGTTTCCCCTCCCCCTTCAATCAAGTGCATTACAAAAGCGCTACTACTGTTCAATATCACTTGCATACAATTCAATTAACAATAAGGCAAATGAGATGTAAAGGGCACTACTGTTAAAGCAAGCAAAATTATTGAAAATAATTTATTTCACAAAGAGCTATTAAGGCTTAGTATTTAATAATGTTTTTTTGTTTGTTTGTTTGTTTTTCTAATGTGTTTGTATTTTGTGCTCTACTTGTTTGTTTTAAGCGGCATCATACCTACAATAAATCGATAATCGTGCTTATATACGCGCACATGTACTACAATAAATGTATGTGAGAGCAGGCAATGTGAATAAATTCGAGTTGTGAGTTGATTAAAAACGATTTACGTTTAAGTCTTAAATACTAAAATGCAATTGGAAAAGTGAGTGTTATACAATTTAGCGATTTTCAAAAATATATAAATTTAAGTACAACTTATAAGAGATTAAACAAGCTAACGAGTGTGTGTGTGTGTGTGAATGTAGAAAATGTGTGCTGTTGTAAAAAAAAGGCAGAACATAATATAATTATAACTTAAATTAAAAAAAGTAATACAAATGATATAAAAAAATTAAAAGAAAACACATAAATTCGTTTTATACTTTTTTTGTAGCTTTTTAATCGTTTTTTTTTTTGTTTTGCGTACAAGTTTATCGTAAAAATTATCGTAGTTTTGAGAATAATATAATATTATATATATATATATGTATGTTTGACAGACTTATAAGTTGAGAATTTCTTTTTTTTTAATTTAAACAATAACAGAAAATAATACAAAGGAGCACAAATCAAAAGTAGGAATTTTCGGCATAAAATTACAAAAAATAATAATAATAATACACTGGGTAGGAGCACAGCAAGTCCACAATTTCTTTCATAAATAATATTTACTTGTGTTTTGTTTTATAATTAAGTATACTGTTTCGTTTTCTTGTGTTATACATTTACCACATATTGTAAACAGGAACAGAATAATGAAGTACAAAAATATATCAAAAATGCACAATTCGATCGTTAATGTGTTTAAAGATTAAAAGATCTTTTCGCATGCCATCTAATATTTAAGATATTCATATACATATGTGTATAAAAGATAATTTCACTTCATATATATTTTTACTTATGCTGCGTAACGCGCATACATTTTTTTTAATATATTTTTATTTATTTATTAATTTTTTTGTTATGCTTATTTGCATTTAATATTTCTTTATTTATTTTTTTCTTGTTTTGCGTAATATTAGTTGTCGTTGTTAGGCCAAAAACTACTGGCTCTCAAAGTGGTAATAAGAAATTTTTTTCTTTAGCTTTTTCATAAATTTTATGATTTTTATTTCGTTTTTCGTCTTTCCCATACATTCACCAGAGCACAAAATCAACTATTTAAATAAATGACAAAAGTAAAAAAATTACTATGATAAACAGGAAAACATAATTAACGATGAGCATTCCAACATCAATCCATAGATGATAATGAGCATTAAAAAAAAAAAATAACTGAAACAATAAATATTTTTTGTCTTTAAATATGCAATAGAAAGGAGTAAGCCAAATCAGAGGAAATGACAAATATAATAGCAGAATTCACCAACGTGGTATTATCCGAGTATAAAATAGCGAAAAAAGTATTTAAAACATTAGTCACCGAACTATTCAAGTTCAAAAAAGTATACAATGAATATAAATTAAAAAATACACATTAAAAATTGTGTTCCCTTTTCTGAAAAGGTTAACAATGTAGAGAACCATGCAACTTAATGGACTTTATCGTCCAATCAAGTATATCAAATACGTACATAATTGGGATGTGCAGTTTGTTATTTATGCAGTGTTCATCGCAATTAAGCGACACCAATGACAACTACATAAGTATTTTAGTTTAAATTGAAAATATTTTCGTTGAAAATATGCAATAATTTCATTTTTATGGTTTTTGTTCGTTTCACATACTAATTGTCATTTCAATATACCTTCATTCTAGTCACATCTGTATTCCACTATCGAGAGTTATTCGTTTGTTATGTGAATTTCTCGTATCTCTCATCTCAATCTCTCATCTTTCTTATCAAAGTTCGTCTAATATTATATAATTTCCTCTGTCAATATACTCTTCTGATTTCATTTGTTTTGATTGTGATTAGCAAACTGCTTAGCAATACAATTGTAAAAATTATGCGCAGCTGCTTTTACCCACCACTCCTTACTAATAACCCTCCTAGTACCTTGTGCATTATGTCTATTCGTCCAAAGGTAAATTCCCCCACAAAAACAAATATTAAATGACGACGATCGCTTTCTTTGATCTAACATTTCTTCATTTTGCTTACTGCACTTTAAAAAATACAAAGTCTTCTATTCCTCCTCTTTAAGCATCGATCAGGGATGCCTGTATATGCTGCTCCAATAGTGGGTTTTCACCATTCTCTAGCTCAAGTTTGTGAATACCATTTTCTATCAGTTGCAGAGCATCACCGTCACCGTTACCGTTACCGTTCAAATGTGGTTTCTGTTCCGATTGAATAGCAGCGGGTTCTTCTGCTCCTACAACAGCGGTACCGTTTGTCTTTGTCTGTTCTTCGGTATGTTTATCTTTCAAATCTTTTGCAGATTTAGTTGGAGTTACTGCTTTCTTAGTTACATCTTTGGTTTTCGCTTTCAGAGCTGAGCTTGCCGTTTTCGTAGGCGAAAGTGAGGATTTGCCAGTTGTTGCAGGTCTGGTGGCACCCGGTGGAGTCTTTTTCAGCAACGTACTGCTGGTGGTTTTTGCAGCTGTTGCACTAACCGATACACTACCTACGGTGCGACGGGTCGTAGTCGATGTTAAGGTTGATGAATGCGTAGTCTTCGGGGCAGGGCGAGCAGTAAAAGTCTTAGTAGTTGTAGTTGTTGTAGTGGTAGAAGTCGAACTCTTAGCACGACTTGCTGCAGTAGTTGTTGTGGTCGAACTTTTAGTTACGCCATTAGCAGTTGGTGCAGTAGTCTTAAGAGGACTCTTAGCCGCAGCTACCCCAGTACCTGTGCTAGTTGGTGCCTTCCGCAGCTGCGATGTCAAAGTGGTGCGTGGCGATGACAACTTCGGTTTGGTTGTACCCGATAGACCTAAAGTGGTTGGCTTAGTGGGTGCACCGCTGGTTGGTTTGGGCTTGGCGGTGGCTGTGCCATTGGTGGCAGTCGCCGATGCTCCCGTGGTAGTTGGTGCTGAACGACGAGCCGTAGTCGTGGTAGTGGTACGAGAAGCAGTCAATTTAGCAGCAGTCGGTGCTGTCGCTGGGCGTGTTGTAGTTGTTGTTTTAGTAACTGTTCGAGATGCTGCAGTAGTGGAGGTTAACGGCTTGCGAGCAGCAGTAGTAGTTGATGATTTAGTTGTTGTTGTAGTTGTGGTCGGTTTCTTATCAGCGGTAGCAGTCGTCTTAACCGGAGCAGTACGTGGTCTGGCGGCTGACACTGACGATAGAGATGTTTTACCAATCGGTTTTTTAGCTGGTTCTGCAGCCTTTTTAACATCGATAGCCTTTGATTTCGTCGAAGTTGGAGTACGAGCCTGTTTAACATCAGTTTTCTTGTGTGCATCCGCAGCAACTGCAACAGCGGCAGCCGTAGCTGCCAGAGCACCTACAGCAGCAGCAGTGATTACAGTTTCTTCGACAGCTGACGCGCTGGACTCGTTAGCAGCTAACTCCACATTGGCTTCAGTAGGAATAGACGAAGAATGTTGATCTGGGCTTTCCAAAATTGGTTCAGTCACAGCCGATACATTTGCATCAAAGTTACAGCTTTCGTCTAATACAATTACAGGCTCCGAAGGCAACACCTCTACTTCCGGCTCAGGTTGTGCAATAAGCTCTGGCTCAGTAACTGGTTGTACTTCTGTCTGTGGCACATCTTTCAGTTCTGGCTCAGATACGGTCACATGCTCTGGCTCTGGCTCAGCAACTAGCGACTCCACTGGTACTTCATGTTCTGGCTCAGCGATGGGTGACGCTACAAGTTCCGAACGAATATCTTCATGTTCTGGCTGAGCAACGGGTGACTCCAACAGGTCTACATGACTATATTCATGTGCTGGCTCAACTGGCAATTCAACAGACTCAGGCTCGACTGGAGCAGCAAAATTGCTTTCCACAGATAGAGCAGCTGGTACATGCTCCTCAAATCCATTCAGTTCCAACTCCAATTGATGAACAGGTGATGCTGCTGGTGGTTGTTCATCTTCTGGCTTTGTCAATAACAAATTGTCCTCGTGATGTTCATATGTGGACTCTGCTGTTTCCTCCTGTAGGTGCTGTTGCTCCTGTTGTTCGTTGTAGTAGCTTTGTTCGTTTTGTTGCGAAAAGTCAGCATCTGGCTGCGATTCGGTTGAAAATACTTGATTCGCTTCAATTGGTGTTTCCTCAACCGTTTCGTGATGTTCGGGTTCTGAAGCAGCAAATGGATTCAGACTTTCGACGATGTTAGCTGCTGTTTGTGCAACCTCCTCTACCTGCAAAAACAAGAAAAGACATAAATAAATATTACTATATGTATATTAGCTTTAAGAAGACGCTACTGTAAACAACAATTAATTAAGGAAAATATGTACTAAGATATAACACTCTTTACCGTTCTCCAATTTAAGAAATGCCTCAAAAAGAAAACAGATAAATTGTTGTACACAAAATTTCATGTTCGAACACAAAATCAACATTTCTAATGGAGTTGTACACATTTGTGCTGCATCATTAACGACGCTCCACGTTTGAACCATCATTCATAGTGAAGACGTTCCATACCACGTATGTACAATATGTACCAGTGTATATGTACATATGTATAGTCAAAAGACATTGACATTTAAATCCACGAAAGCAAATAGTTTGAGGCACACAACAAAGAATTTTTCACAGCTGGAAGTATGTCCGTCAGTCAGACACTGCTATCGATGATTAACAACAATTAAAAAAATTAGTTGATAATTGTAGACAACGCAAATATATGAAGTTGCACACTGACGAACTACAAATTGGATTACAACTGCAGAGTCGGCAAATTTCGCTGAATAATGAACTCTTTAATAACAGTGATAATGATGAATCTCAAGCTACAAGTTGGAAACATAAAAGCGTACTATATATGTATTTGTATATGGAGAATGTTATCCGGCGAAATACAAAGCAAATACAAAGTAGTGGAATAGTTAGAAACAAATAACGGATAATAACCAGGCAGAGTAGAGAACGTGGAAGTAATGGAAGTGACCGCAGACAGCTACAGAATACAATCACAGCACAAAATTATTTTTCGAAGACGAAGCTACACATACAAACGCTTTGTAGAACAACAGCAATAATAACAAGAAAGAGAGCAAAGTGTAAGCATAGAGAGTTAACATATTAAAACGGAAGAAAAAAAAAACGTTTTTAAAGTAATTAAGTTACAAAATAAAAAAATCTCATAAAAAATCAGAACAATATTCCATAGGGGGTATATATGTAATTAAATAGTAGATTATTGTTAAAAAAATTATGACAATACAAAGTTAAAAAAAGTCTTATATACATATGAATTTATATATCTTTCAGTATTAAAAGTCTACTTAGTGTTTATAACTTTAATATTTTATCCATTATGACTTTTCCATATGAAGTTTTTATTATTTCCTAAGCCTCATTGCCTCCCCGCTCACACACTGCTCGTTTAACGTTAAGGTTTAACGTACGCTAATACGTTATCATAGTGAGCTTTAAGCGAACGAAAACTACAGACGTTCATGAATATGTATGACAAAGAATTTTAGGAAGTGAGTTTTGCAAAGTAATTGCACGTGCTTGGGGTGCGCAATTGAGTCAGGGAAAGATTTATTTAAATACAATAGTTCATGAATATGTATACAAACACTAGACCGAAAACGAACAACAGTTCCTTAATAGTTCAGCGACGACAGTGAGAGTTTAGAAGAAATGATGATTCAGACATTAATTTCTTCTCAAAGCTTAACACTCTCAAGCTCGGAAAGTATTAAGCTTATGTAACTGTAGTTTCAGTAGAATATAGATTATGATTTGTTTCGTCTAGAAATTTTTTAGAATACAATTTCTAGTTTTTGTGAATATTGATATTAATAAACACTTTATTAGCGAAAGGTAATGAGAATATTCACTACACCAACGGATGCGAAGTGACGCAAAAATGTGTAAAAAAAAACATTAACGAAAGCAAAGCCAGCAACGAAAAGCACCAAATAATGAAACATGAAGAGGATATGCGATATAAATATAATTTTGTGAACACAATACCATCAGACTTTTACATATATGTATGTACGTATGTATGTATGTTTGTATGTAAATCTATTTTTTTTAATGACGGAAACAGTTTGCGGGAGCAGCACTTTGGAGTCGAGGAGGTCGGTTTGGACGATGCTCGAGCAGTCACATAGCCCACAACAACAAAAACTTCAGCGTCAAAATAATTTCTTGCTAAACTTAGCAACTCCTCACACAAGTAATGTAGAAATTAGTATCAATGTATGTATGTAAGTGTGCAGCATGGTGCGTTCTAAAGGGAACAACAAAACGGCAAGACGACAAACAAAAACCAGAGTGACAGCCGAGGAAATAATAAGAAACAAAAAATTGTGGCAACAAAAACCAGAAAGTCCAAAATCCAACAAATACAACAAGAGCTGCTGAAATAACAGCAGTGTGGAGCTGGTTTTTGGTGTTCAGCGTTTGGCGTTTGGAAAAGTTATTTAAAACAAATGAAGGCAACTGAAAATGTCATTGACCAAACCTAGAGGCACAGGCACAGCACAGAGGCAGCAATAATAAAAGCAACAGTTGCTGGCATTCAACTAATCGTAGCAAGCGCTAGCGCCACTTGCAACGAAATGCCAGCTTTTGTAGGTATTCATTTGTGTAAAATTTCTTGTACATACATATCGATACGCCTTTTCTATATTAAGCCAACGATATGTATGTATATATGTGTATAGTTGATTATGTACAAGTATTATGTAGCGTTTGTCTGAAGCTGGGAAAAATTATGGCGCTCGGCTGCGGAGCAACCAAGTGTAATGAGGTCACATATTAAGCCGTGCTAAAATCAGCAGCACATACACATACACAAATACATATGTACGTAGTACATACCAACATTAATTGCGCCAGACTGCTATGCCAGCTTTACTGGTTATGAGTTAGTCATCCGTCCAGGCAAAGAGCTACTGCCGGCATATACAAGCCGCATATCTATCTATGTAAGTATGTATGTATGTATATTCAAAACAGCTAACAACCACACAAATTTGTTGTCTAAGCTCGACTCGCAACGCCATCAGCTGTAAGCGCCAACTAGCGATTGTCTAAGCCAGCAGACGCCATCGTCAGCGCTGGCACAGAGATCGATGCACTGCACGCTGAAATTGGGCTACAACCACTCAAGCAGCCAGCCAGCCAGCCAATGCGCAAGCACCTATGTACCCATTGCCTGCACAAATTCGCACGAACAATTTTCGTTCGCATGCCAGCAAAAAAGGCAGAGAATTAAATAAGAAATGGAGTGGCGAAAAATGAAAAATCCAATACCGACTAACTTTAGCTCCACAACACGAGAAAGTAACACGCTCGCAAAAGGCAAAATGTGAAAGAAAGATATATGTACTTGATAATGATGTATAATTAATTAATCATGTGTAGAAGATTGCTTTTTCTTCAGCAAAAAAAAGCAACTACAAAATGTGCCGCCCAATTTGGTGGTGTTGCTTGGCTATTTTTGGATTTGTGAGCGATGAATTATTAGATAATTTGCACCAGAAAAGGCGTTGGCTTCGACACTCATACACAATTCATTTTCATACTTGTACTGAAATTGATTTGTTACAGGCATTCGGGGAGCATTAGCATTAGCTTTAAATATTTTGTTAATTTCAATTAGATGTAAATATGCAGATTACAAATCGATACGTGACGATTGAAAATTCAATGTATTTTTTATAATTTTATAATTTTACAAAAATTAATAACTTTCAATATATTCCGTCAAGTACTCAGGTGCCATTTATTCTTGAATTTCATGTTAATTTGTTCAGTTAAAAATGTATGGTAAAAATCTCGAGACAATCAGAATTGAGGTTTCAAAATTGTGTTAGTTGAACTCCTATTCATTCGAGCAACGAAGAAAATGTTCTCGCTGAAGACAAGTGAAAACAATTTTTAGGTTAGAATTGTACACCTTATCTCATTATTACGCTTTATTCAATTATCACAAGCCGCACGTTGTTTTAGACTTTTCTTTAACCTGGGACCTTTAAGTTATGTAAGTCGCACAAATGGGAGACGAGATTTCTGGCGCCTCGTGGCGATTGTAATTCTATATGGAGGCATTATTTTTAGAATTTGGAAAATAATTTTGCTGCGTTGCACATTTTAAATGCGGCTATGTACATTTAAAAGCTAAGTTTTTGCAAAAAGCACTGCTAATCAACAAAGGCTATCGCGAAAGCATCTTAGTGGCAAAGCAAAAACAACAACACTTACTTATGTAGCTTTGTGTGCATTTATAAACAAACATTTAAATCATTAAATGTATAGTAAGTAAGTGTTCCTGTTTACCTAACTACCAGTAAGTTTTTGACAAAAACATTAATTATACATACATATGTACATACAGACAAATGTGTTTAGCTGTACCCATGCGTTGCTTTCTTTATTTTTATTTTAATTTTTCTGTTGACTAATTTTGAAATCAAATAGAAAAGCGGAGAAGCCGACCGGCAAAATCGGCATATTGAATGTAAATACATGAATACACACACACATAGGTGAGCGTGCCAAATAAGATTGTACACTCATGTTGAAAATAATAGCAATAGTGTATATAACATTTATATGTATGTGATTCATTTAAGATTTATAGGTCGTATTCATAGCAGATTAAACTTTGGAAATTGTGTCAAAAAGTTGCATATAACTTACACTTACATATGTACATATTTATATATGCTTGAACTGTTTCCTGCCACAAACACATGCTGCTACTTTCCTTAACCAGACTGCACACACACACACACACATACACACAAAGCCAGAGTATTTATTGGCAAATAAACAAAATGCTCAAATGATGACATCAACAATGCGCTGACAAACGCCTATGTACACTCATTCATTCATATGGTATATATATACATACATACATATGTGCATGCGTATATAAAAAGCGCAAACAAGCGAAGAAATGAGTGTGCTGTTGAATTATGAAGTGTGCAAGCGTGATAGTGGGTGACGGACGCCGTTTGCCGGCTTCTAGCTCAGCTAAAATGCATAAGCCCCACAAGCAATCCATTGAAACCGACAAGTATTTGCCATCGACTTCAACAGAAATTGTACGGCAAAACAATACATTTGCGTTAACGGTGCTACAAACATATATACAAAGGTATTTGCTGCTTGTGTGAACAATTACCGGCTTACATACATACATACATATATACCAAATCGCTCAATGCCATATTAACACTTTTATGGCGAGCCAAAAACAAAAAAAAAAAAAAATAATAAAAGAAACGTCTACATAACAACATTGAGGTAATAGCGATTATTCACCATTAACTTTTGCAAATTTGGCACCAACTAAATATTCACTTAAAAAATATTTAAGAACGACTTGAAAACCGATTGTCAGTTTGAGATGGTTTTTGCGCTTTTTTGGTCACTACAAGAGGCAAATAAAGAAGTCAAAGACTGAGTGGCTTGAGTGGAGCGGGTTTATGGGCGTTAACGCATTTTAGAAAACTGAAAAACAGTGTGTAAGTATATTTATATGTATGTGTAAGAAATTGTAGTTTTACGATTTATACATTTTCACTCCTTGTAGTTGCGTACGAGCAAATACATTCCATACGTATATGTACTCGTATATGGTATTACAAATATGCCTTTGGTCATAAAGCTAAATTAAGATGGCACACAATTACTCTTGCTACTGTAGCTTAAGAAAATTTATTAGCTTGAAATATTGACGCTTTCGACTTTATTGTTTAATTATGCGTAGAGGAGCAGCAGCTGGCGACAGTGACAGCGTTGCATACGCCCGCGCTAACGACAAACTTTATGACAACATCCACAGCAATACAGTGACTCATAAAACAGTTCATAAATGCGCCGTTGTCTTTTTCTGCAATAGTAGATTCAAATATCTAAGTTTTCCATATTAAATAAATATTTAAATATTTTATTAGTTAGGGTATACCTTTGAAATGAAATAGAAAAACGTTTTTATTGCTTGTTTATTTTTTACCGTAGCATTATCTTTCCTTTTGGCAACCAACAATGATCGCGGTGCGCAAGGTCAGTGCAGTCTGGTAAGTGATAAGTATATTAAAGTTCATCTTATACCGGGTACAGCTAAGACAATGCGATAAGCTTAAGGCGAAGTTCGTGCAGATCTTGAATAATTAAAAGAAACAACGTATGGCACACACAAAGCGGTCTACAAGCTACCTTATTCTTTAAATTATTTGAATATTTTCAGGAAGTGTGGAGAAATCAGGATTTTTAGATATTTTTGTATTTATATTCTGGAATATATACATTTTAGACTAAACATATTCCTTATATTGTAGTAAAGTATCCAGAATAACTCTTATTTTAATATTTTACCTTGAATTTCTGTATATTAGAATATTATTGTGGAATATTTGAGTAAATGTTAACCTCAAATTTAATCTTTAGTGATTTCACCAAATTTAATTATTTCTTTTTGATTTCTGACACTCATCTATAAAACAAGCGATTCACAGCTTGGAATGCTATTGTCGGCAACTGTCTACTTTTAATATTGGAATGGCGTTGGAGAAATGGAGTGGAACAAATGTGCAGTTTTAACTGTTGCACTAAACAAATAAGTATGAATTTCCGAATTGAACCAATGGCTGGGCATGAGTAATACATTATGACATATAAACTATGCCCTCATATGGACAGTACGCGACATACACAAAAGCCAAAAGTAATGGAAATGCCAACCATAGCTTTTATCGATGGGCCATTAAGCCTTAAAAAGGAAAACACCATAGGCCGAAAATGAGCCAGCCAGCAAGCAAAGAAATAACAATAAATACTTGGCGGCTACATTTTACACTTTATTACATTAAGTGCATTCACGAATTTACATACAACTTAAAATAATGGTTTGCATATGTACGTTTATTTATACACTTTTACACCGACGTGTGTGTGTGTGTACTTTGTATGAAATTTATTTGAAAATGTGTGCGCGTACACATATTTTGTACTTTGCCAAATTAAGCAGCCAAATATCGTAATTTCTATTTTTAAATTTGCGCAACGTCGAAGTATTCGAGCGAAGAGACCGAAAAATTAAGCAACAGACGAAGGCTTGTCATTGCTCCTCCACTGCCGGCTGCAAATGTTGCTGCCACATCGCACGCAACAGGGCATACTCGTACATACATACATATGTACACATGTGTGGCTGTGCTTGCCATCAAGCGATCGTTAAAGAGATGTAAGACTGACAGACAAACTGTCGATGTGCCATACTGTCAGTCGGCAAGCCGTTAAAGCATTCACCGCTCGCTGCTGTGACTGTGAGTAATCGAAGCGTGTGGTGAAAGAAGCGCAACAAACCACTAAAATTCAATTGAAATTTTTACACGCCACCAACAATAGATAGATAGACACCGAAACAACCACATAGACAACCAGCTACATAGACATGTGCCAGCGGCGAATGGGAGTTGGGGAGTCTAAGGAACCAACCCAATATAAAAGGGGACGAGTACATATGTATGTACATTTGTTCTTTTGTGTGTACTTGCAAGTAAGTATACGTCACCATAAGTAATGATCATGCGCATTATGAGTTAAGTTTAGAATTTAATTTGTATATCACATTGTTCTTCATGAGGGCAACTCGTTGCAATGTGCCACCACCATCAACACTACCACCACCACCACCGATGACAAATGCTTTATACTTTCTGGTGAGACAATTATAGCTGGAAGCAGCAGCGTTCAACATTCTCCTTCACTTCAGCCATTTTCACAACCACCGCATACAAAGTGAGAGGAATTAGTCATCGTTTTACCACACCTAATCACAAGTCAAGTATCCTTTTATTATGCTGCATACACTTATGAAGGTGCAGGCCAAATGAATTGTTGCGTGCCAACCAATGCATTACTGACTTCCCACAATTCATAAGCTTTTTAAATGATTGTATGAAAATGATATCACTACAAAGCCGTTAGTCATGTGTAAAAAGGCAAAAAGTGACTCGTTGGACTTTTCAAACCGATAGCACTCCCCACTTTCCGTCTCACACTTAAGGTCTATGTGGTGATTGAGAACATTTACAAGAAGTTTAATAGAAAATAATATTAATTGTAAATGATTATTTATATTATTTCACTAATTGCTTTCACAGATATATATGGTGAACCTACATATGGTGAACTTAAAGTGTAAATACACACATCATTTTAATTGGCATTACAGCCGCCTAAGGGCCACACTCATACAAGCGCTTGTGTATTTTGACACTATTCTCTAATTTGTAATGCTTGTAAATAACAAAGAAAAATAATTTTGGGTATGACCGGAAGTCTCACCGTATTCCCAATAGAGTTGTAAAGAAAGAAAATAGGTGTTGGCAAAGCATAAATAATGTAATAAGAAGAAATTGAAATATCATTAATCTTTTTGAAGGTGCCTACTGTAGCGCATAAAAGAATTATAAGCATCACATGTTTGGAATTACAACATTATGATATACATATGTTAGGAGGCATGTACCATATCTAGATGAGAATATGAGAAAGAATAATGAAAACTCATTCAAAACAGTGGGAAGTAAAGTATGTGTCTGTGCATGATGTGATGAATATTCATTAATGTACATACATACGTATAAATATATATTTATATATAATATGAAAGTGTATATAAGGGCGTATATATGTATAGTTAAATGAGTTTATTAAAGATATGCCGCCAACACCAACACTTACATTATTTGTAGGTATGTATGTAAGCCAGCTTTGTAGCAGCAAACAATTTATGGTTAGCTTACTTTGTCTACAAAGACTTGATTGTAGGTGACTACAAAATTTATAACTGTTATGATTATTGCTTCAGTGGTACAGTTATTAAGGCGTGTGGGTGTTGGGAAACGGCATTAGCCAACAACCACTCGTCAGTGCGTTGACTTGGCGCTAAGTTCGGATTATGCTTTCGGCAAGCGCATATTTCCAATCATTGGACAATTAAAATGTAGCCAAAACAGCTCAGCTGTCAGTCAAATTTGTTTATGGGAAAACATAAGGAAGGAAGTGACTTTCACGGCAAGAGACACCGAAGCGGAATGCCGAAAATTTCCTATGAATGCATACAAATTGTTGTGAAAATGCCGTGAAAATGTCTCAACACCGCGATTTGCATAAATAAAAACGTTGATTTTCGCCGAAAAATAAATAAATAATACCGGTGAAAGGTGATTGTTGTTGGCCAATGAAGATGCCATTGGTAAACAAACATTTTAGATTTCCACGAACCATGACCATATTTGAGTTCATTACACTTTCGGAAATATCAAAGAGTTGGTATAATCAAACAACGAACAAACATATTTCCTACAAGCCTATTTACCTAAATTCAATTGTTATACACATACAATTGCATATTAATGTAGACAAATCTGGTAGTATGCAGTTACTAAAATAATAATACCCATAGCACATTCAACACATGCATCAATTATTTGACAGCGAGATAGCAAATTTTATAAAAAAAAAAACTATAATATTTTATCAAAATGAAACTAGTTGTTAAAAAAAGACGTTTCTCTTACAGATTAATTTTATTTTCTACATAACCTATAATAAATGTAAGCAAAAATTCTTCTTTGTAATAAAACTTAAGGCATATCAAACCTGACAAAAAAATTTTTCGGAGACGACAGAAAACTTCTAAAGCCCTCTAACTAATAAATAAAGACTACAATCTAATTAATCTCCAATTAAAGTACAATCTCATAATCTCCACAGACTTTCCCCAATTTCGATTGGATGTACATATTTTCTACATTCACAAATCACGCGACGGAAACTGCACATTATTTTGGACTTATCCAATTATGTAACCAGCAAAAATATTTTATCAATAATGATATTAATAAATAAATATGCCGATCATGTAGTTAGTTATAGATACTAAATATCTAACAGAGACCGCTAAGACTTCAACAACACAAAAAACAACAAAGGTATGGTACAAAACGAAATTAAATTAGCGTTGTCCACAGCAAACCGGCGGAATTTTGCGAAATGACGTGGCCGCTCGAAAATTGCGAATTGTGAATTGCGCACGTCGAAAGACGAGAGATACGAGCAAATTTTCGCTAACGAGAGACAAAAAAAAACTAAATAAAATAAAAACAATTTAGCGAACGAATGGAAGATGGGAAATAGAATAGAAAATAATAAGGCCGCAAAATGAAAAAAAAAAAAGAAATGCTTTGCTCGATTTGTGGAAAAGTAGTGAGCAGCAACGAAAAGATGCAAAGCTATCCAGGTGTGTTGGAGCAACATTCGAATGTACATATAACTGTGTCTGTAGCTCAGTACGACTGAAGTTATTTGGGAGTTAACGGTGAAGTACTGCTCTTACTTGCGTTGTAGTTGCAATAGCTGACTTTTCGATATAGTAAAACAATACACAAAATAGAAAGTTAATTACAAATACTCCAACGGAAGAAAGAAAATTAAAAATTCCAAAAGGAAAAGGTAGATATGAACAACCAAAAAACAAAGAATCAAGGTTGATGAACACCATTGCAAAATGTGATTCATTAAGAATACACGTACACGAAAAGAGTGTGGTTGTGTTTGCACGAAAAGTCGCAAGCGCAATAAAACTGCACGAACGAGAAGCAAACAAACCATGTGCAAACGAAAAGTGTCGAAGTTGTTGCATTGTTGTACATACATACGTATATTTGTATGTCGTCCACTTGTCGCTTTTGGTTTGAAAATATGGAAATGTATGACTATAAACTGGACCATTGTGTCGAAAATACCAATCGGTATTCGATGCATATGTGCGAGTGTGCCTTTAGAATGTGATAGTATCTAGATATATGTACATATGTAAGCCACAAAAGCAGCAAGTGGATACTGAAAGTATCGCAAAACCGACTGATAGTGCACAACACATTTGCGTAGATATCAAATATTTATATGTGTAAATATAATAAAAGCAAAGCACAGAAAAGAGAAAGGTAAGCCGCACCAATAAAACAATATCTGTAGGTATAGAGGCATGAAGGTATGTATGTACCTCACAAAATATCTACACCAGCTATAAAGGTATATATATACCTAGGTTAATGCGCATGAAAGCATCTACAACAGTACATAATATGCACACACACTCCAGTTCTAATAAAGTCAGCTGAGCTTTGCGCCAATGCACGACGTCAGCGACGACGGCAACTACGGCGACGACGTGCAATCGATAAAGCGTTTTTAACTGTTTTTTTTCGTGTTACCATTTTCCTTAATATTTTTTGCAGATTGTGAAAGTAGAATAGAAGTAGCAGTGAACTGTATGTATGTATGTTAGTTCAGCAATGGCTTAGAGAAATGTTGAAGAGATAATTGTGTTGCAACCACTGTCCAGTATATGGAAGTACATAACGTAAAACGTAAAGAGTAATCATAATACGCTTAAAATTATAGTGGCACGAAACAGCTTGGAAAGGTAATAAAGCACCTGACACAATGCTTGCCGTGCAATGGCCCACGAGCACAGCTAACAGCTAGCAAAAGCTAACGTTTAGTGTACAACCAGTGAGTATTGGCCGCTGATGTTGTGTCTTGCGCACACAACTATTGTGGCTTCTACTTACTACTTACTACTCGTGGGTATTTTAGCGCTGGCTTCTGTCAGTAAATGCACTAAAGTACATAAAGTCCATAAATTTTATGCATATGAGCATGCCCAGTTGGCGTTAGAGAATATACTCGTATAAATGAAGTTTAGAGAACTCCAGTTTGGCATTAGAATAATTATAATTATATAGAATATTCAATATGTCTAAAATCAGTTATAATGTAAAACACACAGTTTCGAATAATAAAATAAGTTTTATTTTAAGTTTTTTCCTAAATTACTTGCAAATGGTGCAAAGAAAATCCTACTATATTATCATTAAGAGTATGGCTTTTCCCTAGCGGGTTACAGGAATGTGTACATGTACGAGTACATATATTTAATGATACTTGAAAGCTGCAGGCACAAGGCAATTGCGAATATAAACATGCAAAGCTGAGGAAAATGCAAATATGGCAAAAGTTACAATATGAAAAATACACGGCCGCAGTACCAAAAGAATCTGCCACAGATATGTTTGTATGTATTTGATGCAGCAAACTTGCCACGAATAATTACACTCAAGTATTTTAACATTCTTACAACATCTTTTTGTTAGGACGGTTTCAAAGTCATTGCCTTAGCACGAGTCAGTACTGGTCTATTTTATATGTATGTATATGCTTTAACATATTTAATTTACATGTAATTTAAATATAAAGTTAGTTGAATGAAGAATATTTCATATTTACATAATTTTAGAATTATAAAAACCTTTTATAGCAAGAATTGTAATACTGAAACGAAGGGAATTATATGGAAGAAATAGTTCCCTCAAAATTCAATATTTAAGAAAGTCTTATTTGCTTTCACTGAGTTCATTTCGAAAACGCTTCACCGCACACTAATTAAAACTTGCGGTTTATTATTGAAAACTTCAAATTAAGTTTACCTAAACTCGTGTTTCTTGTAAAATTATGTTAGCATTTACCTAAGAGAAAAATTTCAATGGAATTTCAAGCGTAAATATATTTAACACCAATTCAACACGAAAGTTAGCCTCCAGAATAGCAAGTAACTACAGACATATAAATGAAGAAGAAACTAGATGTGAAAATATGTGCAATAAGAAAACGTTTTAGCCGCCCTAATAGCAACGTGGTAGCGCGATGGCTTCACGGTAACGATTTGCAGCGCTCAAAACTGCTTGGCAACAGCGAAATCTACTTTCGCAATGGAGTTAAAATCTTTGTATTATGCAATTATGCAGTGCCACAGGAATACGAAGTGTGCCCACTCAGCAAAATCCCTGGAGAAATCAATAAAATCTAGACAACTAGTTTAGCTTATGTTGAACGCGAAGTATGTAAGTACATAGGTAAGTATGTATGTGAGCAGGGGCACTTTTGGCTTTTTTGGGTTGAGTGAAAGGTGAATACCGTTCACTACACTAACATATGAAATTTAAAGGAAATATAAGAATCTCTGCATATTAAACAACACAAAAAAGTTTAGAAAATCTTAAAGGCTCGATTATAATTCAACATAATACAAATATAATTATAAAAATCATTAAAAAAAATATACGTATGCATTAAGTGCTGTAGACAGAGAGAGAGAGAGAAAGAGACCGATCAGCTGACATGTTGAACATGGTTCAACATTCAACAAGTTTACTCAAGCAATTGTCTCTTTTTGATGAATTTGAACAGAATAACCTTTATGAGTGGTGTCAACTAATGATTAATATGCAAAACTTATTTATTTTAGGAAATTTCGAAACTGTTTCTCGAGGTTTATTTTACTGCACATGCATACATATATGAATAAATATAACTCAAATTTCAAAGCAAAACTAAATTTTCTTCCTCCTGTACAGCAACCCTATTTTTACTCGTGGCATTATTCGACCCCTTCGTCTTACGCCACTTTCATTTTGCACTTATTTCCTACATAATTCGTTTTTTTTTAATTATCTGCAATTTTCACTGCAGGAGGGAAAATATACACACATATAATGCATGGTCTCGGTGGATGCGTCGGGCTGACTATGCAACTGTTGCCATCGGCACGGCACAGCATCTTCCATTGCCTTCCGCCATGCAACTTGACGGCATCTAATTTTGAAGATTATTCCTATGTACTTTCGTTTGTTTTCTTTTCTTTTGCGTCTTCTAAGATAGAAGGTGAACATGGTGTGTGCCGTCGTATCTTCAAACTGTGGGTAGAAACATCCGATGAGTAGTCAGTCGCAAGATAAATGGCTTACATGTGCTATGGAGCAGCGAGTGGTAAGTGCCAGTCAGCACTGCGTTGTATTTGATGTGCCACATCGAGACATACATAGGAACGCTGTGTAACCAGATAGCTATATATTTATGAAGATAAATACACTTGCGCTCCCTGAAATAGACATGCTGCTTTATAACGTTAAAGTTATAAAACATATTTATTGTCTGCGCGTTGCTGCAACAACGTTAAATTATTTTTTTTATGAAACTTTTCGCACAAGTTTCAGCGGTTCCCAACCCAAAAAGTAATCGATTTACATTTATTTAATGAAAATATTGAATAAATTAGAATGGAAAGAGTTAGAATTCACACTAGCTTACTGAATTTATTGAAACACAAATATTGAATGAACTAGTACTTTCTCCTAACTATTTTTTGATTTTAGATCTTGATCTTGTTAGAATTTAAAATTTTTGCTGCCTTCGACTTTTGTTGAAATTTTACTTGATCAGAACATTAAAAGCTGAACTTTCATAAATTGTCTAATTGATCAATTTTCACAGGAAGCATATGAGTCCACATCTAAATACGGTCCAATGATTCCACCAGCGTACAAACCACACCAAACAGTGCATTTTTTGGGATGCATGGGCAGTTCTTGAACGGCTTCTGGTTGCTCTTCACCCCAAATGCGGCAATTTTGCTTATTTACGTAGCCATTCAACCAGAAATGAGCCTCATCGCTGAACAAAATTTGTCGATAAAAAAATTTCGAACCGAACACTGATTTTGGTAATAAAATTCAATGATTTGCAAGCGTTGCTCGTTAGTAAGTCTATTCATGATGAAATGTCAAAGCATACTGAGCATCTTTCTCTTTGACACCATGTCTGAAATCCCACGTGATCTGTCAAATACTAATGCATGAAAATCCTAACCTCAAAAAAATCACCCGTTATTATAAAGCATTTTCGCCACTAAACAAGCGAAATTATTTTACTGCACATAGGTGTGTAGTACGTCTATTTACATAAATATTATGCATATAACGAAACCACATGCATTAATATACATATACTGCGCAGCTATTGAACTTGGCACTTGTAAAGTTTAAAAATACACAAAATCGTATTTCAACGTTGCAGAGACGAAAGTAAATTTTGAGACACACATCAAATGGATCCAAACTATAAAACAAATGACAACCATCAGAAGCAGCTAAAGGCTGACAAGTGAGGCCAACAGCCCACAGCCGAACGACGCATACGAAATGTCAAGACGTGAGGCTAGCCGTACAACACAACCAAAAACAAGGCGGGAGAAACAACCCACCGGCAGTGCGAACGCTAGAGTGCAACGCCTTCATAAGAGCAACAATTTGAAATCAACGCTTTTAAAATATTTCTTTATATTTAAAATAAGACACGAAAGGAAGCGAAAGTACAGCATTATCGTTGAAGAACATGCGAATATTAATCGGCAAGAATTTTAAATAGAAATTAATAGACATTAAAATTTTTATTCATTTTTTTTAGGATAATAAAAATACTTTTGTCTTCGCTATCATTATCTTCTATCTATTCGTTACTATAGACACGATATTTATATACACATGCGTATATTTGAAAACATTTATATTTTTATAAAATGCATGTACTGTCTCCTGCGGTTTGTTTGGACGCTCGTACGCTCTGTTGCTAGCAACATACCGGCAGCAGGCCACTGAGTGATTAGGTGTCGTCCACCCGCTGTGCTATTTTTACAATATACTCTGCAAGTTTTCGCTTTATATATCGTTTGTTGAGAGTCGAAGGTGCTGCTAAAACAGAATACGTTTTTTTTTTTGTTTATTAGAGTGTGAGGTTTAGTAGATTAGTAGACTCTGCAATTCAATTGATCGACGAACGATTGGCGATGTGTGCAATTACGAATGAGATGCGAATCTGCTTTCTCAATCTTTTAATGGAAACCTAAAGAGCGATGCATTAAGGCAAAGCGCGGAAATTCAGATAAACCTTTGCTGAAGTTAATTAAATTAGAGCTGATTGCGCACTTTATGTACTTCCGCCATTGAGAGAGTATCTATGCACGCGAACTTTTCAAACTATTAGCGATTGACCAATGTTGGGAAAATTTAAAGTGAATTCATTATTTATAGCATACCTCGCTTAAATGTACAGTTCTTTTAATTTGAATTCAATTCATTTCGACTTTTAATCAGACGTTCTTAGAGATTAGTAATGTAATTTTAAACTGTAGTTTATAAGAGGAAATGGTTTATAAATGAAAGCGCATTTAGACAATTGTTAAGAATCACAAAAAGCGGTAAAACGAGTATAACTTGCAACTCATAACTTGTAAAGTCATTGTAAGCAAATGTGACTTAACCATATAACGGTATATTTTGTTTAATGTAAGAACTGCAAATAGCAGCTTGTCTATTATGTAAACGGAAGAACCAGTTTCCGATATATAGAGCTAGCTTCCTGTCGACATCAAATTTTTATGGTCTATGCAAACATTATCTTCAAAAAATCTAGTTTTTTACAGGTGCAACTAATATTCATTTGTATGTATGCATATTATTGCAGCATACAATTTACTAAATTTGACCGATATAACAATTGAGGCAAGTACTTTGTAATTTTTTTCAACAAATTTTTCGTAGTTTCAAAGACAAACCCACAGCACACCAACATGCTCCACAGAAAGGTGCTCCAAAGACGCATATACTGACTCATACATACAGAATATTTATGTACATAAATATGTATTATGTGTACGTGTCTAGAGTTGAACAGCGCCAACATGGTGTGCACTCATTAGGAGTAAAATCCAGTTAACCCACACATTGATAATTATTTTTGCAGACATTTAAGGTTTTGTATTTTTCTTTTACTGATTTTATTTTTAATTTTTTTTTTGTTTTTTTTTTTTTTGAAGCAAGCGAAGCGTACATCTTTAGCAACTGTGGCACCAGCAGCAACGTCAAATGAAACCCGTTTTTTTGATACGAACAATACAATGCAAAGAGTTATAATTTATTTTTGTCGTTTTTAGGGGGTTTTGGGCCGAGGCTGACTACACCAACACACCAACAACGACTGAAAGTGGGTAGGCAGACCGGCCGGCAAGTACACACACCTACATGTACACACACACACGCTTTTATTATGTTTGTATTTGTATTAACTTGTGCACACTTGGCATGGTAAGTGAAGTTGTCTTGGAGGATTAATGTGGTTGCCACACACAACAGCCGCACGAACGAATATTGCAATGGAAATTGGTTCATATTTTTTGCTCTGTTGGTGGTGCCGTTTCAGCTGTTTCTCTGTTGTCATTGTTTTTGGGAGTTGAAGTTGCCGTCGCCATTACAGCGACTGTCTCACTACTACAAGCGCTGTAGCTGTTGTGGTTCGAGTTGTTGCAGCTTGTTGGCATTTGTCCCACGTACTCGTTTTTTGTAGCACATTTTTGTTTTTTTGCAAAACGAATATTCCAGTATAATATGTCAATGCATTCAAATAATTCACTTAATTTCACGACCGAATCAGGCGATTTTTAGAAATTTGCACAAAACTACATTTGAATAAGCATATACGTGGTTGGGAATATTAATTTTTTTTAAGCAACTGTGATTGTAGATTAACGTATGCACGCGTTTAAATGTATTAAATGTTTTTACAGACTTGTGACTTATTTTTTTATATATTAACAGAAAATATTAATAGGATTACCTTTTATTATAAAAAATCGAACAAAAGATTTAAAATATATAAAATAGTTATTTAAAGTCAAATCTAAACCAGAATACTAATGTACCGCTCCCTCATTTCTAGAGCTGAAGAGCTTACTGATGAGTGAGTCATTTACGAAATTTAAATAAAATATATTTTACGAAATCTGACGTCAAACTAATCAATTTGGCAAGTTAAATATTCTTATGCGAAATAAAATACGTTTAAGGTGATTCACGCATAAATATTTCCGAAAAAGATTCAAATTTAAATGTATGCACAATGATGTTTTACCGTAGATAACTGTGATATTTTTCTATTTTAGTAGTTATATAAATCGCTAATATAATAAGCTGTATATCATCTTAGTGGTATTGTACTAAACACCTCTTCAATTCTATTAAATTTTCCACACTCTTACCAATGTTCCTCCTATTGGACTAGTTTAAGACTATGTGAGAAAAGTCTAACCCCACAAGCCTTATAAGATTTAGATTTAGGTCTAATTAGACCTTAAATTTAAGTTTCCTAAAAGTGTATACATATGCATTGTGATTATTGAATTATTAGTCATGAAAAGTTATACAATAAAATCCCACCCTATTGTATGTACGTGTGTGCATTCGTATGGGTTGATCTGTGTTATCGATTTGAAAGCGTTAACTGTATATACAAATGTACATTAGCTGTCAAAAAATTTTAATTGCATACAATTTAATTATCCCACAGAAATCGTTAAATTACAGTAATTTGTACATTGCTTCAACACCGCAGCAGCAGTGGCGTAAATGAGTAGCGCAATATCTTGTAATTACAACGAAGCTCTAAACAAGCGTTTAAAATGTATCAAAAGAAAAAGTGTTTGAGTGCAACATTATTATTATCTATTACGCTCCAAATACGAAGTATTAACTAATTGTATTTTTTGTTACTATATATTCCAAATACACATACGATGTCTAAGCATTCAATATATATACATATGTACATACTCAATGCGACAAAATACTTGGAATGTGTTCCTTTTAGCAAAAATGTGTGACAAATATTATATAATGATATTAAAGTTTTGACATATATATTATATGTTATATACAAACAATGAAAGCAGAACATTAAATGCCATCGAACATTTATGACACCATCTATTAAAATAACGGCATTAACGAACCACTATCACAGTAGATATCAGCTAAAATAAGCCGACTAAAAATGCAAGGCTTGTAGTATATCAACTCTATTTATATTTTCACCATTCGAATTATTACTTTTTATTCATTTTATTTTATTTTATTCTATTTTATTTGCCATTTCGTATTTTTTATTTTTGCATAATCTTACCGCTCACATTTTGTTGATAATTTATACAGCGATACTCATCCATACATATCGCCGCATACGAGCGGATGATTCATTGTAAAACGAATGGGTGATTTTGTGTGTTTCTGGTTTGATCAACAGTAAAAACAGTCGCACGGAAACTTGATTCCCATTCAACTCGGCGTTCATTCATTTAATCATTCGCTACCTATTGTCTAGCCAGTATTAGTTTTGCGCTGCCGCCAGAAGGCCAATCGCTCTGTTACTCAGCCCAATCCAATTCAATTAACATCAATCTAATTTTCTAAATATGAGTGTCGCAGATGGCTTTCTAGATCAGATCAGATAAAATCGTAACGTCAAACACTCGTGTAGCGTGGGTAGAAAATTTCAAAACGGTTACTGCAACCATAATGTGACCGGCTACCGGGTTGGAATAATACTGGGAATTTTTATGTAAATCGACAAGCTTTTCAAGCATTATGGCGCATGCTTTAATTAGTACGAAAGTAATTTTTAATTAACTTAAATTTGATATGACAAGCAGTAAGAAATGTTGGCTTCAAAAATTGAGATCGGTCTCTTCTCAATAGGAAAGTTAACTTAAAAAAAAAAGACAAACCTAAATTGTAATAAAGCAGATCGATGATACAGTAATTGCGGAAGCACTTCGTAAGGGCTAGTGTTTGACCGTTCTAATCTATTCGAAAATAGTTAATGAGTTTTCACCTCATTTGCTTTAAGTACAATTAATAAACCTAAAAATTAGTCACAGCAATTTGAAACTGTATGGGCGTGTTGAAAGAAATGTCTTGCCAGAGATAAGGGCCTACATTGTAAGTGTCTTGATTATGATATTCATATCAAAGAGAACATTGAGTGCGACAATGTCTCTCCGGCGTAAACACCTTAGGAATATGTTTATGTTTACATTTTTTGTTTTCTTTTGAGTCTTCATTCATTGAATTTTTGTTTACAAACAAAAAAAAATCGATTCGAGTTGTAATTTTACACATACAAACATATCTAAGTATTTATGCCCAATAAGTTACCCTTGAAAATATCATTTACATTAGGTGTAGATATTGAGTAAAGAGGGATAATTTGAACCATTTTATTACCTCATTTTGAGTCAGACGCTACTCTTCTATATACCAAGTTCTATTCTCCTATATTTTTTTGATATAACATATTCAATTACACATTAAAGAAATATTAGATACATATACATACATATGTATGTAGGATTATTAATAACAAGCTCGTAACGAAAGTGTTGATGTCAGTGTGGCCTGGGGGAAAGCACTATAGGAAGTTTGATAACAATATGACCTAATTCACTCAACCACATCGCATGACTTCCATGTTGCAACAAAAACTACAGTCTTCATTTACATATAACGAAACATTTTCTTAGGAATACGCCACATACATATCCATATACAAAATATTTTAAACATAGTTATATATATATACATATATATATATATATATGTACCAACATACTTGTATGAGTGAAATAATTGTAACGCAGCACTCAGTGACACACAGGAAACATTTATGAATGATTCGGACTGACTCACCTTAATGTAACACAACACATTACAATTACAACTAAATAATCATATCATGGTTAACAAATGTAAAATTAAAGGACTACACTATATATACCATATTTGATTTATTAATCAAGTCAAATACAAGAAAAAAATAAATATCCTAATTAAAAACTAAATAAAACAGATTTCGAGGTCCACGTTTCGAGTGTAATGTGTTAATTTAAAATATACATATACATATGTAAAGGAATAAGACGATACATATACATATATGTACATATTATACATTCATACGGATATGTATGGATATTCTACATTTAGTAAACCAACAGCAAATCCAATAAGAATTCCTTATATTCGAAGGGCAACAAAACTCTAATTGCTCACACTCTAATCGGCACTAATTCTCACTCAAATATTTAAATAACTCTATTCCTATTTTTTTTTTTTGGCAAGAACAATGACAGCATATAACTTGAGCAAACATCCAGTATAATTCTCCAATGAGAATGAAAACGAATTTGAAGGACGATTTCACCGCACTTCGGCAAAGACTACCGACCGTTGTGAGGAAACTGCTGTGAAACGCATTATACCAACAAATTTAATGATTTATCAAGTGCAAGTGGCGAAATAGTTGTGTTTGTTGTTGTTTTATTTTATTAGTATTTTTTTGTAATATTTATATTTGGATTTAATTTCGTTACAAAATTAAATGTATTTCTTTGTATAAACAGAAATAAAAAAGTACAACATACCTGTGAGAGGATTCCATCATTTGATGATATTATTAAATCATCCATTTTCTGCTCGAGTTCTTCTGTTTCACTCAAAATTGCTTGTTCTTTGGTTTCTTCGATTAGGTGCTTTTCTTCAGTTGATACCGGAGAAGGTGATATTATATCAGCACCAATCGATTTCGGTGTAGGCGTAAATTCGGGTGCGTATATGTTTAAAGAAGTAGGTGAAGTATCGAGAGCAGTCTCTGGTTCAGTTTCAAAAGTACCAGGTGCTGAGACTTGAACAATGTCAAATGAAGGATCATTAATGACAGGTTTCTCTTCCTCAGCGTTGATTTCGTTAGTATGGAAGTTCGATTCATCAACGGCAGAAAACTCAATGCCCGATGCAAATGGTCCTTGAAGCTGTTGGCGTGCTTCAGAAGAAGTACTTTCAAGGTAAAATGATTCTTGCATATTTGCAGCATTATCCATATCGATCGGAATTTGTGGAATATCCTTCACTGATGAATGGAATTCATTTTGCAAGTTCATTTGCATCTCTTCCGTGGATGGCGAATGTGAAATATTTTCTTTTTCTTCAACATCAAGCAACTCTTTTCCTTCGGCGGTGAATTCTTGTTGTGATGACTCCTCAACAAATGAAGTGTTCAAATCTATTGGTAATGGCTGTACTGTATTAAATACATCTTCGATAATTTCTAAATTTTCTTTAGGGATCTCTTGTGTTTCATCATCTTTTTCAACAGCTAACGGTTGTAAATCCATTTCCAAATCGACGGAAGTCTCGGGACCATGATCAATCAAGTTTAAGGGCGATTGATTGAGCCTATCTGAATAATCTTCATTTGCATCTCTTTCTATTTCAAGCATATTCGCGGCATAATTATTGAGACTTTGCAAATGTTCATTAGTTAATTGAGACTTTTGCTGTGTGTGCTCTACCGTACCAACACCTATCAAATCGTCTTCTTGCTCCAATTCATGCGGGCGTTTTGCAGCTTCGTGTTCAAAATCATTTTCTTCTGGTAAAGCAATGGCGTCTAAATTGGATTCAGCACTTCCCTTGCGTGGGCTCTGAGCAACAAAATCGTCATCGCCCAGTAAATGACGTGGAAGTGAGTTTGGTTGCGCTCGTAGTTGTATTTCGTCAGCACTATTTGAAGCTACTTCTTCATCCACAAATATTTGGTTATCACTGTTACCCGTAGTTGGAGAAGTGGGATTTGATCCAAAGCTTGGAACAAATTCTATTGCATTTGGATTTAATTGAGAGTGCACATCAGAGTCAAAATCACTGTTTCCAGTGTTTTCCTCAAAGGCAATATCGCCATGAACATTTGAAATTGATGGAACGGTATTCTCTTTATCCTCATTTGAAAATTCTTCGTTCTTTATTATAATTTCTTCGGTTGACAATTGCTGTAATTCTTGGTTTGGAGCACTCTCGCTAAGGCTATTTGTTCTATTAGTGTTATTGGTTGCTAAAGAACTGGGGTCGTCTTCTTCTGTCTCATCCGCATGGCTACCAATATTAGGACAATCTTCCAACAAATCTGCAACTTGTTTTGGCAGAAATTCTTCTTGTGGTATATTTTGAATTTGCATTTGCACTTGCAATACACCGGTATCTGCATAGCCGTCTTCACCGGCTGTAGAGGTAGTATTCGAAGTTGTTGAAAAATCACCATCATTTTTTATTATTTCTACGTCGACTTCTTCATTCTCTACAATGCCGGTTGCGGCATTGTCAGCGTCTGCGTTAACTGCGGCTGAAATGCCAACGACACCGTTACCAACTTCGTGATGGTCTAGCAAAAGTATATCGTCGGCACCGACATCACCATGCTCGTATCCATATCCATGCCCGTTGCCAACTTCCTCTACACCTTCCACGTCTTTACAAGCCACACCGGCTTTCAACTGCTGCTGTTGCTGCTGCTTTTCGCTCTGCTGCCCTTCTTTGATATATTTCCATTCCTCTTCATCATCATGCTCTTCATGTACCTCAAATTTTCCCCCAATCTCATCTACAGCAACATTATCACACACACCATCACCTCTATCCATCTGCAAATTCTCCATTAAATGTTGAGAATTTTGCAAGAAATTGTCCAAATGCGCATTATCCTCGTGCTCCATTTTATTTTAACGTTACGTTTTTATCCGTAATTTCTTATTTCCTTTTTCTTTGTTCACGCCTACTGGACCTTATTCGCTTCTTAGCTCAGACTACCAAGAGTACTTGAAATTGTTAAAACAATCGTTGTCTGAATTTAAATATTTAAACGTCACACGAACTCTTAACACATACAGTTCAAAAATTGCTCAATTTTCACCGTTTAAATTTAATATTTTCAACTATTTTTCCCAACAAACTTTCTGTATGATTTATAAGTCTTCACAAATTTGCTGCACTTTTCGCACTGTGGAGATTTCAAAACCGACCGAAGAACACACCCGGCAAATTATCCAACTGGCGCACGAACCAAATGGGCGGCACGAAATTCGCTCGTATAAAGCGTTGCCACTACACTGTTATTATTGACTATGGGCTACCATTCCTGCAAAAATTGTTAAGTTAAGGCGTTAAGTTAACTTAGAGATCAGCAAATGAGCTAACCTGCAATTTGTTTACCATTTGAAATGTTTCCAATTTTGATAAAAACTTTTTTAATACAGTTATACTTGATAAACTCATGTAATAGGAGAGCCCAATATTCAACCTAAGTTCGTTATGATAAAAATAGAAAAACATAATTAATATCACCATATTTTATAAAAAATAAAGATATAAATAAAACTTTAATGATAATTGTCTATATATTAAAATGTCTTTTAATAGAGTATCCAAATTTTTAAATTGCAATAATAAGGTTTTAAGATGAGTTCTGAGTTTCTTATTAATACAGTCCACATTATGTGGAATTTGAATGTTTGTGGTTTTAATAGTAAATAATGCTGGTTGGATTGGTTAAACAATAATAAAATAAGGTGGCATCATTTTTAACTAAAAAACGTGTGGAGCTGATCAAGTTTTGTGTTTTAGGTGGAAGATTTTTCGGTGCACTTGTATTTTATTGAAACAAAATATATAAAATGACGAAGAGTAAGAATTCTGACTTAGAGAAGAATAATGTGAAAGCAAACGTGCTGGAGAAAAGCAAAAAAATTAAAAAGGATAAGAAAAAGGGCTGGGAGGACAAGAAGAAGTTAGAGCAGGCCGTAACTAAAAACAATGAGAGTCACATTGCTGCTTCAAACGGAAGTCCTGATGCTGGTGCTATTGTTAAATCTAAGAAGCCAAAGAAAAATAAGTCCAAACAAAACAAGGCAACAGATAACGTTTCTCCAAAGGAGAGTCACATTGCTGCTTCAAACGGAAGTCCTGATGCAGGTGCTATTGTTAAATCTAAGAAGCCAAAGAAAAATAAGTCCAAACAAAACAAGGCAACAGATAACGTTTCTCCAAAGGATGGCGGTGACAAACCCATAGAACCTATCGAGAAGAAAAAGGCTAAAAAATTAGCAAAGAAATTAAAGAAAAAAGAAAAGAAGGAAGCTAAAAGGGATGAAGTTGTCAAACAGGCACCAAAAGGAAAATCAAAACCACAGTTGGAAAAGGGCGATAAATCTGATACTAAAGGTAATTATATAGTAACTTTCTTAAAAATGTACATTACCTCTAATATCGTAATTGTTAACCTATTTAGAAAAAAAGGAACATGATCAAATCAAAGCTGAATGCACTGTTTTTGTTGGAAATTTACCAGTGAACACTAAGCGTGTTCAATTGGTTCGTCTGTTCAAAGATTATGGGCCAGTTAATGGTGTTCGTTTTAGAACAGCGAATGGAAAAGTACTGTTTAAACATAAACATCGAAGAGAGGCAGGTACACTAAGCGCTTGGATAGTTCTTAAGGATCCCGAGACTGTAACACGTGCATTGGCTTTAAATGGCACCGTTTTCAAAAATAATCACATACGTGTAACACGTGGAGATGTAAAGAGTGCAAATACGGATTCGAAACGTACGGTTTTTGTCGGTAACCTAAAGTACAGTAAGTGTAAAATTAATGTATGACACAATGCATATTTTAATATGAAAATCATTTTAGGTGCCAATGAAGAGAAGCTGCGTGAAATATTTTCTGCTTGTGGAGACATTGATTATGTGAGATGTCTAAATGATGATAAAGGTTGTAAAGGTGTAGCCTATGTTTGTTTCAAAGCGCCAGAAGCTGTAGGATTGGCGTTGGAACTGAATGAAACTGTACTAGACGAACGTCCAATTCACGTTGAACGATATTCTGTTAAAAAATTGGGTGCAAAGAAAACAAAGGATGTAACAGAAGTAGAGAATAAAAAGAAACCAGCCGGTGGAAAGACTCCGAAAAACAAATCCAAAAAAGTTAAAGGAGAAAATCCAAAAACTAAGCAAGATGCTGATACAAACAAAAAATCCAAGTTTCGCGGTGTCAAAGTCGATGGTACGCAAGTAAAGAAACAGAAGAAAAAGGTGACAAGTCAAATGCAGAAATTAGCCAAGAAGATTGCGCCTAAGGAAAAATCTTAATATAATAATAACATCGTAGTTTAAAGTACAAACATAATTTGTATTTTAGAGCTAGTAAAAAGTAACACATGTACAAGTTATGAAAATTATTGTTTTGTTTTTATTTCTAATTGCTTTCTTAATTTTGCCTGAGCCTCAATGGGAAACCTATTTATATGTTTTTTCGCACAGGCCAAACAATAGGAACTAGTATAGTAAAAACTGCATTCCGCCCCCTTGCAAACGATATTTTCGCATACTGTACACTTAGCACCCATTATAACAAAGAACTCTGCTTTGGGTTTCCAACGCATTGGAGGCGGTTGAAAAGGATCACGCAGCACAAAAGAATCCTCTAACAGCTTGAGCCCATAAACAAAGGGCGGACTTTTTCCATAATAATGAACCATTTCCAACATATTGCATACGGTGCACTGAAACTTAATTTTTGGAATACGTTCGTCGTTTTGCGTTTCACACTTTTCTGAACTCGTTGGAACATTTGCATTGTCTTCCAAGCGTGAAATCTCAGCTTCCTCGTCTTTCACATTTAATTGTAAATCATCATAGTTATTTAAGTGCTCGTATGAAGAATGGTCCGAGATTTTGGAATCCTCCATAGCGAACTCTGTAATTGAACACATAAAAAGACATCGAAATTCACAAAAATCGCCATGCATACACATATTTATTTAAATACCATTAATTTGAGATTGTATATAGATGAACTCGAAGTTACATAAAAATTGCCAACGACTACTAACCACTAGTTAACAATATGTATAGAGTGTAGTATTTAAAAAATTTCAAATCTAGCAGCCCTCAACTCGAGCTTTCTTTGGTAGTTCAGATGGCCACCAATACGGTTTTTCGACGTAGCACACATTGCCATCTACATACAATTTGGTTGGGCCTAAAGCTTGTTCTACTCGCAAAAGTCCTAAAGCCCTATCTAAATTTGCACCGCGGATTACACCAATATTGGTACCAGCTTCGGTTGAGATATTTATAGATTTTGGTGAAGCTGGAACAGATAAACGCAAAGGCATTATACGCTTTCGCACTACTCCTGTGTGATGGACACGTGCCGTTAACTCCTGGCCAAGATAACATCCTTTGTGAAAGCTTACGCCGTGCATGTAGTCACAATTGGCTTCTAATGGAAAACTTTTGCCTGGAGGAAGGTCTTGAACGCCTTCTCCAACGCCAAAACGATATCGATGCATCCGGTAATTGCAGTCATTGGTTGGTTTTGCTACCGTAATGTCGCCAGATTTAGAAAACATATTTGCTAAATCTTTCCAGGTTTTATCAGATTTGGTTATGACACGTGTACCTAGGTCACGTATGCGAGGATCTGGAGTAGAAATTACTTCTTGTCCGACTTGAAGGCTTGTATCCATTCGAACGGCGCTTCCTACTGGATTAAAAACAATCCATGGTCTGTACTCTCCATCAACTGCATCAATTTGAATATTTCGTCTCACGCGGTAAAGACGCAAATGTCGGCGTAATTCGTTTGATATAAATTTATCGCATTCAATTAGAAAAGTATTCGGCTCTGGCGTGCGATATATTATGGAGTCATACAGGACTCTGCCGGCCTTATTAAGGAACATTGTGTACATTGCGGAGGTCTTAGCAAGGGGTGTGCTTCCCGATTGCAGGTGAGTCATATCGTTTGTTATGAGTCCTTGCAAGAAGGGCACAACCTCTTCTCCCTTCACTCGCACTAACACTCTGTCCGTTAATTGCTCGACAACTAAACGCCTATCAGCAAATTTTTCATTGCGTTGCACCCACATAAAGTTGTTTGTCGTCTCAATAAATCGCGCAAAACTCGACTTGATTTTTGTCAAACCTTTTAGGATATTCATTTTAAAGCGTCTGTGAATAGCGGAACATCCGATTAAACTTCATATACAAAAGCAAATATTGATTCACTTACGTTCAATAATTACGTGAAATAGTATTCAACCTTAATTCCCTCTTTTGAAAACCGCCTAGTTTTAGCAAAAAAAAAAGTTTATATAAAAATTTCGAAAATTTATCAATACAACTTGCAATGAAAAGCTCACAAATATAATTCAAGGCAAAATAGATGGGAAAATACCAGAACAGCTGAGGTTTAGTTGACAGATTTTTTAATTTACTATCGAAATTCAAATGCCGAATATCGATTAAAGTACTTAAAAAAGGGTTCTTCAACTTTGCGAAATTTGAATTTAATGACAATTAAATGACAATTATCATCCAATTAGTTAAACTGTTTATATATACAAAGTAATTCGCGCACAAACAACTTAGACAATACAAAAATTGTATAAAGAAAAATATAACAAGGCATATACTATCTTTATACTAATTTTTATTATTATTAACCCCGTAACCATTAAAAGCAAGAAAACTTGTAAAATATGTTGGATTAGATATGATATACATATTATAAACATATTAACGCTTTATGTTAACTTGCAACAATGTTTATATACATATAAGCAGGTTTTACTTAGCATCCAAAATTTCAAATTTAATACCATGATCATGCTTTTCCAATTCAGATATTAAACTTGTTTTTGCAAATGCAGCTCCTGGTGGTAAAACACCACCTGGTCCTGGCATTTTATCACTTTCCTTTAATATTATTACAGCCGTACTAAGTAAAGCTACGCAGGTGGCTCCGTAACCAGGATTCGGTCCCGAGACCTTGACCGTTAATGATTTTGTTGGTGGCTCAGTGTATTGGTCAGTTGGTTCCGACAATCTCTCCGAATTGTCCCATCCCTTCGCTCTCATGGTAAGTGAAAACTGTGCTTTCTCCATTTCTTCTTCTGAAGGACCTTCATGGGATGCAAATCCAAATGAGAAAACTTTAGGATATTTCAGCAATAAGTAACGACCAAGTGAAAATTTAATTAAAAATCCAAATGAAACTGTAAAGAAAGCTACTAGAATAGCAGAAATCCATGACTTAAAAGTTATATAAGCGTGCATTTGAACAGGGCGCTTATGATCATTTTCATAAAGAAAACGTTGTGAACGCAATACAACCGAACGATCTGCTCCAGGGAATGGGAGGCAAACTCCATTTACAACGTCAGAACGAAAAATAAATGGTCGATGTTTTAAAACTGGAGTGAATTTCGGCAATTTCTCTTCGTATAACTTCGCACGTATTTCTTTTAGTTCGTCAGAATTGGCTAAACGATAAACAGCGCTCTGCCAAGTACCATAATGTATTCCAGCACCTCCTTTTGAGCTGTTTCCTTTTGAGTAATTCTCAAGGTAGCTTTCAACTGAATTTACTACTCCATCAAAATTTTTTTCTACAAATATTACTCCAAGATCTGCCGGTATTGAATCAAATCCACAAGCAGAAATTATAAAAACTTTTCGTTCCTGTGCTTGTTTGTTATATTTCAGTTGCATCGTTTCCATATATTGAGGTTCGCCAGTAATATCGACTTGATGGGTACCAGCTTCAAGACATGCTCGCACTACAGGCTCCCCAAAGAATCGGTATGGGCCGCAACAATTTACTAAAACACGACAACGCTTGGCCATGGCCAGGAGCGAAGCTTCATTTTCTACATCAGCTAGTATAATAGGAATATCCATTAGATTTTTCTGCGCTTTAGCACCCATTTCTTGGAGTACGTTTTCAAGTTTTTCTTGACTACGTCCAGCGATGCCCCAACGATAGTTTTTAAGTACATTAACAGCTTCCAAAACGGTGTATTTACCAGTAAAACCAGTAGCACCAAATATAATAACGTCCAATTTTTCCGACATATTTGCTTTCGTAGTTAGTGACTTTTTGTGCAATGTAATGAAATGATAAATTATAATTGTTGTTGTAAATTTTAAATTGCTTATCTCTTCTGGTCTAAAGTCGACTTTTTATTACAACTGCCAACACGCTAATAACTCCACAATCTGAAATATATTATACGAATCAGGTTACTGTTGGTTCATTATATAAAGTGGAAAGTAAAGTGGGATCTTACATCTTAATTAATTGATAAGTATTTGATCCGAATGATAACAAAAAAGTAAATATAACTTTGCTTTATTAATAATATTTGCTCCGTCCCCCACCAGAGAATGTATAATATATGTACATATATCTAATATACCGCTCATTTACATGAATAGTGTCACAGCTCAAAAAAGTCGATTCAGGAGATCGATTTAAAGTTTTCAATTGTCTCTTATTTAGCAAACATAGAAAAATGTCATAAGATTATTGACAAATCTAGTGGCGTGTAATATATTAAATACAATGTTGAGCATAAATGGACCAAATATAGTGTACAAATTTGAATTATGTCGTTATTTGTGAAAAATATTAATCAATTTCGCCGTCATAAGTCAAATGTTTCGTTTTTGCTGAAAAAATTCACCTCTTTACAATATGATATGTAACACAAAATATATACTCAACTCAAAAATCGTGTTTTTTGAGTTATGACACTATTCGTGTAAATGAATACGTTCTCTGATTATGATCCAATTAGTTATACTTTTCATATGTACTTGTACAAAGAAAGCAAGTAAGGAAAGGCTAAGATCGGGTGCTACCGAACATTTTATACTCTCGCAAATTATGCTATATTTGTATTAAGATAACACACAATTTGACCCATATTTTCGGTATAAAGTCCAATAGAAAAACGAAACTATGATGTGTTCGTATATAGGCTGAGATATATCCTGAGTCGGTTAAACTCATTTTCATCACCAACATACATTATATCTTAGAATATATGCTCACTTAATTTGGCTAAGATATTTCACATATTAACGGATTTATCGTAACCCATCGTATTTTTGAAAATCCTATAATTAGCTAAATGAGAGCTAGGGGAAGTTATGACCTGATTTTAACCATTTCTGATACAGAGACACACTATTAGAAGGAAGATTTCCTCTGAATTAAATTAAGATATCTGAGAGATTTACAGATATTTTCGGTGAAAAATTACCATAAGGCACTGCGTTCTTCATATTCGATATTCGGGGCATTGAAAAGTTATAGTCCGATTTCGACAATTTTTTCACAAGTGGTGCCACGGATCATATACAGTTTTTGTGTAAACTTTTATTTTATTATCTTCATTGGTTCCTTATGTATATCTTATAAAGTGAACGAATCAGATGAAATTCAAAATTGAGTTATATGAGGAGTTGTCGTGGCTGTGAACCGATTTCATCCATTTTCCACACATGTCATCAGGGTGACAAGAAAATATTATACACCGAATTTCATTGAAATCTTGCGAGTAGTTCCTGAGATATGGTTTTTGACCCATAAGTGGGCGATGCCACGCCCACTTTCAATTTTGCAAAAAAATCTAAGTGCAGCTTCTCTCTGCTATTTCTTCTGTAAAATTTAGTATTTCTGACGTTTTTCGTTAGTGAGTTAACGCACTAACAAGTGCGCCAAGTTTCGTCAAGATATCTTAATTTTTACTCAAGTTATCCGTTACACGGACGGACAGACGGACATTCGGATTTTGACTCGTCGCCCTGATCATTTTGATATATATAACCCAATATCTAATTCTTAGTTTTATGACTTACAAACAACGGTTATGTGAACAAAACTATAATACTCTCTTAGCAACTTTTGTTGCAAGAGTATAAAAATCGCAGTATAAAATACTTACCCAATTCAATAAATGTATAGTGAAAAAAATTCAAAGACATTCACTATATTTATTTTCATTTTTATTAATATGTATTACATCTTAATCGGTTTCAGCTTATAATACAAGAAAATTTGAAAAATATGTTTTATTAGATATGTGCTATTTTGGATCTCGATTAAAAACATAAACATATTAAAGCTTTATGTTAACTTGCAACAATTGTTATATTAGAGGGACTTACTTATTAGCCAAAATTTCAAATTTAATACCATGATCATGTTTTTCCAATTCAGATATTAAACTTGTTTTCGCGAATGCAGCTCCTGGTGGTAAAACCCCACCTGGTCCTGGCATTTTATCACTTTCCTTTAATATTATTACAGCCGTACTAAGTAAAGCTACGCAGGTGGCTCCGTAACCAGGATTCGATCCCGAGACTTTGACCGTTAATGTTTTCGTTGGGGGATCTGAGTATTGGTCGGTTGGTTCTGACAATTTCTCCGAATTGGCCCATCCATTTGCTCTCATGGTAAAGGAAAACTGTACTCGCTCCATTGCTTCTTCTGAAGGACCTTCATGAGATGCAAATCCAAATGAGAAAACTTTAGGATATTTTAGCAATAAATGACGACCAAGTGAAAACTTAGTTAAAAATCCAAATGAAACTGCAAATAATGCCACTAGAATAGCAGAAATCCATGACTGAAAAGTAATATAAGCGTGCATTTGAACGGGGCGCTTATGTTCGTTTTCATAAAGAAAACGTTGTGAACGCATAACAACTGAACGATCTGACCCAGGGAATGGGAGGCAAACTCCATTTACAATGTCAGAACGGAAAATAAGAGGTCGATGTTTTAAAACTGGAGTGAATTTCGGCAATTTCTCTTCATATAACTTCGCACGTATATCTTTTAGTTCGTCAGAATGGGCCAAACCATAAACAGCGCTCTCCCAAGTACCATAATGTATTCCAGCACCTCCTCTAGAGCCGTTCCCTTTTGAGTAATTCTTAAGATAGCTTTCAACTGAATTTACTACTCCATCAAAATTTTTTTCTACAAATATTACTCCAAGATCTGCCGGTATTGAATCAAATCCACAAGCAGAAATTATAAAAACTTTTCGTTCCTGTGCTTGTTTGTTATATTTCAGTTGCATCGTTTCCATATATTGAGGTTCGCCAGTAATATCGACTTGATGAGTACCAGCTTCAATACATGCTCGCACTACAGGCTCCCCAAAGAATCGATATGGGCCGCAACAATTTACTAAAACACGACAACGCTTTGCCATGGCCAGGAGCGAAGCTTCGTTTTCAACATCAGCTAGTATAATAGGAATATCCATTAGATTTTTCTGCGCTTTAGCACCCATTTCTTGGAGTACCTTTTCTAATTTTTCTTGACTACGTCCAGCGATGCCCCAACGATAGTTTTTAAGTACATTAACAGCTTCAAAAACGGTGTATTTTCCGGTAAAACCAGTGGCACCAAATATAATAACGTCCAATTTTTCCGACATTTTTGCTTTCGTAGTTAGTGACTTTTTGTGCAATGTAATGAAATGATAAATTATAGTTTTTGGTTGTAAATTTTGGGTTGCTTATCTCATCTGGTCAAAAGTCGACTTTTTATTACAACTGCCAACACGTTGAAAACTCCACAATCTGAAATATATTATAAGAAACCGGTTACTGTAGTTCCATTATATAAAGAAGAAATTACTGCGGGAGCTTACACAATTGTTAATTGATAAGTATTCGATTCAAATGATAACATAAAACTAAATTTAACTTTGCTTTATTGATAATATTTGCTCCGTCACCCACTATATACGGTTTTTGAATACTCCGAAAATTCGCTCAATGGAATGATTTTGTCAGCGGTATCTTCAAATTCCATTATTGCCATACATAAAAACCGGTATAAAACTAATATAAGAAATAATGTTCTTAATAAAAATGATATATCGGTTGAATAATAACAAATGTGAACATATACATTTTAGAAAATTTAAAAATTGTCTTATTCTTTTTACTTTTACTGCTTTAAAATTTTGTCGACTTTGTTTTTGTATATTTTAACAGAGAATGGTTTTAAGTAAACAATGGCAGTACCAGAGAATGTAAAATGTTCTCTGTTCAGCTAGAGAATGTAAATAAAAACATACTTAAAAAACCTTATTTGTGGGGAATTCTCGGTGGTAAGATAGCCTCCATCTTGGAAAACCACAGTGCTGTATATATTGAGTACTTCATTTTAGTGAAACCTTAGTCATAAAATAGCATATATTATATATATATAAAGTGTAATTATTTATTTTTGCTATATTTCGCTTATAGAAGATTTTAACATCAATGTGTGCCATATTATATGCACAAAATTTATTTTATGTAGATGAGATATTTTATAAGTGGGGAGAATAGAAAGCTCTCATACTAGTAATTCTCTATGGTAAGCAAATTTTGGCCACATTTGTTTAAACTTTACTGACACAAAATTAAAAAATGCATTTTTGCTAGTTTTTACTTAAATTAGTTACAAATTTTTTAGATTTAAAATATAAACAATTACATGTATATATGTATCTTCACTTCAACCGTTTGTTAAAAACTAATGCCTGTATTAAGCAAACCACTAATACGTACAAATAGTATAATATGGGTCATTTTCAATTTTCAAAAAATTTAAAGGTCCAAATGCAGTATTTCCAACCATGGTATGAATTTTTGTTTAAATATCAAATTCAAGAAATATTTGAATCGCATTTAACATATGAATCTAAAATATCAAGATTGAAAAAACATGCGAAATAATTTAAAATATTCACAATAATAATGAAAAAATATTATTTAATATTTATTTCATCAGACTTTAAAATTTTTGTAAATCTTAAACCTAGCACTAATTACCACAAATGTAACAACAAAAAAATAGTAGCACACAACCCAAGTACGCCTCGGTGGTGTGTAAAAAGATGAAAAATAATGTAAACAAACCAAAAGTAAGATGTAAAATATATAGATGGCAGGGAATGTAAAATGTATGTGAAATGCGTCATTATTTCACAATAATTTGAAAAGCACAAATAACCAAAGTTATTTTAAACAAAACTTATTCGTTAAACGTTACTAATGGAAAGTGGATCGGAATTATGTGCAGAAAGTTTGAAAAACTTGGTGAATAAAAATGAGCAAACTTGTTCTTTAAATTCAGAATCAACAGACATTATTGAGAGTGTTGGCGCGAAGTGCAACAAAGAACTTCGCGTGAAAATGATTTCAGAAATTAATGAAAGTTCAAGCAATACCGATATGATAAGCGATGTCAGTAAAACGGATGTTTTACGTAAACGAGATGCTGTTAGTGCAGATCACACTACATCGAAACGTCGTAAGCTCTCTGAAGAAGAAATACCAGTAGTAACATCAAAGGATAATGGAGAATCTCTACCAACACCTAGCCAAATTCAAAATGAAAAAGCAGCAGAGAGTATTATTAACATTAACACGCCAGAAGCACAAAATCTGGAGGAGAACAACTTGGTAGTACAAGTAAAAGTGGAGTGTACGACCGAAAGCGATGAACAAAATGTATCTAACATTCCTTCTGAATCTGGTAGTTCTAATCCGATTGATATAAAACCAGCTGTTAAGGTAGAAAAAGCGGACGCTAGTTCCACTTCACGGGAGTCTTGTCGATTTGGCATCCGTTGCTATAGGTAATAAAAGACTATAATTAGCTTTGATTTATACGGGTCAAAAGTAATTACAATGACTTTTGATTCTTAAAACAGACGAAATCCAATGCATCGTTTAGAAGAAGCTCACCCAGGCGATCATGACTACAGGAGACCTAAATACCCACCGCCTCCTAAAGGAACACCTGATTGCCCTTACCGTGATCAATGTTATCGCCGAAATCCAATACATTTTGAGCAGTTCAGTCATCCCCCAGAAAGTAAAGAAATACAATCTGAATAACTGATTAAATATTAATTTTTCGAAATTCAATTCGATTATAGATTAAACTTTCTTTTTCGTATTTTTACTCGAATTTGATTTCATATTTAAGCTGATTTTGAGCAAAATTACAAAAACTACCGACTACGGCAAAGACGTCGACAGCAACAGCGAGACGATAATACAATTGAATTGGGTGATGATAATGAATCTGAGGATCCTTTCAATGACGACGAAGCATTCGATTCGGATTATGAGCCGAATAGTGACGAGGACGATGAAGACGATTATGATGCTTGTGACAGAGCTGAAGAATGATGAATACCTAGTTATTAGTGATTTAATTTGTTACTGAGTGTGTGTAAATGGCGTGACAAATATTCATTGGAAGTATTTACAATTTTAAAACGATGTTTTGTAAATACATAAATTTATAAGTATAAAATATAGTAAATCCCAATTGGTTATTGCAATTAATCACCCAAGGAGAAAAGTTGCGATATAGATATGTATGTAAATGACAAAATTTGTTAATTTTCCAGCTTTTATCTATATTAATTCAGAAATAATGTGCGAATCTTTTATTGTTACAATACAATTTTTTTTAATAAAATCCTTCATCCAAATCTTCAGTGACTTTATTTTCAAACACAGCACCCCATTTCGCTGCTTCTCCTCCACGTACTTTCACGTTGTAGCAAACATTTTCAGCTTTTAAAACACTTTGACGCATGGTATAAATTTTACGTGATAATTCGCGGCTACGTTGCACATTAAGACTTATATACCTGAAAGATATGAATTGTATTTTGATTTTTTGTGGGTCGTTCGAGTTATAATACCCTGAGTAAAGTTGCTGCAGAACCTTGCACGTTTCCAAGCACACATCCGTTTCTCCACTTCCCAGTGAATTAATGCACCGTCTCATTAATTCACCGGTTAGATCTGATATTCCCAAAATATATTCTGTAGGGTCAACGAAGAATTCAAACTTTTGGGGTTCTGAAAAGATACAAACTATAAACGTGGAACATTTTATGTACTTTTACTATTGGCATACCTGTTTTAATCTCATGTTCAACTTTCACATCTGTTGGACTGTCTGCTGGTAACTGAGAATCGTCTTTCATTTGATGAGGTTTGTCGTCTTGTTCGTATTGCATTTTTTGTTGCAGAAAGTTCCAATCCGACATTGTTCCTGATATTTCGTCAGCGCCAACTTTATAATACTCCATAAAACTATAGGCTTCAATGAATTCCTGTAATCCCGGTGAGTATGCACCACGGTATTGATAGGGATCCTGCCCAATAAGTTCCAAAGCTATAGACTTGAAATTTATCTCAATCACTTTTGTCAAGCGTTGTTCGGCTTCTTCTAGTACCTTAGAACGATTGTTTTTTCTACCGTCTATGGTATGTAAAAGGAAAATTATACGTTTTGCTTCAATGGTAATATCGCGACTAAGCTTCACAATTCGTTCATATCGATCATGCTTGTCATCCAGCTCCCGCGCGTATTCCTGGAATACTTTAACAACAGGATTTGATTCCTCATTCAAATTAGCAGTCGGAGCATTTTTATTTCTTTGCTGATTTCGTCGGTTGTTCTGCCGATATCGTGAATTCTGAGACATTTTATATGTTACCACGTTTATATCGTCTGTTGAATTAAGTCAGGAAAAGCTTTATTAAAATCGCAATTCTTTATAAGTGCACAAATATAAAATTAATAATTTCTAATACTGAAACTCAAATGCCAGAGATAAACAAATGCACTTACATTAATCGATTTTTCAATTATCAGAAAATTGGTGCTTAAGACCGTTTTCACACGGGCAACTTTTGTCGCGGCAATTCTTAGTTTTATAGGAGAGGGGGCGACCAAGGGAAGCGAGAGAGAGAGAAATTCTCCTCTCTTCGTCGCCCCCTCTCCTATAAAACTAAGAATTGCCGCGACAAAAGTTGCCCGTGTGAAAACGGTCTAATCGATGTAAGATTTAAAGCTGGCGCCATAACAAGACATGCAGACAATAATCATTGCTACTACCATATTTATTGCCAGGTATAAATATTATAAATACTATCCTGATGATAACTCTAGATTTTATATTTTTAAATAATAAACAATAATATAGTTACTAGTATTATAGTAGATTAATGCGAAATTTCAGATCCACGAATCGATATATGTTCACACAATCCAATTAATGCTCAAGTTTACGCATACGCTTACAATCGGTTTGGAGTTTTACCATTACGAATTTTCTATGGCTCAGCTCAGCTGTAGATACTGTCAAAATTGATGATTATACCGACATTCGTGGCAAAGAGATTTGTTTACTTTTTGTATGTGTTCGATTAAAGAATAAATTAAAGAATAAATAATAATTTCTTCTATATTGTTTAGTAAACTATCTTAAAGTAATGCAAGATCAAAACAAAACCTTTGCAAGAATTGATGGAAACAAAAACTCGGCGGCTTTGTGTTTTGACAAAAATGATTTCATGAAGGTTTGTGCTTATATTAATTGCATACATATATTTATGTACATATATATATAAATTTATTGTTTTCATCAGGGAAACTTTTCCGTCGATGAATTTTTGCATAAAAATCGAAATGCACCAAGTCTGGAACAGTTGCGCGATGACTTGGGAATATATTTGAAAGATTTGCGGGCCTCTATGATTGATCTCATTAACGAAGACTATGCCGACTTTGTGAGTTTGTCAGCAAACCTAGTTGGGTTAGATCAATCCATTGCAGATATAGAAAATCCTTTGCTTCAGTTTCGTAAAGAAGTCGAAAATATTCGTGCTTTACTCCAAGAATGTGCTTCAGAAGTGCGTCATAATTTGGAGAAAAAGCAACAATTTCGTGTGCAAAAGCGAAATTTGCAATGTTATCAGAAAGTGGAAGGAACCTTGCAAAAGCTTGAAAGCTTATTAGAACATCAGCTAAAAGAAAACCTTAAACCAATTGATTTGGAGCGTGCAGCACTTGAATTAATACAATTGCAATTTAATCAAAAGTTTTGTTGGGATCTATTAAAGGATGAGCAGAAAAAACATTCCGAAAGATTGCAAAATGAAGTTTTCGCTAAATTGCGCATATTTTTTAATGATGCTCTGAAAAGTTCAAATAGCACCTGCTCGGAACTTTTGGAGCGCTGTTTAAGAATTTATATAACACTTGATGCTTGTCCAATGGCAGAACAAGTCTTTCGTGAAGACATCGTTGCACCTTATATGAGTGCTAATATTTCGGAACATTGCCTGCAAAACTCTCCACAAGGTTTATCAGGGATATACGGAAAGATTTTAAATTTTATATCACTCCACATGACCGATTTGCTACGCTTGACACACTACACAGACAAACTTAGCGGTTTTAATTTTTTAGTCAATAGCTTTTGGGTGGATGTAGAAATGCGTTTGGAAACTCATATGACATCGATCTTTGCACCCGGTAATTCCGACGTTTTCTACAGGAAATATAAGTGTACACGTGACTTTTTGTCAAAGATTGAAGAGCTCTTGGCGAATGACAATTCGGTGCGGGATTTCAAGCAACACAAACAAACGATAAGCTTCCAATCGCGGTGGAATCTACCAGTTTATTTCCAAATATGTTTTCAGGTAGGAAAAAGTAGTGATACAACTCTCCCATAACATTATGCATAGAATTTGTATAACATTGCAGGAGATAGCTGGCGAGTTTGAAACGGCGCTGGTACCTTTGTTACATGCAGATATGATGATTTCTAAATCAAAAGTTGTAAATGTTGGCTATCAATTGGCCGCATTTAATAGCGCATCTAAAGCTATAGAACATTGTTGGAAAGAAGGTGTCTATCTCTCTGAGATTTTTCCAAAATTTTACAAACTAAGTGTCCAAATTTTACTACGACTTTCTCGGTGGATCTCCGATGTTTTACAGCTCATTACAAAAATCAGTTCAAAAAACGTGAACAACTTGGAGGGACCTACTCAAATCAACAAAACGAATGTACTAATCGCATTGTATGCAGATGTACAGGTGCTTATCGGACAATTGCCTCAAATGCAGCGACACATTGCAATAAATATGCCGCAGGAGTTACAAAGTGATGCAGACTTTTGTAGTATTATTGCAAAATCAATCGCCGATGTGCGGGGAACACTTGAAAGCCATCTCGGTACGGTTGAAGCTGCAATAGTGGACATTTTAATATCTGAAAGTGGCATAGAAAGTGTGCGTCAAGTTAAAGAGTTGCCGCGTTTGTATCGGAAAACCAATCGGGATATACCTGCAAAGTCATCGCCATACATTGAACAGATGCTACGTTCATTGAAAGCATTTCAAAACGAACAAAGTTCACAACTGGGAAATGTTATTGCCACCAATGTTTTATTAAAAGTATGCTCAAAAATAACAACAGAGTAAGTAAATTTTACAATATAAATTATTACCAAGTTTCTTATTAGAAGAGAGCTAATTGTTCTTTATTCCTTCTCTGTTTAGTTATTACGTTGCCGTCAAGGATGTACTCACATCTGTGCAAAAAACAGAGGAATCACTACGTCGTTTACGCAATCTTAAGAGCGGCGCTACAGCAGCACTAACGACCGGCGCAACAACGATGTCGGACGATGATAAAATACGATTGCAACTACACGTAGATGTCATTGCATGGACGGGGGAATTGGCCAAAATGGGTCTAATGCCTTCGCAAGTGGAAGACTTGCTCGAATTGAATAATATTGTCGAAGCAAACTCGAAATTGAAAGAAACCAAAGATAATCAATAAGAACAGCAAATTTGTTTAATTTTGATAAATACAGAATTTACTGAGCATGCAATATTTAACACTAAATATTTAATTGACAATTTGTATTTATATTTTACAAACGTTCTGTTAATTATACTTCCACTTGAAATCAATGCCTGGTACGCACTTCTAATTGTTAGGCACTGTTTATTATTGTCATAGTATTTATCAATTATATGTGGTGTGCAGTGACAATTATAGAAAATAATATGCTTTAGTATTTAATTTATGCTATCAAAAAATATAAAAAATCTGTATTATATTTAATATCGTAATTTGTAAATAAATGCATCATTTCATTTTATATACTTTTGGTGTTGAGATTTACGCAAACATTATTAAGTATACTTACTTTCATATATGTTTGTTACACGGTTTGTAAATTCAATACGCAAAAAAATTGATTAAAAAATTATAAAACATCAAATTGTTACACATAAATAATGCAATCAGGCATTATTCGCCACGAACTTTAAAACTTATTGTACACAATTATATATTTTTATAACTTCAACTCTTCGGTATCGGGAAGTTTTTGGAAGAATGAGTTCACGCGTTCCTCAGTCACCGCTTCCAAGGTGGATGGATTCCATTTGGGCTTTTGATCCTTGTCAATAAGTAAAGCGCGTACTCCCTCTTTAAAGTCACTGTCTTCCAAATGACGAACAACCATGCGGTACTCCATTTTCAAGCATTGTGGTAGCAGAAGTTTGGAGCCCAGCTCAAGCTCGCGAAAAGTAACTTTTAAGGAGAGTGGCGAGACTCTTTGAAGCATCTATTCAAAAAAAGATGATAACGTATTAATATTTATTTAAATATATTACATATATATACATCCTATATATATCACATTGTCCTTACTTCAAGAGTTTTATTTGCCCATTCGCTTCCATCTCCTTTCAGATTTTCAACGATTTCCTCAACAGAGTTAGCAGTGAAACATTTGTTAATTTTATCCAATACACCTTGCAGAACGAAGTCTTTGTTTGTGGGTGCATTATATTTATCAAGAATATCTTGAACAGTATCGGCATCCTTACAATTAAGCAGATCGGTTTGTAAATCCCCTAACTTTGAGCTTTCACAATAATGTGTTGCTAAACCAGCCTTTAATACATCATCCCCCCTTAGTCGAAAACCAGTTAGACCAAGGAACAGACCCAATTTTCCTGGCAAGCGTGATAGAAAGTAAGAACCACCAACATCTGGGAAGAGGCCAATGGCTGTTTCGGGCATTGCCAATAGTGTACGTTCGGTGGCTACACGATATTTCCCATGGATCGAGAGACCGACACCACCGCCCATTGTAATGCCGTCGATAATGGCAATGTAAGGTATAATATAATTTCCGATTAGCGCATTTGTAGAATATTCTTCACGGAAGAAAGCTTTTGATTCCTCGGTGGGTCCGGCTTCGACTATGGATCGAACATCCCCACCAGCGCAGAAGGCTTTGTCACCAGCACCTTTTATTATTACCATCGATTTGGTCAGTTCACATTTCTTCAAGTGCTTGTAGACTTTTCGTACCATATCCAAGTTGATTGCATTCAAAGCATTTGGCCGATTGAGAATAATCATACCCTTGTCGGAGGACTCAGTCGCTATAACATAGGAGGACATATTGCGTTTATCCATGGGAGAGGACGTGAGAGAAGCGCTTAAATGCACTTTTGAAAGTAGTGGGGCGGTGCAGGTACGATGACCAAAGGCGTATATTATTCGATGTATTGGGTGCATCTGACAAAAGACATTACTTAATATTGGATATATTCAGATACTAAAGTACGCTACCAAAAAAGTACATAGATTATATAAAAGTCATCAACTGATTCTCACAGATCGAGGTATCTACCGAGTTTGATTATAATCGTATATGTATTTTTTTAGCAACATTTGAATTAACATTAAATAATTACGGTCAAATTCCAATTATTGCACAACTGTATTCAAAGCGCACTAATCCGGATAGTTTTAAGAAAATTTCTAGCTTAGGATTTTTCATGATTTTATTTTTAAATGTGTCATAATAAGTCTTGGAATTTAGATGTTTTAATTAATCATAATTTCTTGTGTTACGGGCTAAGGTATGTGACAGATTCCGAGTAGTTGTGGTTTTGATTCAAAGTTCACAAAATAGATAAAGTTATTTTTAGCATCAAACCAGATAAATACGCCTTGTTTTTCCATATTCTTGAAATTAAATAAGGACTTCAAATTACTTTTACTTTATTGCATGTATAAATATTACTCGAAAGTTAATACAGAATTAGAGCATAATTAAGCTAAGGTTCGCCAAAAATGTCGCATTTATATACCGGAGCGACTTTGATGTGCCTGCCAAGCATGTGACTTAACGTAAATTTGATACTGGGTTGAATATTTTGTTTTATTTACTCAACCAATAATAGGATCAAAGCTAATTCGCCAACTTTAAAACGTGATTAAATTAAAATTAATCAGGAAATGCGACACCCCGAGTATATTCACATGAGTAGTACTGCATTACAGAGCTATTCTATATGATTTTAAGAATAGAATTAGATTAATTTTACACACACATATACATATAGGTGCAATCACAGCTTAACACAAGAATCTTAAATTTTTTATACACACGTTGCGCACTTTAATCAAACTACTTCCAAATGCTTGATTATAAACTCATGCATTTTTATGAATGATTTAAAATTAATACATATAATTCACTAATTTATGCGACCCCAACCAACTTACGATTCTTAAATCCCCTGCGTAGGTAAATATAGGTAGTTGCTTTTAGTTGCGCAATCAAAAACTGTTGTTCTTATATTACTCGTGAACACTATATCACTTCACTTATGTTAATGTGTTCTATGGTCGTTTATCACATTACACTTTCTCACCGGTTCTGTTTTGATTATTATTTCTTTTTGTTGTCTTTCGCCACAGTGTGTGCAATATGAAAGAAATAAAGAAGTTCGTGTCTTATGATTAATTTACATATACGTAAAAATTAGACCCTATTTATGATAAATGTGCATTTATATAAATATAATTTGGGAAACAATAGGAAGAGGTCATTAATTATATTTCGATCTCATTAAGAATTTTCTTACGAAGTCAACATGTCTCCCATTCTTAGGTTGCATCAAAATCAAATTGAAAATTTAATCGGTGGAATTGGTTAGTAAATTTACCTATATATCACTATATATAGTGGTTGTTTTGCGACGTTGGAATGTGTAAAACAATAAAAATAATTATAAATTTTTGCTCTACTTATCGATCAAAATATGGTTAGATCGCCGATAGAAAATCCGTCCGGGAATTTGAACCGTCTATCGTGCCAATTGAATGCAATTAATTGTAACAACTAAGCTGTTTTCACAGGGTCCAATTATAGTTGATTTATATTTTCCATAAACTTTCCCTAGTTCTCTAGAACTGATATTTTTTGCAAGTTCTATTGTAAAAAGCATAATCGTACAATTATTGAGAAGTAGTATAGAAATTATTTGCATACTGCAATACTGGGATGGCATCTAGGAACCAGCTTCTGGTTCCATTTGTTCGAACTTCTTTATATTACAAATTTGTTTAGAATGGATGATAGATTTAACTGAAAAACTTCCGACCGCTATTAGGAAATAACTGATGTTGATATTTCTGCTGGAATTTGCATGTCATACTAAAATAAATCTTTCATGTTGTTTTCAAAAAGAATGCGATACCATTTATTTCAAATATAACACAAATTCTTGGATGTTATCCAGTTTCGCTTCATTTATATCGTATTGTTTTTGTTTACATTTTGACTACACACAAAGTCCTTAGACCTTATAACCTACCAAGTGACGTTTGCCAATACATTCACCAATATAAAACCAAAAGATAACCTCGGCAGTGATAAGTGTGTTTAACCATGCCTCCTTCACTGTCAGGTTTTTGTACGCACCAGTGCGGGCACCATTAACGAGGCGACCAATTCCTTGACGAATAGCTGGAATATCACCTGGAGTGGGTGGTGTTAGCTCCACTTTTGCGTACTTAAGAAAAGTTTCAAGTTGTGGTCTAGCTTGTACCAGCAGTTCTGCAACATTATATAATACAATACAATACATATTACGAAATTTTCATACAAATTTTAAATACGTACTGTTTACCAAGGTGGATCCTTTTGTTGCAATGCTCGCCATTTTTTTTAATTTGCGCTACGGTACTTTGCACTACAGTAAATAAAGAATAATTACTTTTTCAGAATTAATAGTGGTAGCGGCAGAAGACAAAATCTAAGTCTTGTGGAAAAAATTAGCTAAACGTCAAAAACTGCCACAAGGTGGAATGTATTTGGGCTGAAAATGTGGAACATAACCGTGTATTTTATTCGTATCATTATACCGGGTATAACTCGGTTCTTAACAGTGATGGCTCAAATTGTATTCCACTTAGAAAAACTTTGTATTCGATTAAGAAATATACGGCCCTATTCCCGTTGTCGTTGTCGTTTTAATAGTCGTTTCTAAGTCGTTGTCGTTTTTATCGTCGTTTCGTTCCTAAATTGGTATTCTTGAAGTATATCGTAACGCCTAAGAAAAGTTATCGAAATTTGTCTACATATTTTATATAGTATACTTTAAGGAGCTCTTTTCCCATATAAAAATTTCTTTCTTATGCAACGAGACACATTTTTAAAGCAGTCCTTAATGGATTTTATACTATTCTATATTGACTCTAAACAACGTTATCACTGTAATTATTGTACTTAAGTACAACAATGTTAGTCTTCCATTTTTATTTGATTTTTTAAAAGAAGTAGTGGTGACATCTGCGTCCTCCAAACTTTTTTCTAAAATATGTTATACTTCCAGCGTCTCATGCTCCTTGCTTCTGGCTAATCCGACTACTCTAACTAGAGGTCCAGCCAAAGGAGACATGGGTATCTGTTTATTAACTCCTCCTCTTGTTGGAGTACTATTTTTTTCTTCGTTTTGAATTTTGAGATCTTTCATATCTTAAATATATTCTTAGATATAAAAATGCAATTTTATTAATGCCAACAATAGCGACGACGAGAGATGGCGGTGGAATGGATTTATTTATTTTTTTTTTTTGAGAAAAAAATATCCCTCCCAAAAAATTGAAATTTAAAGGATTTATCCCTTTTCTAAAGTCTTTGGTATTTCAGAAATTAAAATTTCAAACTGTTTCCGATTTTGAATTTTCATCTTCACTTCAAATATTCCTTCAAACAACCGCGTCGTTTCTATGTCGCTCACAATTATAGCAACGACAAAAAACGACTGTTTCTATGTCGTTTCAATAGTCGTTTCAAATTGGGGAATCTCAATTTATTTTCGATAAATGTCGTTAACGCCAACAGGAATGCCAAATAGGCGTTCTTAAGTCGTTTTAAAACGATAACGACAACGGGAATAGGGGCGATAGGTTTAAAACTCTTTTCTTTAGCTGTTAAATAAATTGGTATTAAATATTATAGCATTTTAAAATCATCAGACTGATGAAAAGTAAATTATACATAGTTTCTAAATCACATATTAGGTATACTAGTTTGGCCTTGGTAAATTTTAGTCGGAATGGAACCGGATATATGTATAGTCGGAAACTTTTACATCAGCAGAATTCTTGAATTGCTCGAGTTTAACGAAGAGTAACACTTCTTAGACGATTTTATAGTGCCACTTTTTCGTACTTAAGAATCCGAGTTTGGTTTTAGGTAGTGATAGTCACACAAAATACCTAGTTTTACAAATATTTCAATATTTTATTAAGTCAATTTAGGCATAAAATACTATGTCCTCTACGTATAATACACAATAATATTTATTTATTTCTATTATATGTCATAAATCGCAAAGAATTTGCTCATTCAATGTGCGGCTTCAAAATTTTTTCATTCTTCTTCACAGGCTCAGTTGTTTTTTTAAACGATGAAATTGCTTTCTCTTCTTCGTTTAGTTTTTTAATAAGGAAATACATTTCTGCAACACCAATTACAAGTGCACATGATATTCCTAATACTAAACGCAGACCGAACTCTATGCCACCAAAAATAAGTTCCAATCCTAAAAAGCCGAATACAAAACCAGCCGCGACCGAAAATATAAATTGTAATACTGCAATCATTTGACTATTCATAGCCTTAACTGTAAAATAAATATACAAATTAATGTGTGTAATGATTAATTATTGAAATTAATAATGATATAATGATTAAATATGAAATTAATAAATGATTAATAATTGAAATTATGACGTGGATAACATACCCTGATAGGCTATGGTGTCCTCGGGTACATATTTTAGAGTTGCATCTACGTTTTTTGTCATGTCTAGGTACTCCCTATTTTGTTGTTGCTCACGTAATCGCTGACAGCGCGCTTCGAGCTCTGGATTCCTTTCAATTACTTCATTCATAGGCAAATGCAAGCAACAATTTTCAATTAGATCACTTAAATAAATATCCAATCCTTTCTTTTCACGTAGTTGCTTTAACCACGACTTGAGCCAACGAAGATCAGATAAATATAAAAACTCTCCTCCTGCGTTTAATTCAGTCTCTTTGTCGCCGCTATTGTGATTTGCTTTTGGAGGATTGGCTTTCGGTGCATCTTCATCTAAGAGTTCTTCAACTTGTCGGAGTAATTTCAAATCAATTTCTTCCTTTTTTATGGAATCTGAGCCAAGCAACTCAATACCACTCTCAATATGAAAACCATTTGTTTTCAAAACTTTTTTTAAATTTTCGGGAATTTCAGTGATGATATCTTTATGTTCCTCAATGAGTTGCAAGAGTTTCCGAGACGGTTGTACTCGAACGCGGGTATCAGCAATACTTATCTTTGTCATTTTGTCACTGTAACAGCAACTTTATTTAGGAATGTTCAATTTCACTTGTAAATCTGAATAAAGTTCATCTATTTCTTCCTCCTTTTCTTCAAATGAGTTCTTGACTCGTTCGTATTTGTGTTCCAATTCTATAAGGAAATTCGTTCTCTTCTGTTCACGATCTTTACGAGACTGGGTTAAAGATTGGTAAGGCTATAAAAATTGCAAAGTATTAATACATAATGTTAGCTTTATGTCAGAGAAGCTGCTGCTCTAACCTGTCTCTGTGATTCCACCTTGGTGAGGAAGCCTTCAACACCAATTAACAAATTATTAACTTCTCGATTTAAATCCTCTAAATGTGTTGTACTAAGAACCATGCACCGTTCATGTAGGTCGTACTTCACGTCGCCTATAATTTCAGTAACTTTGAACAGCGTTTCCACCTCCACTTCGTTACGTTTCAACTCAAACTCATTCAGAAAATTGTTTATTTCCCCATTTACGAAGGCTCGGTGATCCAAAATTCGTTGCTCGGCAGTGGATAAATCTAGGTGAAAAGGTATTGCTAGATTACATTACAAAAATTAAATATTATTAACCAACCTCGTCCCAACTGGCTTAACATTTTCTTTGTCACATGAGATTAGTAAACTTATATGACAGGGTTGTATTTTCATTGTAATCGGGGTATTCACTATGTGTTTAAATACAATTTGGGTTAATGTTAACTTCTTTGAATGAAATAATGTGCTCCAAAATGCAAAATCCAATCCTATAAAGATACAAAGTAAAATACTACTCTCAAAATATATGTTTTTAGAGTTGGTCAGAAGAGCTGATTGTATAGTCTATGTATATAATATTAAATTTATTTCCCATCTATCTACTAATGGACGCTTAGAATCATAATAAGGGAAAAGTTAACATTGCTCTAAATAGGTCCAAAAGGATTATTGCAAGAAAAAGGAAAAAATGGGAATAAAAGCTTCGTAGCTTGAAAAGTAAAGATGGGCGATATCCCGTATATTGAGTATCGACTTTTGTTATTCTGTAGCTTTCAAATTTATGGCAACGCTTCTAAAAGTCACGTACTCACTCGAATATTAACCAACAGATGTCAATTTTTCTCTGGCAGTAACAAACAGCGGTACTAAAGTAATAAAGCAAAAATTGCAGGAATTATTCTACTAAATAAATGTAAAATCTGAGTGTTTCTGCAAATATTAGAGGAAAACTATAAACGAAAGTAAAATTTACGTCAATAAAATGAGTGAAGAATTCAAACTGCCAAAACGTTCTCGAAAAAGGCTTCGTGAGGTAAAGCGTAGGGCACGTCCGGAGTTGGGGGACAAAGAAGCATGGTCCGCCTTACGATATTACGAGAGATTCCAAGATTTTCAAAAATTCGAAGATAATGTTGAACGCATTAAGGAGTCCGACGTCAGTTCCGAGGAGTTTATAGAGCGTTACGAAAAACCTTATCTTCCAGTAGTAATTGAGTGCTGCCAAGAAGGGTGGCCAGCAGAAGAAAAATGGACAGTATCACGACTTGCAAAGAAATATCGGAATCAAAAATTTAAATGTGGAGAAGACAACGAGGGTTACAGCGTTAAAATGAAAATGAAATACTATGTTGAATATATGCGGTCTACTCTCGATGATAGTCCCTTATACATATTTGATAGTAGCTTCGGTGAACATCATCGTCGTCGTAAATTGCTTGATGACTATACGGTACCGAAGTATTTCCGCGATGATTTGTTTAAACATTGTGGAGAAGATCGTCGTCCACCATACCGTTGGTTTGTAATGGGGCCGGAACGATCTGGTACTGGTATACACATAGATCCATTGGGAACAAGCGCTTGGAACGCACTTCTTAGAGGCCATAAACGTTGGTGCCTATTTCCAACTCAAACTCCTAAAGAACTGTTAAAAGTACCTAGCGCCGTGGGCGGAAAACAACGCGATGAGGCAATAACTTGGTTCAACACAATTTACCCACGAACTAAACAACCAGACTGGCCAGCAGATTTTCGTCCCCTCGAAATATTACAAAAACCGGGTGAAACTGTATTTGTGCCAGGCGGGTGGTGGCATGTGGTGCTGAATCTAGATGAAACGATTGCCATCACTCAAAACTTTTGCAGTCGCACAAATTTCCCGATAGTTTGGCACAAAAGTATACGCGGTCGACCAAAATTATCACGCAAATGGTTACGTGTTTTGCAAGAAAAAGAACCTGAATTAGCAAAACTTGCAGAGAGTATTAATGTAGAACAGAGTACTGGCTTTGCTTCGGATAGTTCCAGCAACTCAAGTTCATCATCCAGTTCCTCATCATCATCATCCGAAAACGAAGGTAATGACAGCGAAAGTGGCAGCTCCAATACGGATAGTGGACAAGAAAGTTTAACGGCTAAGAAAAAGAAAAAGAGACGCTTGGGAGGTGGTATGGCATCCAGCTCTTGATGTCGGCTGCGCTGTAGTGAAGGAAATGTAATGATAAGCGCAGAGGTGCAATACACTCCCTATGATAGTGTTCACCAATCTAAAGAAGAAGGCAAATTTAAATTAGGTGAAAATAAAAGCTTGACTAGAATGCTCCGAATGCGTTTGAAAACGCTACTGCACTGCAAGAGTTAACATTTTATATCCACGCACTTCAAGCCCAACATTAATTAAACTCATTAAATCAAACGATCCAACATTTCAGTTTAGCTAAATATATTTATGTAAGAATTCTAAACAATATTTAACGCGGATCTGATTTATTTTAAGCGACTGTATACTTTTTAATTTGTTTAGTGACACTAAGTAGTAACAGTAAAATATATAGCGTTTCCAGTTTGAACTTTAAAAATCATATTGAAACATTACAACAAATAAATGGTATTAAAAAACTATAAAAAATATTCTTTCTTTTTGTTTTTCGAGGAGTGCTTACTCCGGGTAGGACTCATGTTGGTGGTGGATGGTGAGATAATATGAAGTTTTGTCACTTATTTGCGTTTATGAAGTGTGTCTTGATTTTTATCCATGAGGTTTTAAGTTATCTCCAAGATATTGTATTTTTTATAAATTTATTTAATCATATAGTGATGTATGCCAGGACAACAAAACCGTCAAGAAATGTACAAAATAAGCAAGCAGACATTCACCCACCACTTCAATAAAAACAGCAAGTCATGTACATACATTTTATAAAATTGTTTATTTGGAAATTCTAAACAAATATTAGACAAATTGCAGCTAACTTAGAGCGAAAGGTTGGAAATGATATTGAAATGTTTGAATATCCGTTTGTGTTACCCTTTAAAATTAAAATATACATACTACCCACAATGCTTATAGGATGTTTTTTGTGTTGTGTTTCATTACTTTTACTTAATGATTCAGACTGCGCTTAATTTTAACTTTACCGTTACCCTCGCATTATTTTGCATTGTTTTTTGTTTTTTCTGTTTTGCATCCACATCTGGTTTAGACTCTGATTTTGTTGGGTTATAGTTATTTTTGTAATAATTTCTCTATTTGAAGTATTAATATGAAATCATTGTGGCACTTCTAATTCGTGTTATGATGCCATTGCAAGATTTTCCGATTTTATTGACTTGTTGGTTGGCGATTTTGTATGTATAAAGTTGCCAAAATAGCTTGTATCCGACTTGTTTTGAATTGAAAATTAAAAATCAGCTTTTAATCAATGTACTGCGCTAACCAACGGAAACCTTCGCCATAACCCTGTCGCTTCAGTACAGAAGACATGAATAACTCCAGTGGGCGTCCTGGAAGCTCCGAACGTTGCACTTTACCCTAAAATATAAGAGATTTCCAAATATATTATTCACAGCTATTAAGATATTTATAATATTATTTATGTTAAGTACCTTGCCGGTTGTCAACTGATAGAGACCGAAAACATTTCTAAGTTCGTCTTCGCTTGCGGCACCTGGTTTATCGATTTTGTTACCCAAAATTAACACGGGACAGTTTGACAGCGCTTCATCTGTTAACAATGAGTCCAATTCGATTTTGCTCTCTTGGAAACGACCTCGGTCCCAAGCGTCTATCAAGAAGACGATAGCATCCACTGCGGGGAAGTAGTCCTTCCAAACGCGACGCGCTATATAAATATAAAGATAGGAATATTTACTATATACCTTCGACATATATATTCATTTACATTAATAATTACTATTGTCATAGCATCTTGGTATCAATGTTTTGTATTATATTACTTTACAAACAATTGAAAATCAGTTCTTTAAGTTATTTTATATACGACCAATACGTAAAGTAGTATATAATTCTAAAGCAAACACTGTAATTGTATGTGGAACAGCACTATGAATATATTATATTTTGAAAATACTTATAAACATGATGCAGTCGCACATTTTCATTTTGCCTGCAATAGTACAACTATTCACAAGTTGTTATCAATTTATTTTCCTACAACGCGATGTAGTGTTTTATCTGCATACTAAGCATTTACAATCTTACAAATACTATATGCCCGATCATTGTCAAGTTTGATGGGAAGATACATATACCAAAGTGCTTACGAATTTATTATTATCTTAAATACTTGAGCACAATGATAGTGTATATTTTCACCAGAGTTCAGGAAATAACAAAAATTTACATATATGTATGTATGTATATGTTTCAAAGCTAATAATAATACTATATATACAGTCATATAACATATAGCACATATCATAACCAATTTGGATGGTACAAACTTTAAACTATATTTTGTGAGAAAAATTCCTTTTCAAATCGAAAAGTGTGCATTAGCTGTTGCGTAATAATAATATACGTATACTACGTACTATTTTGTGCATAATAATAGCTACGAAAATGTGATAACCGATCAAAGCATCAGAATATTTTTTTTACATTTTGACTGTACCGTTTGGTTTTCATGAATGTTGATATAAAATTTTTACTATAATAATTTGTTGATAGACTTCGGCAATGTTTATTATTGTTTTTTGTTTTAATTTAAAATTTTCACTAATATTTAATATAAAAATCATCTAACTTACCTTGAGTGTGTCCTCCCAAATCGAATGTGGTAAAGCGCATGTTGCCAATTGACAATTCTTCTGACGCTATATAATTAATCAGGAAATGAAAGACTATTTACAACAAAATTTTATTATTTGCTTACTAGGATGCAGTGTTGGTACATGCTGTGCCAGTTTATCGTCTTTGAGCATATGCAATAATGTGGTTTTGCCGGCATTATCCAGACCAAGGAACAAGAGCTTGCCGGATTTCTTCCACAGACCTGGCAAAAATTACATGAAATTTAGCTTGTGTCTTTAGATAAACAAAAGTATAGACATATTACACATAAAATATATAATATCTTGACGTATGCATTGTTGTTATCTTTTAAATAACAATCATTTAATTAATCATTAAAGTTCTATCAATAAGATTGACCCATATATGGTTTTACCTACATATATTTATTATTTTCATATAATATATTATTGCTGTGTAATCGGAATACAGGCCAAATTTGCATTTGTGACTGTCAATGCAAACAAACGCACTTATTTTATAATTTACAAATACAAATACAAATATCAGTATATAATATAAAATCGTGCAGTTTGCTTTGCCAAATTTAAAAAAATCATACTAATTAGGTTTTCTACATATTTTATAATTGATGTTAAATATTTACCCAAGTATCCCAAAACACCAGTGAACCAATCCCAAATGAACATTTTGCTCTTTATTGGTGTGTAGTTATCTGTAAATATAATAAAACATGTACTTATATTTCAATAACTATAATAAATAATACAAAAACAAAAGTAAAATATTTTTTTATATAACAATATTTTATAATTATGTACCCTGGTAAATTATTCAAAGAAACAGACCTACATATTGGCCCCATCTACGCCTTATTTAGCACAATTTGTGGCCTTGACATGAAATAAATTTTTACGAAAAATTTCGTACAGAAAATCATGTCTAATTGTGCTGGTAAGAAGCAGCAGTAAATGGTATAGAAGCAACTTTCAAACAATGGGACAAGGTCGCATACATAGCACCGATTTCTGTGTATGTGGAACTTTCTTCACATTAACAATGACTTTTGGTCGTTAACATTTCACCTAGGAAGTTGTAATATTAACCCTTGTTCCCATCTCTTGACCAAGTGAATTTGCATGAAAACTATGTATTGGCGAACCGTACATTTTAGCAAGTAGAAGTAGTTTTTTTTATATGCATCACAATGGAAGTAGTTTAACTAGGTGCGACCAATGATTGAGATACAAATCATATCACGCCAGCTTAAATAAGACGACTCGTGTTAACATTACACTTCACTTTTGCTTTACACACCACACCTAATGGCGATTGTATCACTACGAATATTTACCTTATAAATAATTTACAATAAAATTATAAAATTTCAAGGAAATATTGAAACTTTTAATTTATTCTCGCCTTTTCCCGTGTTTCAGCGATTTCTTTTACACTAAAAAAGAAAGACGAAGGCGATGACAACGGCGACGATAGTGGACAAAAGAATAGCCAACGACAGAGGAGACAGCGACAACGACACGACAGCAAAGCAAAATCCAATTCAAAACTTTTTTCCTCGTGTGCGTTTTGAACTTGCTTTGCCTTCTGAAATGCAGAGAATGTCAAATTAAATAGTTGAAATTTTGCTTTTCGCCCTTCTTTCATTTTTCTATCAACTATAGTGTTGTCTCGCTTTTTCCCATACAGTTCTAACGTAAACAATATTGTCATTTATTGTGATTTCCAAGTTAGTACATCGCTTGTACACACTCTTCGATGAAAGTAAATGATAGTTGTGGTATTCATAATCCATCTTATAAGAGCCAAGATATTTTTTCGGAAACAAATCATACAATAATTTTTAATTCCAATTTAAATACAAATTTTTCCGTAAAGACAGCGAAAAGTTATTCATTACTTTAAATATCTGCAGATTTGACAAAAAACAAAAAATGCCATAAATATGTATACATCATTTGTTATATTACAAAGTACATATTATAAAGAATATGCATAAAAACCAAACCCCAAATTAATTTTATTTGCAATGTGTGTGTAAACTTACTCTAAATAAACAAATATTGCAATATTTGCTGGTTGGTATTTATTTATAAATAGCTCAGCCCCAAATCAATGCATTCAAAGCGCCATCTATTGTGTGTTAGTCAAAGTACATACGATTTAATTTTATTTGACCACTATTGCAAACTGTTTTCGAGGTTTCAAGGAAATTATTTAGCATTATTAAGATTTGCAACCTGTTACCATTTCTTATTCGCCAGCTATATACACCAAAAATGCACATAATTCTCTCCTCTCTTTGAAGTGGTTTTTAGCACAATCAAATAAGAATCCAATTTAGTAGTGTTTTGGTTTTTATTAATAATATTAAAATCATAAATTGTTTAAGTAATCGCATAATAATCTATAATTGCATATATGTATATGTATGAATATGAATCTTGATATGCCATGTCTACAAACATTATACATTAAAACGGGCCATAGCCTGCAGAACGATTTCTTCAACCTGTATATTGAAAAATGAAAAGTAATAAAACATTAATTTTGAATTTTATTAACTTGTTAAGCACTTGAAGTATTTTACCTGCACATAATCTGGCGTCTCCAATGCATAAATAACCGCTTGAGCTACATCATTGGCCTGCAGTTTTGGCATATCGGCAATAGCTCGAGAATAAACGTTCAACATATCAGTATCTACCATGCCTGGACTAATGCTCTGTATAAATAGGAAGAACAAATTAATGAATAACAAATGAAATAATGCTAAATATTATATACAGATTATGTTATAATTATAATGTTAATTTTCAATTGTTTATAGCCGCTTTAAGATTATGCCCTAAAAGAGTTATTATTGAAACTATGTACGGTGTTAACATCCGAGGTCCCTTAAACATTGCCAACGGCGAATACCGCAGACGATGGAATGATGAACATAGACATAGTCCAGCGAATAAAAAGACAGCGGCTACGCTGGCTAGGTCATGTTGTTCGAATGGATGAAAGTGTTCCAGCTCTGAAAGTATTCGATGCAGTACCCGCTGGTGGAAGCCGAGGAAGAGGGAGACCTCCACTCCGATGGAAGGGACCAGGTGGAGAGGGACCTGGCTTCGCTTGGTATAACTAATTGGCGCCAAACTGCCAAAAGGAGAGATGCGTGGCGCGCTGTTGTGGACTCGGCTATAACCGCGTAAGCGGTGTCTACGCCAATCAAGAAGAAAAAGAAGAAGCTATATACATATAAGATCGCATATACTCACCGTTAATTTAATATTTAACTTGAGAAAATGTATCTCCTGACGGACGGTTTGACATAGTGCCGTTAAAGCATGCTTCGTTGCAGGATAAACGCTAAATAACGGCACTGGCACTTCCGGTATGCGATGGCCGAGGATGCTGGGTCAATGCGAATGAAAGAAATTAGTAAAACAGGTGTAATTACACTTCTGTGGCGATACTTTGGGGGACAATTTGAATTGTGCTGACGAACTTACACGATATACCATCCAGTAAGCGACGAAATTATTACCTGTTCATAATTATAATGTGGCCCTTCAATTTACTCGCACGTATTTGCTTCAATCCCTCACGCAGGCAAATGGAAGTAGCTACCACATTAAGCTCGAACAATTCTCTCATATCCTTGCCACTGGATTCTTTGAGGAACACAATATTAAGTGCTTGCACCGGAACGTCTAAATGACTTATTACCTGATATAAAATTCGCCTTCAACATGCCTGCATTGCATACCAGTATTGTAATTGGTGGGAAATTCTCTTGTACATATTTGAAAGCGGCTGTGATGCATTCCTCGTTGCTCAGATCACAGTGGCGGCCATGAATTTTGCCGCGTCCTGTCACTTGTTTATTCAAATCCTTGAATAGAAGTGAAGAAGTTAGTCTATGAAATTGCGCTACTATGGTAAAAGAAAACTTTGGAAGACCAAAGTAGAAAATGCGGCTTTTATAGTGCCAGTGTTGAACTGAACTCTTCCCTTTACTCAACTCTTCATATGCGTACCTCGATCAAATCGGAGCGTCGTGCCAATCCCACAACGGTTATGCCTTTGTTAGCTAAGAGCACTGCAACTTGTGCGCCAATGCCAACAGATGCGCCGGTCACAAGTGCCACTTGTTGCACACACTCTGCTGCTGCAGCTGACATTTTCAGTAGGAAGACTTTTGCGTAGTTCCTTAGCTTAAGCTTTTATTCAACTGTCAAGTGGCAAATCAAGCCGTCTTTCGCTTTCAACGTCGAACACTGACTGATTGCTTTGACGTGCTAATTTTAGCATCAACCTAAGTAGCCGGCTTAGCTGTGGATCTATTCATATGAAAATGCATAACCCGCAAGCGGTGTACAGTGGCGCATTAACTCAGGAGAAGCGGATACTGCAGCAATTGATCTGGATATTTAATACTCTAAAACGCAGAAATATAAAATGATTGCTGATTTACTTGCATAATTACAAACACATGTGCCAGAAAGCAGTGGAATAGTTGAACTGGAAATGAACTAGTCCCAAGAAGGCCAGACTGGTTATGATTTTAAATAGTTTTATAGACTTAATTTACTGAATATTCTTAAATATTATATAATAAACTGTTCATTAATTTCTAACAATTTCTAATTTTAAAAGTAGAAGCCAACGTTTTGTTCCACTATTGAAGTATATTTTGTTTAAACTGTTTCGAACTAGTCCGAGATTGGTATATTTCTGACTAAAATCTGACGAAGGAGCTGTCGTAAAGAGCCGACCAGCTTTCAAGAGAGGTAAATACCGTTTACATTGAAGTGGAAGCCTGTCGATAGTCTGTAGTACACTTGCGTTAGAGCGCTGGATATGTGGACTTCGCTTGAGCTCGCCAAACGCTGGACAACAAGGTATATTTGGCCCACGGAGACCGAAAACAGTTTCAACAATGGAAAGTTGAAGCTGTCTAAATGAGAATCTCTACAATCGTGCAGATGTACCCCTCGAACTAACCCAACCTCTCGAAAAAAACAAGTTATTTGTATGTAATTGTATTGTAACAAAATAACTAGTTAGGCTCGCGGTTCTTGCAAAAAAGTCGTACGAGTTTTTCAACTAGTTGTTTTCTCTGAGGGGTTCGATTGCATGTATTGAATATAACAAAAACTTTGGAGAAGGGGTAACATGACTACTCAACTGAGGGGTTATGGGTACTATAACTGTATATATGTAGGTATGCTAATTTTTAAACAATCTGGAAGCTCTCAACAAAAGTGCATTCAATGGTTTGTAGCTTTTTGCTCTCTTCACTTTATGATATAATTCGCAATAATCACTTTTAATTGACTAAATTTCTTGGTTCATGCCCTTTGTCAATATTTATCCATGTCAATTGTTGCAATTGTATATATATGTATGTACATATGTTTCAATTAATATGCAAGTCAATCTGTGCCATAGGCGCTAATGCATCCATGTGAATATCAGCCCATTGTCCCGATGACTCCAACCCTACTTTTGGTTTGTCAATTTATTGCGTCACTTTGTATGGCTCATACATATCTACATGATATATGTATATGTATGTACATAATTTATTTGCCTCAGACAATATTATTTAGTTTCGGTAGCAATATGCGAACGCAGGTACACTCTTGTGTGAAAAGGAAGCATTTACAATATTGATCTAATATGAATAAGATTGGATGAGAGATTTCAAAACTGTTTAAGAGGAAAAACTGGTTAAGATTTTGAGGATAATATAATAATATTTTCTGAATAAAACCAAACTAAATTTAAATATCAGAGCGTGAAACTACTCGAGGAGTCTTCTCACATTTTTTTATGAAAGCTCCACTCTTTTAACTCCATTCGTTACAGTTAAATATGGTATCTCTCATGTATCTCACTTTGTTCAAATTCCTCACATATTGAGGTGTTCACGTTAAGTGAGCTGATTTTTATACTCTCGCAACAAAAGTTGCTAAGAGAGTATTATAGTTTTGTCCACATAACGGTTGTTTGTAAGTCCTAAAACTAAACGAGTTAGATATAGGGTTATATATACCAAAGTGATAAGGGTGACGAGTAAAGTTCAAATTCACATGTCTGTCTGTCCGTCTGTCCGTCCGTGCAAGCTGTAACTTGAGTAAAAATTGAGATATCTTAATGAAACTTGGAACACGTGTTCCTTGGCATCATAAAAAGGTTAAGTTCGAAGATGGGCACAATCGGACCACTGGCACGCCTACAAAATGGCGATAACCAAAAACACATAAAGAGCTATAACTAAGCCATAAATAAAGTTATGAAAATAAAATTTAAAACATAGGATCGCATTAGGGAGGGGCACGTTTGAATGTAATTTTTTTGGAAAAGTGGGCGTGACCCCGTCCCCAAATAGGTTTTTTGTATAAATCTTGCAAACCAGTAAAGCTATATAAACCAAACTTTCTGCAGTCGTTTCTTTTAGCCGTTTCCTTATACAGTCCAAAAATGAAAGAAATCGGATAATAACCAAGCCCACCCATACAAAGGTTAGGTTGAAAATGACTAAAAGTGCGTTAACTCACTAACGAGAAACGTCAAGTTTTACGTAAGAAATGGCAGAAGGAAGCTGCACTGAGATTTTTTTACAAAATGGAAAATGGGCGTGGCATCGCCCACTTATGGGTCAAAAACCATATCTCAAGAACTACTCGACAGATTTCAATGAAATTCGGTATATAATATTTTCTTGACACCCTGATGACACTGGTGGAATATGGGCGAAATCGGTTCACAACTAACCCTACTTCCCATATAACTCAATTTTGAATTTCATCTGATTCCTTCACTTTATAAGATATACATAAGGAACCAATGAAGATAGCGAAATAAAACTTTACACAAATACTGTATTTGAGCTGTGACATCACTTGTGGAAAAATTGTCAAAATCGAACCATGACTTTTCAAGGCCCCTGATGTCAAACATGAAGAACTCAGTGCCTAAGGGTAATTTTTCACCGAAAATATAGGTAAATTTCTAAATAAATTGCGAGAGTATAAAATGTTCGGTTACACCCGAACTTAGCCTTTCCTTACTTGTTGTATATGTAAATATAAATGACATAAGTTCAAATGCAGTATCTTCATATAAGTCATATTGAGTTACTTATGTGGTTATTTGAAATTGTATGGCTTCTTAATCCAATATGATTTTGTGTGTAAAATCATATATCGTATATAAGTAAGTAAATTTTTAAGTAATTTTGCAAGAAAAAATCACTTCAAGATATTACTCAAGCCTTTTGGTGGAGCTTATTTCAAAATTTGGCGTGTGGTCATTGGAACCATGATCTTGAAATTGTTGATTGACTTTCGAGACAGCACGACTAGGAGGAGAAACAACTTTTTAATGTAAGATTTTGGTGAGCTCCCATCGTCGTAATGGTAAATGGTTCTCAAAACATCATTCTTTATGCCAGTAAAAGAAATTATTAAAAATAGAAAACAAATTTTTCAACAATATTTTTAAACGGCGTCTTACAAAATCGTTTAGCTAGTAAGTGGATGCAAAAATTATAGAATCTAATCTTTTCTTTAATAATATATTCTAATAATGTGACAAGTGTGACTAAAAGCTTTATGCTTTATTCGCTTTCTACAGCTTCAGCTCCATGACTATTGCTCTCCAAATGCGCATTTAAGGTATTCCTAATTTTAGTGGTCTCTACAACTTCTTCAACCAACTCATATACATAATGTAAAGTAACGGCCAAGTAACATCAATAATTTGCTTTCTACAAAGTTTTTAACAGCGAAAGAATTGGTGAGCAAAGATGATCAAAAATAAATGTTTGCGCAAAGTAAGAGTGCAGTCTCAAACTACGAGTATCTACCAGATATACGATGGTACACATAGCACGTTTGCATTTCGTTAATTTGTATTTCAAAGGACGCGGCACTCGACTTGCACACGAAATTGACGTCACGGTCGACCGACTAAAAACCATTTAAAGTTTTCGCTATAAATGCAATGCAAAGTGATACTATTTGGCGACTCTTTCCAAGTTGCATGCATTGGACAAACACAGTAGGACAATGAAAAGGGAGAATGAAGTTTTACCAAGGAAAACATAAAGAATTGCCAAATCGAAAATAACATATTCTGTGCCAAAACATTTACATTAAACATTTTAAAATTGCTGCAGTGAAAACTGAAATTGCGGAAAGAGCTATAATTCTATTGGAGACATTTTCAGGAAATGTGGGTGGTACCGCGAAGTTGTAACTTTATTTTACGATATCAGCTGAAGCTGCTTTGTAAGTTGTAGGAGAAGGTAATGCTACATATAGAGCCTTTTTATGTGAAGATGAATCGCCAAAAATCAAACAACAATGGCTACCACTTTAATGATTCTCATTTATTTGACCTTTCATAGATTTAGTCTGTTCATCTATATCAATCTCAAGAAAATCGTTTTTTTTTTAATCTCGCTCTTTTAAATATCTCATAGACCTCTTTTAAATACCTTGGCTTAATGGATAAGAACCTGAATGAGAAACTGAACAAGAGACCATCCATTAGGCCATCGTAGAATTTTTAATTCGGGATAGTTGTTGTTGTAGCGGTTATCTATCCCTGCCTGAAAAGAAGAGCATAAGTCTAGTTGTCGTCGAAATCATCTAACGGGAGCCCAGGAAACGTGCTGTTTCGACAGGGTTGGACCAAAGGGAAAGGGGTGCTAGATGAGTAGGGTTCATTGGGCATACAAAGAGGTGGTTAGAGTCATGCGGGGACTCGTTGCATGCGGGACATGTATTTTGTATGTCGGGGTTCAGTCCGGATAAGTAGGAGTTTAACCTGCTACAATATCCAGATCGAAGTTGCGCAAGGGTCACTCTGGTTTCACGTGGCAACTCGAGCTCTCCGTCTGCTATAGGTGGTGGTTTGGTTCCAAGGACGCCATTCACTGGAAGGGAGTCAATGAAGGTGTTGATAGCTCCACTGTGAATGGCGTTTAGAGCGTGTCTAAAACTGTTTGCGTTCGCAGTTTGGTCGGTATAAGGGTTTAGTTCGTCGACGTGTTGTAGGAGCGATCTCTTGATGCACCTAGGGGGCGGTTCTGCTTCCAGCAAGTGACTACATGGGTGATTTCTACGAAAACACCCAAGTAGAAACTGCTTGGTAAGCAGTTCATTATGCTCCTTAATAGGCAGCATAATGGCCTCACTATGAAGGTGTGTCATTGGTGACATCAAGAGACATCCTGTTGCTGTTCGGAGTGCATTCGGTTCTACGCACCGGAGTTGACTCGGATTTTATCCGGTCAAGGGCTGCCCTTTCGGAGATCTAACCCTGTTTGGATCGATTAGTTTTTTTTTATTCGGGATAGTTCGCTTACATTGCTCGATTAGTTCCAAGATGATGGGTCTGGGTTCAAAGAAAAACATACATTATATCTATATATTGTAAAAGTAGACGTAATCTCGCAAAATGAAATCGTGTGTTGTTAGATTAGTATATGTATATTACACGGAACAAATTAATACTGACGTCTGTATGGATTTTTATTCCTCAAATTCAAGGACAATTCCGCATTATTTTGCTTTATAGTTGACTTGTTGTGTAATTCAACCGAAGTGTGTCTTACTCGGTTATATCCATTTATATTGATGTTCGGCAGACACTTTAGTAGATCCATGCGACCAATTGCCTTAGCTAAGTGTTAGTATTGTAGTATTGTAGGTAATAATACAAGACAATACCAACAATAAACCAGCATCTTGCCGTATTAGAGCATTACGACCAAAAGCCAGTTACAACAGCAACAATGGATTTCCAGGGATAAATCTGACAATGCTTGTTTAACACAGAAATGAAGAATAACACAGGGAAATGACATTAGCTCCCCCGAACACAGTCGGAACATATATTCGCACACGGGACAAGTGGGGGAAAGGTGAAAAGCTCAAGGAAATACTACAAATGCTGACAAAACCAATCAACAAACATACGCTAGTATTTTTAGTAGATATGGACGATATTTATCGATATTTTCAAGATATCGATTTTTGATTAAATTTTAGTTTTAGGTAATTTGTGTGGCTGGCTTTGTAGAACTATTCCAATTAATAGTTTTGAAATTAATTATTCGATAAATAAGTAAACGGATTTCCTGGAGATTTTAGTTGAGCTTTCTATGAGAAGACAGTTAGAAATGAAAATATTTTATGATAATTTAAAAGAATAAATTAGAGCTACGGCATCGGGACAATATTAAACTGCCCAAAGTCTTTAAATTGGCACACTCCTTCAATATTCGATAAAAAATCGATATTGGAAACCGCAATAATATCGATGTTTTACACACATCCCCAATTCCTCGTATTCGTTGTCCTCAAGAATTAAATAATAAATACATTGAAATGCTTAGTTGATTCCACATACATACATACATATATACATACGATTATATTACGAACCAACCATAAAATGCCGTTATACAGATGCAGCAACAAAGGAATAAATTGATCCTGCTGAAGCATTTTGGTTACGGGTCGATGTCTACAAACGTTTTGTTGTCTGACACTTGTCTTCTACAGTTGGCTGGCACATCTAACGGCATCTTCCTTCTATTATATTCTTGAATTCGGATTGAAAGTGAGAAAATACTGAGCTGAAAATGTCTCGGCAGAAAAGTCAAAGCGATTGAAAATGTCTTGCAGAATCAATACAACAATAATGCCAATAAATTTGCTATCAAAACGTGTAAAAATAATCTCACAATAACATCAGTGACCCATCAGAACGAATGTCAACAGCATGCAACATGCCATCGAATGGCTCATTGTGCAGAGAGCCTTACGGTTGGCGCTCAGGGCTGAAGAAATTCCAACCGCTAAACAGGATTTATTTTGCTGACAGTGGCGGTGAGTGGTGACGCATTTGAATGGTGCTCGTTGTGGGTTTGACTGAGAGACGGATTTGCATTTCATCGGTGTTTCGCTGTCATTTTGCGTAATATTTGTCGTTAGTTTTTAGAATATGCACATAAATATTATATAGTTGCCTTTGGTTAAAGAGATGCCGAAATAGATTTTATTTAAAAGCAGAAAAAAGTTCCGAACACCTTAGTTGAGGTTAAGTAGTAGAATATCTAGTATCTATCGATATTTTTGGAGACATTCAGCAACCTGTACCACAAAAGTCATCTATCATGTTATCCGTACAAATAATATATGATCCATCACTATAAATCGTGACGACAAAATCAAAAAGAAGAGAAGCATTATACTCTGGAAACATCATGTTATTATTAAAAGGAACCAAAATCAAACTCTACAAGTCGCTTATCATTCCCGTCCTGCTTTATGGTGAAGAAGCTTGAACGATGTCAACATCAGATGAGACGACACTAGGAGTTTTCGAGAGGAAAGATATATGGTCCTCAGAACATTGGCAACGGCGAATACCGCAGACGATGGAACGATGAGCTGTACGAGTTATACGACGACATTGACATATGTAGTTCAGCGAATAAAAAGACAGCGGCTACGCTGGCTAGGTCATGTTGTCCGAATGGACGAAAACACTCCAGCTCTGAAAGTTTTCGATGCAGTACCCGCCGCAGGAAGCCGAGGAAGGGGAAGGCCTCCACTCCGTTGGAGGGATCAGGTGGAGAGCGACCTGGTTACACTTGAGATCTCCAACTGGCGCCGAACTGCGAAGGAAAGAGAGAAGTGGCGCACTATCGTCGATTCGGCTATAACCGGCTAAACGGTTGAACGCCAATCACATACATACGATACAATCGTATAATTAGTATAAACTGAAACAAATTTTTTGTCTGAATTTTCAAAATCATTTATTTAATTGTTGAGAGATTTAAAGCTTGAATTACTGTATAACAAATTATTATTATTATCAAAGAGTTTGGTCCGAATACTCTTAATATGCGTATCATTGCGCTCCTTTGTTAAACTAAAGTTTAATAAATATGCTTTTAGCGACTTATTTATATGTATGTATAATATATTTTGCCTGATATTATATTGAGTATCAAACCATGATTAGCGGCTTTTCTATTCGTACATTTGTTGTTTGCATTAAATTCGCATTTCGCCATTTCGTTATTGACTCGGTTGGAATTGCGTAATTTAGTGATCGCTTTTTGGTCGTTTTGGCGATTTTTAGCGACCGAAATGTGCGTAATTAACATAATTATAACAACGGCGCAAAATTATTTCATTTGTGATATCAGCAAAAATATTAAGTACTTGAGTGCTTATTTTATGTTATTGGTTTCATTTTCATGCGAGAGTATATAATGCGTTGAAATTGATACTACTTGCCGCAAATTACAAAATATATTTATGGTGAGTGGTTTTGGAATAGCTAGCAACCGAGTTAATTGCAATTGGATTATCTAAAATTAAATACTTCTTTTGGGTTATGCATAATGGTGACTCCATTGAGTGTTATACGAGGTGTGTTCAAAAAATAAAGGGAATTTTTAGTAGGACCTTTAAAATAGTCCCATTATACACTTATATGTACCAGCAAAACACTTCACTTCACTGGGATAGCCCTTTCACGGGTCTTTTAGATTCTCCTTATTTTTGGAAATAGGAAAAAGTCACACGGAGCCATGCCTGGCGAATATGGAGGCTGGGGCATCGTTACAGTGTTGTTTTTGGACAAGAATTATCTGTTCAGATTTTTAGCTTTCAGATTTTAGGTCTAAAGATGTAAAGTGTTTTGATTAGAACTTAGTACATCGTTATGCTTTTTGATTAGATTGCCCTGGGTTCCTGGCCACTGCGTAATGGCGGGAAATTGTAAGACTGATTCGCTTACTAGGTCAGGTACGTCTGTCTCACTAATAGTAGTATGGGAATATGCAGGAGCACCGTTGTCCTATCGTGGTTTACTACTGGAGCTGGGCAAGCGCAGGAAAGTTCACCTCTCTTTAGTCGTATGGGTTCTAACTGACCATAGTCCCATCAGGATCCACGCTGTAAGGTTAAAAATCTTACCGGATGCTAGCTGTGGAAGCTGCATAGAGGAGGACTGGGTGGAATCATCTCATCATTTTCTTCTGGAATGTCCCGCCTTTGCGGGAATGGATCAAGAAGAAGATTTGTGGAAAGGTTAGGGAGCTTTGTCGAATCCTAATACCTAATTCTGGCTTCACAAAGGACTATCTTTCATAGTCTCCATCCATCTCGATTATTCTTTCATATAAATTGACTCGTTTTGTGCAGAACCTGTTTTTTTTTTTAATATAAAGTGATTTTTTTTTTAATTTATATCACTCAAAATTCCCTAATTTTGATGTGGACTCCGTTCCCAAGATGCTTTTTCGAAAACAACTTCGGTTTATTTTTAAAGTTTACTCGAGTTCATTGTGTTCAAATCGCGAAACAGTGTTCAGAACGCCTTCTAAACTAACCTTCAAATACCTACAGAGAAACATGAAAAATGGTGCAGAAACTGTATATTTGTGAGCCTTAGAGTGTGAAGTTAATAAGTAATCTAAATAAAATAGTTAAGTGTCAACTTTAACGTAGCAAGTATTAGTAACCCACTTTTCAACACTTTATCTGCGCGCAAATTTCGCAAAAGCTTTCAAACTAAATCATAAACCGGCACACAGTTAACTCACAGCTACCGTTACTACTGCGCTACTATTTCTACTGCCGCAGTAAAAAATTATTTGTTATGCCAACATAAAAAGAACCCTGCCTTTACCCTGCGCACCGCTGGCGTTGCCTTTCCTGAATATGTTGCAGCACTTTTATGCGACAGCTGCACGCTGCCATTGCGTAAGTGAGCGCGGCGCGCTGGGGTGTGGCGGCAGCCAACCCAACATATGTGCAGCAACTAAATTTTCCCAAGCACAGCAAACTTCTTAACGTACTTGGTAAGTTTAATTTTTTTCCTGCGGAAATAACTTATTTGCCTTTTTAAATCGTTCGTCTGTTACGTCTTTAGGATTTTGGGGAAATTATGTCAACTCTCGGACGAAGTTTTCGCTGCAATGCATCACCACTCTTCCGCGCGCTTCGTTGGCCATTCGAACGTCGCCACTTTGCTGCATGACTAATTTGCCAGGCGACGTCCGTTGTTGCCGCTGTGCCTGTGCGCTGGGCGCCCCACTCTCTGCCCCACTGCTCCACTCGCTGTTGCTGTGCTACAATGTGCCAAAATTGTTACAAGTGAACTCTTGATTTGCCACCACCACCACCACCACCACTGACGACACTGCCACTTAGTGCGCTTTGTAGCCTAAAAATGTGAAGTGACTTTCGGGTCCATTCAACCAACTAACTAACTTTTTCGCCTATGCAGTGCTCACGCTCGATTCTGACAATGTGTATGTGTGTGTGTGGCTGTGGTGCTGCTGTTTGCTGCCGAAGTGAAGATGCGCACGCAAAAGTAACATCATTCATTGCTGGCCGAAAAATTTCTCTTGCATTTTTTATGTGCTGCTTGCGGCACAAAGCCGACGTGTTTGGCCCACTGTGCGCTAACGCGTTTTCGCATATCCTGTTGGCCAGCGCCGACTTGAGGAAATGGTCAGCGGCTGCCTTGCGCTGAGATAGGCTGAAAGTCCTTTCATTTGCATGGGCTTGGCCTGTCTCTTGCAGTCACTGGTGCTCCCTGAGCTTCTACACAATGGTTGCAGCCGAAAAAAAAACAAAAAAGATTGAAGCCGTTAGTACAAGTAACTATTCCAAAGCATGCCAGTGTACCGCTATTGTAAAAAATAAAGTGTTTTAGTTGAATGTCACAGGCGTTTGAAAAGCGGCTGCAAGTCCCCGAGGCATTCTAGTTCTTATTTATTTTTTAAATGCTTGTAATTTATTTATCTATTTTTTATTTTTTGGTTTTCCTTTGCTAACTGGGTCAGTAGTTAAGTAGTTTCCTGTAAAAAAGCCAACAGTTGACAAGATAATTGTGAATATTTAACTTGTCGCTTCTTTTTCATTGCGGGAAATTAAAAATGCAGCTTAGAGAATATGCCTGAAAGAAGAAGGCTTATGTACTTAACTTCCTAAATTATTTCTAAAACTTTTGGTTATGCAAGTTAAGGAAAACTAATTAAAAAGCTTATGACAGTTGTGCTCAGAAGTATTATGAACTGATAAAAAAAGTGCCGTTAATTATTAAAATGGATTGCTTTCATTTAATTTATAACGAAAGAAATGTCGTCACTTATTCTAAAGTTAGCTTGAAAGATTATAGTATTGTCTTCATATTGCTGCTGGTGGTCCATTATCAGTCTAAACAAGTAAGAAAAGTCTAAGTTCGGGTGTTATCTTATAGAATAGTTTATACTCTCGTAAATTATTTATTTAATGTTATTAAGAAAACACACAATTCGTACCGCACAAATAATATATGAGGGCTGAGGTAATTCCTATAATTAGGTATATGTTAGCTAGGGGGAGTTATGATCCGATTTTAACCATTTTTGGTACAAAGACACATCATTAGAAGAAAAATATTCCCTCTGAATAACATTAAAATATCTGAGAGATTTACCGATATTTTTGGGGAAAAATTACCCTTAGGCACTGAGTTCTTCATGTTCAATATCAGGGACCTTGAAAAGTCATGGTTCGATCACGACATTTTTTCCACAAGTGACAGCTCAAATACAGTATTTGTGTAAACTTTTATTCCGCTATCTTCACTGGTGTCTGATGTAAATAATTTAAAGTGTGTGAAATTGAATTATATGGGAAGTAAATGTGATTTCGCCCATAGTCCATCCATGTCATCAGGGTATCAAGAAAGCGTTATATAATGAATTTCATTGAAATCGGCCGAGTTCCTGAGATATGATTTTTGACCTATAAGTGGGCGACACCACGTCCATTTTGTAAAAAAAAAAATCTGAGTGCAGCTTCCATCTGCCTTTTCTTATGTAAAATTTAGTCTTTCTGACGTTTTTCGTTAGTTAGTTAACGCACTTTTAGTAATTTTCAACATAGCCTTTGTATGGGAGGTGGGCGTGGTTATTATCCGATTTATTTCATTTTTGGACCATATAAGGAAACGGCTAAAAGAAACGACTGCAGAAAGTTTGGTTATATAGCTTTATTAGTTTGCAAGATATATACATAATGGGCGTGGCAATTGTCCGATTTCACCAACCTCCTCAGAGTGCCAAGGTATATGTGTTCCAAGTTTCATTAAGATATCTGAATTTTTACTCAAGTTATCGCTTGCACGAACTGACGGACAGACAGATAGACATTCGGATTTTGACTCGTCTCGTCACCCTGATCATTTTTTTGATATATATAACCCTATATCTAACTCGTTTAGTTTTATGACCTACAAACAACCGTTATGTGAACTAAACTATAATACTCCTTAGCAAATTTTTTTGCGAGAGTATAATAAATAAAATAAAAAGGAAAAAATCTCTGTAATTGGTATAATCGTCTTCGGTAGCAACAAAAGTAATGAAATCGACAAACTTAAGAAGAGATGCTTAATAGAGAGAGAAATATATTTGGAGCCAATGTATGTATATACTAAAATGAAAAAAAAAAACATTAATTTGCAATTGATTTTGTTATTTATTTTTGGAACATCATATGAAAGATACAAATTAGTACAGAATAATATAGTATTTAGATATTAGTTATTTCTTTTCATTGCTTTTGAATGTTCCATGTGTTACGACTTTTGGACTGGTCCTCATTTCTCCTGTCAACATCTTTGTGACCGCATTTGCGCACTATCTTTTGGTCTTATACCCATGTGGGCATATTTCAATGAATAATTGTTACTACGCCAAGGATACCAGATAATGCCCATCCCTTTTTTTTCGTGAGTGCCATTAAGATATTGGCCGTTTAAGTTACTAAAAAAAGAGAAATTTAGGCATAACATTTGAAAAAATGAGAATTGGATTTTACCTGTTGTGACACGAGTTGTACCACCAGGCCCCTTTGTAAAACTCCGCACAATTACTAGTCCAATGGTCGTTGTCCTGATCGTATGTGCTGAACTTTTGTCCACTGTGAAAGCGAAGCAAGGCATCGCCTGCATCCCCACCTGAATATGGTCCCAAAACATTCAATTCATATTTTTCACTCTCGTTACCAACAGCGAAGCTGTCATAGTTGGCGTACTTAACGGTATCGTTGAAATCACGCAATTCGATTTGTAACTCATTAAGTTGCACTTGTGTGAGCGCATGCAATTTGTCCAGACCAATGAAGAAATTTGTGCCCAAGTTTCCGAAGCCAATCTTGTAATCATTCCAGTTTCGATTGAAGTCGAGATATTTATCCTGTCGTCGCTGCACTAACAACCAAGGATCACCGCCATTGACATCGAGTAAACAGTAAACGTAGAAAGGTCGATGCTCCCAACCATCTAACGGTAAGCGTATTTGATATATACCGCTTTTGGCCTTTGAACCCGCAGAGCACACTGCCTCGACACAGTTGGAAGGTAGCGGTCTTGCACTCCTCGATTCATTCAATATTTCCGTCGTGGCTGTGCTCAAGAGGAGCATCAGCATTGCACCGTTCACCAACATTATTGTGTAAGAAATGACCATGCCGTTTGATTCTTTTGAACTAATCACTGGAATAGAAATGCATGAATATTTATACTTAATTTGAATCACTTCGCTCTGTAAAAAATCGCGAAATAAATTGCATAGACGCTTCACGATACAGAGTCCTTCAAGGAGGGCAGTGTGAAATATTTAGAACATATATTCTATTAAAAAAATGTTGTTTTGTTAAAGCATGAAACTAAGGCTTATAGCAGCTTATTTTTCAAATTTAATTGCCGGACCGCATAGTCTTTACAATTCCAATTTTTAATACCAAGTGATAACGATTACGAGACGAATTGAATCCGTCGTGAATACCGAAGTGAATACCGTGAAAGCGATAATTGAAGTAAAATTTGAGATGTTTCCCTGAAAGTTGAAACTTGGTACATACCTAAGTTCTTTGAAACCATCAGAGGCTTTATATTGGTGATGAACCATTATGATGGCTAAAAAATTATGTTAATCGAAAAGCTATTAAGTATTATACAGGGTGTTTTTTAGACGTGGGGTTTTCAATGAGCCAATACTATTTCCGAAGTCGGCTAAATTCTTGGCCATAACATTAATTTTTATAATTTATTTGTAATAAAGTTGCAAAATTGAAGTTTGGTACAAATGTTGCGAAAAAATTCATTTCTATAATTTTGCAGCATTAAAAAAAACACCATTAGAACCACCCTATATTCAGACAGCATAAGAAATTGCAATATGAAAACTAAAAAGCAAAGTGACACAAAGACCCTCGTCAATTGCATGACAAAACAAATTTATTAATTGCTTATGTCTTATGGCAAATTCATTTAAATTACTAGAAATAAAAACTAAAGAAAGAAGTAAGGAAGGGCTAAGTTCGGGTGTCACCGAACATTTTATACTCTCGCAATTTATTTATTTAACTTAATTAATATAACAAACAGTTTGACACACATATTCGGTCTAAAGTCCATTGAAAGTTTCAAAACCCTAATATATGTTTATATACCTACAGGAGATAGATGAAATTATGACCCGATTTCACACATTTTTGGCACGTAGACATATTATTAGAAGAAACATATTCCCTCAAAATTTCTTCAAAATATCTGAGAGACTTAACTATAATTTCGGTAAACAATTTGTTAGAAGTACTGAGGTCGTCATATTCGATATATAGGGCCTTGAAAACTTATCGACCGATTTCGACGATTTTTAGTTGGGTGATGGCACTCTAGGAGGATGGGGTCATATGTAGAAGTTCACGTAAGTGAGGAAAGTTTCTGATTGTCATTCACTTGGGAGTGGCCAGGAACGATTCTTTTACATGTGGCTCAAGCAGCTCACGACTTCCGGTCTTAGACCAAGTATCCTCTGGGTAGCCAACAGATATCCGTTTGGAGGCGAGCTAAAGTGAGAAGGCGAAACCCGCCTATGCGGTTGTGCGTAGGGTTTGGGACCCACCACATAAAAACATCTCCCAATGAAAAAGAAAAAACAGCCTCGGATGAGAGACCCCAATTTTGATGACGACCACTGCAAACGTTTAAAGGACCACGAAATAAGGGCATGCACCTGGAATGTCCGGACCCTTAATTGGGAAGGTGCCTCTGCCCAGCTGGTTGATGTCCTCGTAAGAGTAAAGGCTGACATCACCGCAATCCAAGAAATGCGATGGACGGGACAAGGACGGAAGAAGGTGGGTCCTTGTGACATCTACTACAGCGGCCATATAAAGGAGCGCAAATTCGGTGTGGGATTCGTGGTGGGAGAGAGACTCCGTCGTCGAGTCCTGGCATTCACTCCGGTGGATGAACGAGTAGCCACAATCCGCATCAAAGCGAGGTTTTTCAACATATCGCTGATTTGCGCCCACGCCCCGACGGAAGAGAAGGACGAAGTGATCAAAGATACCTTCTATGAGCGCCTAGAACGTACCTATGAGCGCTGCCCCCGCCACGATGTAAAAATCGTGCTTGGCGATTTCAACGCTAGGGTGGGTAAAGGTGTCTTTGGCACAACAGTCGGAAAATTCAGCCTCCATGACGAAACATCACCAAACGGTCTGAGGCTGATCGACTTCGCCGGGGCCCGAAATATGGTCGTCTGTAGTACTAGATTCCAGCATAAGAAAATCCATCAAGCTACTTGGCTGTCCCCGGATCGAATCACTCGCAACCAGATCGATCATGTTGTGATAGATGGACGACATGTCTCCAGTGTTTTTGATGTGCGTACGCTTCGTGGTCCCAACATCGACTCGGACCACTATCTTGTAGCAGCTAAGATACGCACCCGCCTCTGTGTAGAAAAGCGCACACGTCAACAAACACAAGGAAGGTTCGACATCGAGAAGCTGCAATCACAACCGACAGCCGAACGATTTTCTACTCGCCTTGCACTCCTGCTCTCTGAGAGCACTCATCAGCATCTCGGTATAAGGGAGCTGTGGGACCGCATATCAAACTCCTTACGTACAGCTGCAACCGAAACCATTGGTTTTCGGAAAAGCCAAAAAAACAGCTGGTATGACGAGGATTGTCGTCTCGCAGTGGAGAGAAAACAGACTGCCTACCTCGCAATGTTGCGATCGACCGCAACACGAGCGGGATGGGAAAGATACCGAGAGCTGAAGAGGGAAGCGAGACGCATTTGCAGACAAAAAAAGAAAGAGGCCGAAATGCGTGAGTATGAAGAGCTTGACAAGCTGGCCGACAGGGGTAATGCTCGAAAATTTTACGAAAAGATCCGGCGACTAACTGAAGGTTTCAAGACCGGAGCGCACTCCTGTAGGACCCCCAGAGGTGATCTAGTTATTGATGACCAGAGTATACTGAGTTTGTGGAGGGAACACTTCTCCAGCCTGCTGAATGGCAGTGAAAGTACAACACCAGGAGATGTCGAACCCGATTCCCCAATCGACGACGATGGAGCAGATGTTCCATTGCCCGACCGTGAAGAAATTCGAATAGCAATTACCCGCCTAAAGAACAATAAGGCGGCGGGGGCCGACGGATTACCGGCCGAGCTATTCAAATACGGCGGCGAAGAGCTGATAAGGTGCTTACATCAGCTTCTTTGCAGAATATGGTCGGAAGAAAGCATGCCTGACGATTGGAATCTCAGTGTACTCTGCCCTATACACAAAAAGGGAGACCCCACAATTTGCGCCAATTACCGTGGGATAAGCCTCCTCAACATCGCGTATAAGGTTCTGTCGAGCGTATTGTGTGAAAGACTAAAGCCCACCGTCAACAAACTGATTGGACCTTATCAGTGTGGCTTTAGACCTGGAAAATCAACAACAGACCAGATATTCACCATGCGCCAAATTTTGGAGAAGACCCGTGAAAATAGGATCGACACACACCATCTCTTTGTCGACTTTAAAGCTGCTTTCGACAGCACGAAAAGGAGCTGCCTTTATGCTGCGATGTCTGAATTTGGTATCCCCGCAAAACTAATACGGCTGTGTAAGCTGACGTTGAGCAACACCAAAAGCTCCGTCAGAATCGGGAAGGACCTCTCCGAGCCGTTCGATACCAGACGAGGTTTCAGACAAGGTGACTCACTCTCGTGTGATTTCTTTAACCTGATGCTGGAGAAAATAATACGAGCTGCAGAGCTAAATCGAGAAGGTACAATCTTCTAAAGGGTGATTTTTTAAGAGCTTGATAACTTTTAAACGTTAGATTGGTTCATGACATTTACTTTTTGAAGATAATTTCATTTAAATGTTGACCGCGGCTGCGTCTTAGGTGGTCCATTCGGAAAGTCCAATTTTGGGCAACTTTTTCGAGCATTTCGGCCGGAATAGCCCGAATTTCTTCGGAAATGTTGTCTTCCAAAGCTGGAATAGTTGCTGGCTTATTTCTGTAGACTTTAGACTTGACGTAGCCCCACAAAAAATAGTCTAAAGGCGTTAAATCGCATGATCTTGGTGGCCAACTTACGGGTCCATTTCTTGAGATGAATTGTTCTCCGAAGTTTTCCCTCAAAATGGCCATAGAATCGCGAGCTGTGTGGCATGTAGCGCCATCTTGTTGAAACCACATGTCAACCAAGTTCAGTTCTTCCATTTTTGGCAACAAAAAGTTTGTTAGCATCGAACGATAGCGATCGCCATTCACCGTAACGTTGCGTCCAACAGCATCTTTGAAAAAATACGGTCCAATGATTCCACCAGCGTACAAACCACACCAAACAGTGCATTTTTCGGGATGCATGGGCAGTTCTTGAACGGCTTCTGGTTGCTCTTCACCCCAAATGCGGCAATTTTGCTTATTTACGTAGCCATTCAACCAGAAATGAGCCTCATCGCTGAACAAAATTTGTCGATAAAAAAAAATTTGTCGAACACTGATTTTGGTAATAAAATTCAATGATTTGCAAGCGTTGCTCGTTAGTAAGTCTATTCATGATGAAATGTCAAAGCATACTGAGCATCTTTCTCTTTGACACCATGTCTGAAATCCCACGTGATCTGTCAAATACTAATGCATGAAAATCCTAACCTCAAAAAAATCACCCGTTACAAGAGTATACAGCTACTGGCGTACGCCGATGATATCGATATCATCGGAAACAACACCCGCGCCGTTAGTTCTGCTTTTTCCAGACTGGATAAGGAAGCGAAGCGTATGGGTCTGGTGGTGAACGAGGACAAGACGAAATATCTCCTGTCGTCAAACAAACAGTCAGCGCATTCGCGTCTTGGCTCCCACGTCACTGTTGACAGTCATAACTTTGAAGTTGTAGATAATTTCGTCTACCTGGGAACCAGCATTAACACCAATAACAATGTCAGCCTGGAAATCCAACGCAGAATCACTCTTGCCAACAGGTGCTACTATGGACTAAGTAGGCAATTGAAAAGTAAAGTCCTCTCTCGACGAACAAGTCTCTCATCATTCCCGTCCTACTTTACGGTGCAGAAGCGTGGACGATGTCAACATCCGATGAGACGGCACTAGGAGTTTTCGAGAGAAAGGTTTTGCGGAAGATTTATGGTCCCTTAAGAATTGGCAACGGCGAATACCGCAGACGATGGAACGATGAGCTGTATGTGTTATTCGACGACATAGACATAGTCCAGCGAATAAAAAAACAGCGGCTACGCTGGCTAGGTCATGTTGTCCGAATGGATGAAAGTGCTCCAGCTCTGAAAGTATTCGATGCAGTACCCGCTGATGGAAGCAGAGGAAGAGGGAGACCTCCACTCCGATGGAAGGACCAGGTGGAGAGCGACCTGGTTACACTTGGGATCTCCAACTGGCGCCGAACTGCGAAGGAGAGAGAGAGATGGCGCACTATCGTCGATTCGGCTATAACCGGCTAAACGGTTGCAACGCCAATCAAGAAGAAGAAGAAGAAGATGGCACTCTTTAAATACAGTATTTCAGCGAAGTTCTGTTTCGATATCTTCACTAGTACTAACTTTATATATTGTAAAGTAAACTATTCAGACCGACGTCAGAGTTCTGGTATATGTGAAGTAAGCGTGGTTGTGAACCGATTTAGACTATTTTCACAACATATCATTGGGAAGGTAGGAAGATATTATGACCCGAATTTCATTGAAATTCGTCGAGTATTTTCCGAAATATGGCTTTTGCCCCATAAGTGGGCGGAACCACGACCATTTAAAATTTTGTATACCATTTTGAGTGCAGCTCTTCTGTACCTTCTTTATAATAACATTAAGGTTCCTGTTGGTTTTCCTTACTGAATTAAATACTTTTTAGTAGTTTTCAGCATAACCTTTGTATGGGAGGTGGGCGTGGTTATAATCCGATTTCCTCCATTTTTGGACTGTATATGGAAATGGCTAAAGGAAACGACTGCAGAAAGTTTGGTTTATACAGTTTTTTTGGTTTGCAAGATATATACATAATGGGCGTGGCAATGGTCCAATTTTGCCCATTTTCGAAAGCAACCTCCTCAGGGTGCCAAGGAAACGTGTTCCAAGTTTCGTTAAGATATCTCAATTTTTACTCAAGTTATCCGTTGCACGGACGGACGGACAGACAGACATTCGGATTTTGACTCGCCTCGTCACCCTGATCATTTTGATATATATAACCCTATATCTAACTCGTTTAGTTTTATGACCTACAAACAACCGTTATGTGAACAAAACTATAATACTCCTCACCAAATTTTTTTGCGAGAGTATAATAAATAAAATAAAAAGGAAAAAATCTCTGGAATTGGTTTATTCGTCTTCGGTAGCAACAAAAGTAATGAAATCGGCAAACTTAAGAAGAGATGCGTAATAGAGAGAGAAATATATTTGGAGCCAATGTATGTACAGGGTAGGCCATTTAAAGTTGACCCATTTGTTTCTAAAAAAAAAGAACAAAAGAAAACAATGTTTTTTGTTCATTTCAAAAATAATTTATTTTGGTCCAAGGAGATTTGTTTCAGCTAATATTTAAAAATTAGATCGCGTAAATGGGCACCTTTAGCTTTGACAGCTAAATGCACTCTTTTTTCGACATTTTCCATGACTTTGGCCAATGTTTCGGATGATATGGCGGCTGTTTCACGTCGAATGTTGGCTTTCAGTTGAGCTAAGGTCTTTGGCTTATTAGCGTATACCTTGGATTTCAAATAACCCCACAAATAAAAGTCTGGTGGCGTCAAATCTGGTGATCTCGGTGGCCAGTCAACATCACCATTTTTCGATATCAATCGCCCGGGGAAAAATGGTCGCAATAAATTGATTGTTGGTCGAGCTGTATGGCATGTAGCCCCGTCCTGTTGAAACCAGAAGTTATCCATGTCATTTTCGCGAATAATGGGTATCACAAAATCCGTTATCATGGCTCGATAACGCTCACCATTGACTGTTGTCGTGGCTCCATCATCGTCTTCGAAAAAATACGGTCCGATGATCATATTCGCGCAAACACCGCACCAAACTGTTACTTTTTGGTCGTAAAGAGGCTGTTCTTCAATTAATTGAGGATTTTCGGTGGCATAAAATCGGCAATTTTGCTTGTTTACGCCTCCATTCAACGAGAAATGTGCCACGTTGAGTTAACACAATTGAAAAGTTATTTTGAATATAAAGCTGAACAATTTCAGCGCGTTCTTTTGGAGTGTACTGTTCCATGGTATAAATTGTCTTCGAATGACGCTTCTAACGCGGTATGACATTAGCCGATTTATGAAAATGAAAAAAAAAACATTAATTTGCAATTGATTTTGTTATTTATTTTTGGAACATCATCTGAAAGATACAAATTAGTACAGAATAATATAGTATTTGAATATTAGTATTTTCTTTTCATTGCTTTTGAATGTTCCATGTGTTACGACTTTTGGACTGGTCCTCATTTCTCCTGTCAACATCTTTGTGACCGCATTTGCGCACTATCTTTTGGTCTTATACCCATGTGGGCATATTTCAATGAATATTTGTTACCGCGATCTGAATTCCAGATGATGCCCATCCATTCTACTTTGTGAGTGCCATTAAGATATTCGCCGTTTAGGTTACTACAGAAAAGAGAAATAATATTTAGGCATAACATTAAAAAAAAATGAGAATTGGATTTTACCTCTCCTGACACGAGTTGTACCACCAGGCCCCTTTGTATTTCTCCGCACAATTACTAGTCCAATGGTCGTTGTCCTGATCGTATGTGCTGAACTTTTGTCCACTGTGAAAGCGAAGCAAGGCATCGCCTGCATGCCCACCTGAATATGGTCCCAAAACATTCAATTCATATTTTTCACTCTCGTTACCAACAGCGAAGCTATCGTAGTTGGCGTACTTAACGGTATCGTTAAAATCACGCAATTCGATTTGTAACTCATTAAGTTGCACTTGTGTGAGCGCATGCAATTTGTCCAGACCAATGAAGAAATTTGTGCCCAAGTTTCCGAAGCCAATCTTGTAATCATTCCAGTTGCGATTGAAGTCGAGATATTTATCCTGTCGACGCTGCACTAACAACCAAGGATCACCGCCATTGACATCGAGTAAACAGTAAACGTAGAAAGGTCGATGCTCCCAACCATCTAACGGTAAGCGTATTTGATATATACCGCTTTTGGCCTTTGAGCCCGCAGAGCACACCGCCTCGACACAGTTGGAAGGTAGCGATCTTGCACTCCTCGATTCGTTCAACATTTCCGTCGTGGCTGTGCTCAAGAAGAGCATCAGCAGTGCACCGTTCACCAACATTATTGTGTAAGAAATGACCATGTCGTTTGATTCTTCTGAAATAATCATTGGAATAGAAATGCATGAATATTTATAAATCATTTGAATCACTTCGCACTGTAAAAAAAATCGCGAAATAAATTGCATAGACACTTCACGATACAGAGTCCTTCAAGAAGGGCAGTGTGAAATATTTAGAACATATATTCTATTAAAAAAATGTTGCTTTGTTAAAGCATGAAACTAAGGTGTCGTATTATCAGCTTATTTTTCAAATATAATTGCCGGACCGCATAGTCTTTACAATTCCAATTTTTAATACCAAGTGATAACGATTACGAGACGAATTGAAACCGTCGTGAATACCTAGAAAGCGACAATTGAAGTAAAATTTGAGATGTTTCCCTGAAAGTTGAAACTTGGTACATACCTAAGTTCTTTGAAACCATCAGAGGCTTTATATTGGTGATGAACCATTATGATGGCTAAAAAATCACGTTAATCCAAAAGCTATTAAGTAGTAGACAGGGTGTTTTTTAGACGTGGGGTTTTCAATGAGCCAATACTATTTCCGAAGTCGGCTAAATTCATGGCCATAACATTAATTTTTATAATTTACTTGTAATAAAGTTGCAAAAGTGAAGTTTGGGACAAATGATGCCAGTGCGAAAAAATGCATTTCAATAATTTTTCAGCATTACAAAAAAAACCATTAGAACCACCCTATATTCAGACAGCGTAAGAAATTGCAATATGAAAACTAAAAGGCAAAGTGACACAAAGACACTCGTCAATTGCATGACAAAACAAATTTATTAATTGCTTATGTCTTATGGCAAATTCATTTAAATTACTAGAAATAAAAACTAAAGAAACAAGTAAGGAAGGGCTAAGTTCGAGTGTCACCGAACATTTTATACTCTCACAATTTATTTATTTAACTTTATTTAACGTAGTCATCGACTGATGCCTGAAGCGAACGGTTGTGTTTGGTGCTATTAGTGAGTTTCTTTTGCTCTTTCACTCCCTCTCTCTGAACTATATTTAAAGTGTCATATTTTTCATTTAAAACACGTGTTATAGAGTGCTAATATATAGTCACTGTTTACTACAAGAAATATGCCCCAAAGGGGACACTCTCTTGGTGATAACAGGTTTGCCCTGTTATCATCAAGTCCCAAACCAAAAAGAAAAAAAACCCAATCATTTCCCATTAACGATTTCCCAAATCTCCCTCCAACAACAAAAGACAATCCGAAATACCTAGTGTTAAGTGCAATAAATTCACAAAAGCCGATAAGCAAATATTCGTGTTTTGCTGTACATAAAGCATTAAAGATCATTAGCAGTGAAATAATTAATATATCAGAACTAAGAGACGGGAATCTTCTATTATTAGTTAAAAACCAACAAATAGCCAGAAAATTCATAATTACAAAAACATTACATGGCATTTGCGATGTAGATATAAAACTCCACAATAACCTTAACTATACAAAAGGAACAATTTACGCACCTTGCCTTAACGAAATTGCAGAAGATGAAATCATAGAACATTTAAAAGAACAGGGTGTGGTGTCAATTTTTAAATTCCCAAGTATATTAACCAAAAGTCGGTTCCTAGTGGTGTTGTTCTACTCACTTTCGATAAATATCACCTACCGGAAAAGATCGAAGTGTCTTGGTACACAACCAAGGTAAGGCCATATTACCCAAATCCCATGAGGTGTAAAAGCTGTCAAGTTTTGGGCCACACAACCAAAAGATGCACTAAAGCCCCTGTTTGTGACACGTGTGCTCTCCCCCCTCACCAACCTATCGCTTGCTCTCGAACCTCTTGCGTTAATTGCTCAGGTAATCACCCCTCTTCTGACAAAACATGTCCCAAATTCTTACAAATGAAACAAATAATAACAATAAAAACAGACAAGAAATGTTCCATGCGTGAAGCAATAAAAATACATAAATCCTACTCATCTCCTCCTCTCTTTGAAAACTCCACTACATTTGCCAACATAACTAAAAATAATTCTAACAACTCTCAAGAAAACAACAAAAACACCCAAATAACCTCTACAGAACTCATTCACTCATTTACAAATAATGAAGATATCACTAAAAATAATGAAAAAGAAACAAAAGAAACCAACGAAAACAATTACACCACAGCAAATGCTACAACAAACACAACAGCAGCATCAGTCGATGACTCTCAAACACAAGCAATGATCTCCTCGTTGCTCTCTCACCTTACATCTCCAGCACTAACATCTTCTGCAATTTTCACTCCACTACCTACAGTATTCTCCCCTCCGTCAACAAATAATGAAATGATAGAGTAAATTATGCGAATTTTGCAATGGAACATAAACGGTCTACTTAATAACTACCCTGATTTAAATATTCTTATTAATGAATTTGGACCAGAAATTATATCACTACAAGAAACTCATATACCTATTCATAAAAAGATTTACCCTCCTAATAAATACTTTAGTTATTTTCACAATAGCTCTCAACATACATGCGCTAAACAAGGTATCGCAATATTTATTAAAAAATCAATAAATCATAAGCAAATTCCTATTACCAGCAACATCTCCTGCTTAGCCATAGAAATCGAAATCGGATTTAAATTCACTATTATTAACTGTTACATTCCACCTCATCAGAATTTTTCTTATATAGAACTTTCTAATATTTTAAATTCATTCACTACACCAATTATTATTTTGGGAGATTTTAACGCATGGAGTCCACTTTGGGGATCCTTGACCGTGAATAAAAGGGGTGAAATCATTGAAGATATAATTCTTTCACATGACCTTATTGTTTTGAATGATGGGCTCCCAACACACTTCTCTACACATGGCACCTTTACCCATCCAGACATTATCCTAGCCTCATCCCTTATAGCACCAAAACTTTCTTCACATACAATAGATGATCTTCACAATAGCGATCACTTTCCAATAGTCACCTCCCTCTCCATTCCTAAATCTTATAATATCAAACCAAGGTCTAAATTTTTGACTGATAAGGCTGACTGGACAAAGTTCTGTAATATTTCAACATATTTATCTAATAATAGGCGCCCTTGTGAAAATGTAAATGCTGAAGCATTTGCCATTAAAACAATTATTCGATCTGCAGCTCATTTTGCCATACCCTCAAATAACACCAAAATGTTCTCAACAAAGCTACCTTATTGGACAAATTTACTTTCAACTCTTAGAAACAAGAAAAAATATATGTGGAAAAAATTTAAACTTAACAGAACTGACGCTAATCTGATTGAATATAAAAAGGCTAACGCGATCTTTAGAAAGGAGTTAAAATTGGCTAAAAGGCAATCATTAGAAGAGTTAACAGCCAACATAAACCCAACTTCGAATCCTAAAAAAATATGGTCAGACATAAAAATGCTAACTGGGTCCTCACAAAAATTTAATATATCCCATATTAACACACAATTTGGACCTGTTTATATGTCTCAAGAAATCGCGGAAAAATTTGCAGAAACGTGGTCATCATACTCTTCTGATACAAATTTCCCCCCTACATGTAACTCATTGAAAGCTCAAAGCGAGAATGAAACATATACTAACCCAACACCTTCATCAAAAGCGCTTCAAATTGAAGCTGATATTACGCTTAATGAATTCGAAACTACAATCTCAACGCTAAGAGGAAAAACCCCTGGTTCTGATAAAATATCCTATCCCATCCTAAAAAATATCCCATACTCCCTTAAATATAGACTTGTCATACTATATAATAAAATACTAAACTCTGGTGTATACCCTCAACAATGGAAAATTTCAACAATCATTCCCGTTCCTAAACCCAATAAACCAAGTTCCTACATTGAGAATTACCGACCAATTTCCCTTTTACCTTGTATATCTAAGACTTTAGAAAAAATCATCTCTACCCGACTAATGTGGTTCGCTAAAGCAAATGGACTCATAAGCCAGCACCAATTCGGATTTCAAAAAGGGTTGGGAGTTATAGACCCCCTACTACATTTCGAACATTTCGTATCCACAAACTTGGCAACCCGTAACCACGCTTCGGTACTTAGCCTAGATTTCGAGAAAGCGTTTGATAGAGTCGGAGCTCACATGGTACTCAGTGAACTTAAGCGCTGGAAAATTGGCATCAAAATGTTTAACGTTGTAAAATCGTTTTTATATAATCGAAAATTTACCGTATGTGTCAATAAATGCACTTCACAAGTTTTTAAATTATACAATGGTATACCTCAAGGTTCACCACTCTCCGTTACGCTTTTCATAATAGCATTTAATAAAGTCAGCACCATTATAAGTTCCAACCCTCGAACGCATCACTTTATTTACGCAGACGATGTTGTGGTTTTTACAAAAATTAAAGATCTGAATCAAGTTAAACGTATATTTCTAAAGATACTAAATGATATCAATAAATGGTCTGAAATATCCGGCGCGAAGATATCATTAAACAAAAGCTCCACATTTCATATTTGTAGAAAACACAACTGCTCCTTCCCTATTATATCAATTTCTAATATCCAAATCCCACATACCCAAAGTTTAAAAATCCTAGGTATTATATTTGATAAAACTCTTTCTTATAAAGAACATTGTAAATATATCCGATCAAACTTGTTTCTTAGACTAAATATCATTAAATTTTTATCATCGAAACATTGCTTATGTCACACAAACACGCTCATTAATGTCACAAGAGCCTTAATATTATCAAAAATTGACTATGGACTTGCTATTTACGGACACAGTGCCAAAACCAATATCAAACTCTTAAAAGCACCTTATCATGCAGCAGCTAGAAGGAGTATACGTGCTTTCCCAACATCACCGATCAAAGCAATTTTAGCAGAATCCGGATTACCAGATATATCCCAGAGAATCTCATATAACACTATGTTGCTCATCCCAAAGTTACTTCTGTGTCGAAATGAGTTAACACTTAAGGACGTAAATAGCGCTATCCAAAGTTCACGCACGTACCACAAACCTTCAACCATCGTACGCTGTCTCATGACTTCTAAACAAATAGGATTATTTACGTGCCCTTCATTGATTCAATCACCATTAACTCCACCATCTCTGACATTATCGTCGTGCCGCATTAACGCCATACAGCAGCACCAGAAGGATTCCACCAGCAACACCGAATATATTCAACTATATAATGAAAGTATAGGACCATATAGCGATGATTGGGATTTTATTTTTACAGACGGATCTAAAAGTGATACCTCTACCACGTTTGCTGTGACAAATAAGGTCGGTGCCACAATAGCTGCCTTTGTTTTGCCATCGTACTGCTCAATATTCACAGCTGAAACAGCTGCCATATTAGAAGCTGTACTCTTTGCTTTGAATAGTGGAAATAAAACCATTATCTGCAGTGATAGTAAATCCGCCATAGATGCCATTTTCAACCAATTAAACGATTGCCCTATGGTCACTAAAATTCGAAACCTCATAAACAAATGTAATAACAAAATCAAAATTATGTGGGTTCCTGGACACGTTGGAATCAAAGGAAATGAAATGGCCGACATACGTGCAAAAGCAGCTAGCAAAGAACCACTACATACGTCAGCTTATTTTACCATGAAAGATATTAAGCAGTATGTCAAACAACACATCAACGACTGTTTTCAAAACGATTGGATAAGCTACAACCATCATTACAAACTTGCAAATCCATTAGGGAAAACACCACATTATTCAAATAACAACACCTGCAAGAATATAAAAACATTTATACGCATCAGGATTGGACATACACTTGCCACACATGGACACCTTTTGAATGGTACAAACAAACCTAATTGCCCTTTATGTGGCTTTGGAGATTTCACAATAAACCATATCCTCGACAGATGCTCACCTCTACAACAGCTCAGAGTTCTGATTTTTGGCAACATGAAACCCTCGGACTTACTTAATCGTACAGACGACAATAACGTTAACCTTTTTGTAAAATTCTTAAAGTCTAGCAAGTTAAATATTTAAATTTTAAGTAATTGTATATATAATTCTTAACACACTATTAACTATTTGAATTGTAATCGTATTAATTTTATACCTTAGATTTATGATTATTCAAGCCGAAGGCCTTGGCAGCCAGTGCTTTGTATATATAAGTGGAGTAATTATTTATAATTATTTCTCTTCTAAATAAATAAAAAAAAATAAAAAACTTTATTTAAATTATATAATATACAATTCGACCCACATATTCATCATATATATTGTATAAAGTCCATTGAAAGTTTGAAAACCCTAATATTAGGTACATATATAGGAGATAGAGGAAGTTATGATCCGATTTCACACATTTTTGGCACGAAGACATATTATTAGAAGAAACATATTCCCTCAAAATTTCTTCAAAATATCTGAGAGACTTAACTATAACTTCGGTAAACAATTTGTTAGAAGTACTGAGGTCGTCATATTCGATATATAGGGTCTTGAAAACTTATCGACCGATTTCGACGATTTTTAGTAGGTTGATGGCACTCTTTAAATACAGTATTTCAGCGAAGTTCTGTTCCTATATCTTCACTCGTACTAACTTTATATATTGTAAAGTAAACTATTCATACGGACTTCAGAGTTCTGGTATATGTGAAGTAAGCGTGGTTGTGAACCGATTTAGACTATTTTCACAACATATCATTGGAAAGGCAGAAAGATATTATGAACCGAATTTCATTGAAATTGGTCGAGTAGTTTCCGAAATATGGTTTTTGCCCCATAAGTGGGCGTGTGTATCTTCTTTATAATAAAATTTAAGGTTTCTGTTGGTTTTCCTTACTGAACTAAAGCATTTTTAGTAGTTTTCAGCATAACCTTTGTATGGGAGGTGGGCGTGGTTATAATCCGGGCTGGAGTAATTCCTGGTCTGATTTCAACTATTTTTGTTATATAGTCTAACGGAAGTTTGAAAATCCCTATATTAGATTTATGGGGGCTAGAGAATGTATTGATCCGATTTTGGCACAGTGGCACACTGTTAGAAGGAACACATCTCTTTTGAATTTCTATAGAATATCTGAGAGATATCTGAGAATATTTTCAATGAAAAATTAGCCACAAACACTGAGGTCCTCATGTGAGATATATGTGGTCTTGAAAAGTTATAGTCCGATTTTGGCGATTATTAGACGGATGATGTCATACTATAATTGGAGTATTTATACTAAGTTTGTTCCGATAACTTCACTGGTGCTCAATTTATATATATGTATAGTAAAGTGAATGAATGAGATAGAATTCAAAATTGCGATATATGGGAAGTAGGTGTGTTTTTGAACCGATTTCGCTCATTCCCAAACTTAATCATAGGCATGCCAGAGAAATGTTATGAACCGAATTTCGGATTTCCTGAGATATAACCCATCGTCAATTTTTTATACAAATCTTTACCATCTTTACCATAAAATATAGGGTCTATTGGTTGACAGAATTAAAAGATTTCTAGTAGTTTTCAACATGACATCTGTATGAGAAGTAGGCGTGGTTATAATGCGATTTACATTACGCATAATGAAGTACCAAATGGAAAAGCCACCAGTTTGGTTGATATAGTTTCGGTAGTTTATGACAAAAAACTTCATAGGGGGCGGGGGCACGCCCACTTTCCCAAAAAAAAAATTGCTTAACTTTTACACCATGGCAGAGGAAAGTGTTATCCATTTCCACCACACCTTACCATATCCCGATTTCGTTAAATCACAACAGCTAAGGCTGTTTACCAGTCATATACCAGTTTCAACGAGATCGCAAAATGTGCCAAAATCTTCCAATTCATGAAAGGTGCTGTATTTGTATAAAATCCGTTTGTATTTTTCAATTGAAGAAGACTTTGGACTAATATAAGATCTCAATTTTCTAACTGAGGACAAGACAGTTTAAAAGGCTGTGGAAAGCTAACGACAACACAAGGAACCCATCCCAAATAATTTTATACAAAATATACCTTTATTTGGACACTTCTGTATGTAATTATAGAGCGATATTAGAATATGTCGGAAATCCTTGCTCTTGGAAACAATTGGACATTCAACTCAAAACTCAAAAAATTTAAATGAACTAAATTGCATTCAGTGCCAAGTCAAGTTACACAAATTGAAACCCCGGAGAACAAATAGCGTCAAAAAGTGCAGAGCGGACAAGAATTAAATGCCAATGCTAAGCCATTCGGGCATATCCATTCTGGCAGCTGAAGAACAACAATGTTGACTGTGATATCGTTGGACTGCAACACGTACGTACACTTTAACGGCAAACAAAAAAAAAAAACAACAACAATAACAAAGCAAACGCACACAGCATGCAGAATTCAGCGAATGCACGAAGATATGGGCATGGCAGTTGAAGGATGGGCGAGAAAGCAAAGAAAGTTTTTGCCGTTGCATAAACAAACGCACAATGTTTGTGCTGATTACAGTGCAAATAGCTTTTGATTTCACAAATCAAAACTTTTTGTGCGCGAGCGTGATTTATGCGCGCGCCAGCGAGTAGCGAGTCGCATTCAATGCGTTGGCGAGACGGACACGGAGTAGCAGTGTGGTGATGACACAAAATGTAAGAGGCCACTGGACACTGCAGGCAAATCAATGCCGTTCGCACTTTGAAACCGGGATGAGGATGAGGTGGGCTGGTTGGCCATGGCATCTTGCTGCGTGGCTTGCATGCACGGATGCGCGTTGCGGCGGACATAACAATGTTGCAAGTTAGCAGTGGCAGCAACTTGCAACTGGCAACTGAAATCTTTGCTGACTTCCTAGAATACTTCCTGATTTGTGACGCTGATGCCGCTGAAGGCGTATCATTTCGCGTGGCGTCGTTTCATACTTATTAAATACATTTTGCGCATCTGGCTTCAGGCTACATGCCATACACACTTAGTGTTTATGTGCTTTTAATAATCAGAGTAACGTATGCTGGCTACAAAAAGAAGAGACAAACCTTGTTTGTTTGCCGCTCGATGCGGAACGCATGTGGAAATCCACTATTATGATATCCGACCACTTATTTACCGCTAACTATTTGCACACAGCAACCCATAAATTCGGTTTACGAACTTTTACGATACATCAATTCAACCCATCATAAGCAGAATAGAACGCGATATTCGAAAATTGCTAAAATTGTTTCATAACTGTTACTGATTCCATTCAATTGTCTTTATTTGCTTAATTTTTATACTCTCGCAACAAAGTTGCTAAGAGAGTATTATAGTTTTGTTCACATAACGGTTGTTTGTAAGTCATAAAACTAAACGAGTTAGATATAGGGTTATATATACCAAAGTGATCAGGGCGACAAGGCGAGTCAAAATCCGAATGTCTGTCTGTCCGTCCGTCCGTCTGTGCAAGCAGTAACTTGAGTAAAAATTAAGATTTCTTGATGAAACTTTGCACACTTGTTCCTTGGCACCATTGGAAGGTTGCTTTCGAAGATGGTTAGGTTGAAAATTAATAAAAGTGAGTTAACTCACTAACAAAACACGTCAGAAACACTAAAATTTTACAAAATGGAAAATGGGCGTGGCATCGCCCACTTATGGGTCAAAAACCATATCTCAGGAACTACTCGACAGATTTCAATGAAATTCGGTATATAATATTTTCTTGACAATGGAAAATGGATGAAATCGGTTCACAACCACGACTACTTTCCTCATAACTCAATTTTGAATTCCATCTGATTCCTTCACTTTATAAGATATTCATAAGGAACCAATGATGATAGCGAAATAAAAGTTTACACAAATAATGTATAAGATACGTGGCATCACTTGTGAAAAAATTGTCGAAATCGGACTATAACTTTTCAATGCCCCGGATATCGAATATGAAGAACCCAGTGCCTTATGGTAATTTTTCACCGGCCGGTACCAATGCCAGTAAATCTCTCAGATATCTTAATTTAATTCAGAGGAAATCTTTTTCTTCTAATAGTGTGTCTCTGTATCAGAAATGGTTAAAATCGGGTCATAACTTGTCCTAGCTCTCATATAGCTAACAATAGGATTTCCAAAAATACGTTGGTATTAATAGCATATAAATCCGTTAATATGTGAAATATCTTAGCCAAATTAAATGAGCATATAATCTTAGATATAATGTATGTTGGTGATGAAAATGAGTTTAACCAGCTAGGATATATACCTCAGCCTATATACCATATATGATGTGTTTCGTTTTTCTATTGGACTTTATACCGTATATATGGGTCAAATTGTGTGTTATCTTAATACAAATATAGCATAAATTGCGAGAGTATAAAATATTCGGTAGCACCCGAACTTAGCCGATCCTTACTTGTTTCTTTTTAGTTTTTTTGCTCGGCGGAGATATTTCCAGTAATTTAAATGAATTTGCCTTAAACAGTAGTAATTAATAAATTTGTTTTGTCATGCAATTGACAAGTGTCTTTGTGTCACTTTGCTTTTTAGTTTTCATATTGTAATTTCTTCCGTTGTCTGAATATAGGCCAATCCTAATATTTTTTTATTAATTAAAAATTATTGAAATTAATTTTCCTTGGCACTGACATCATCTGTACCAAACTTTATTTTTGACTCAGTTAAAGAGTGTTTTTTAAGACGATGGTTTTTAAGAAGCAATAAAACGCAAATAAATTTAAATGTTTAGCCAAGAATTTGGGTTTATTATAAAGATAAGGGTGTGTCGTTATGTTTTAAGAATGATTTTGGACAAGTGGCCGGTTATACATAAATATGTCCATATATAAATGTATAACATATTCGGATGTTCATGTTTATATTCAAAATAGAAAACGTTTCTTATCTTTGCTCATAGCCATGAATTATATATTTGTTCGAAGAGGCAAGAGAGAGTATTCAAAACAGAACTGATGGTAAATATATATGGACAGCATAGAATCTTAAAATTTCTCTGACCGACATGGACCAACATACCACACACCGTAGGCCTCAGTAACTAGTAAATTTTCGCGGAGAGTTTTTGGAATTGTAAAGACTATGCCATCCGGCAATTAGATTTGAAAAACAAGTAAGGAAGGGCTAAGTTCGGGTGTAACCGAACATTTTATACTCTCGCAATTTATTTATTTAACTTTATGAATATTATATAACACACAATTTGACCCACATATTCGTCATATATATTGTATAAAGTCCATTGAAAGTTGGAAACCATAATATTAGGTTAGAAGCACCGAGGTCCTCGTGTTCGATATATGGGGCCTTGAAAACCTATGGTCCGATTACAGCGATTTTTAGAAAGGGGCTGCCACACTATAAATGCAGTATTTATGCAAAGTTCTGTTTCGATGTCTTCAGTAGTGCTTACTTTATATATTGTAAAGTAAACTATTCAGATGGACTTCAAAGTTCTGGTATAAAGGAAGTAGGCGTGGTTGTGAACCGATTTAGCCTATTTTCACAACATATCATTGGAATGTAAGCAAACTATTACAAACCAAGTTTCAGTGAAATCGGTCGAGTACTTCCTGAGATATGGTTTTTGACCCATAAGTGGGCGACGCCACGCCCATTTTCCATTTTGTAAAAAAATCTGAGTGTAGTTTCCATCTGCCATTTATTATGTGAAATTTATTGTTTCTGACGTTTTTCGTTAGTGAGTTAACCCACTTTTAGTAATTTTCAACCTAACCTTTGTATGGGAGGTGGGCGTGGTTATTATCCGTTTTCTTTCATTTTCAGACTGTATTAGGAAGTGGCTAAAAAAAACGACTGCAGAAGTTTGGTTTATATTGGTTTATTGGTTTATTTGAGGGGGGGGGTCACGCCCAATTTTCAAAAAAAATTACATCCAAATGTGCCCCTCCCTAATGCGATCCTATGTTCCAAATTTTATTTTCCTAACTTTATTTATGGCTTAGTTATGACTGTATAGGTTTTCGGTTTCCGCCATTTTGTGGGCGTGGCAGTGGACCGATTTTGCTCATTTTCGAAAGCAACCTCCTCAGGGTGCCAAGGAATATGTGTTCCAAGTTGCATTAAGATATCTTAATTTTTACTCAAGTTATCGCTTGCACGGACAGACGGACGGACATCCGGATTTCAAATCCACTCGTCATCCCGATCATTTATATATAACTCTTGTATTTCTTGGTGACACAAACAACCGTTATGTGAATATAACTATAATACTCTGTGCAACATGTTGCGAGAGTATAATAAGCTGATAATACGACACCTTAGTTTAATGCTTTAACAAAACAATATTTTTTCAATTGCGTATATGTTCTAAATATTTCAAACTGCCCTCCTTGAGAGACCCTTTATCGTGAAGAGTCTGTGAAAGCATCATGCGCACTTAAATTAATTTAATGGGCATATTTTTTTGTTCCGAATAAGCTTAGCGATTCAAATGTTGTATAAATATTCATGTATTTCTATTCCAGAGATTAGTTCAAAAGAATCAAACGACATGGTCATTTCTTACAAAATAATGTTGGTGAACGGTGCACTGCTGATGCTCTTCTTGAGCACAGCCACGACGGAAATATTGAACGAATCGAGGAGTGCAAGACCGCTACCTTCCAACTGTGTCGAGGCGGTGTGCTCTGCGGGCTCAAAGGCCAAAAGCGGTATATATCAAATACGCTTACCGTTAGATGGTTGGGAGCATCGACCCTTCTACGTTTACTGTTTACTCGATGTCAATGGCGGTGATCCTTGGTTGTTAGTGCAGCGACGACAGGATGAAAATATCGACTTCTATCGCAACTGGAATGAATACAAGATTGGCTTCGGAAACTTGGGCACAAATTTCTTCATTGGTCTGGATAAATTGCATGCGCTCACACAAGTGCAACTTAATGAGTTACAAATCGAATTGCATGATTTTAACGATATCGTTAAGTACGCCAACTACGATAGCTTCGCTGTTGGTAACGAGAGTGAAAAATATGTATTGAATGTTTTGGGACCATATTCAGGTGGGGGTGCAGACGATGCCTTGATTCAGACTCACAGTGGACAAAAGTTCAGCACATACGATCAGGACAACGACAATTCGACTTTTAATTGTGCGGAGTATTACAAAGGGGCCTGGTGGTACGACGCGTGTCACGACAGGTAAAATCCAATTCTCATTTTTTTTAAATGTTACGCCTAAATTTCTCTTTTTTAGTAATTTAAACGGCCAGTATCTTAATGGCACTCAAAAAAAAAAAGGGATGGGCATTATCTGGTTTACATGGCGCGGTGGCAATTATTCATTGAAATATGCCCATATGGGTATAAGACCAAAAGAAAGCGCGCAAATGCGGTCACAAAGATGTTGACAGGAGAAATGAGGACCAGCCCAAAAGTCGTAACACATGGAATAATTCAATAATAATTCAAAAGCAATGAAAAGAAATAACTAATATTCAAATACTATATTATTCTGTACTAATTTGTATCTTTCTGTTGATGTTCCAAAAATAAATAACAAAATCAATTGCAAATTAATGTTTTTTTTTCATTTTAGTATATACATACATTGGCTCCAAATATATTTCTCTCTCTATTACGCATCTCTTCTTAAATTTGCCGATTTCATTACTTTTGTTGCTACCGATGCTAAATATACCAATTACAGAGATTTTTTCCTTTTTATTTTATTTATTATACTCTCGCAAAAAAATTTGCTAAGGTATTATAGTTTTGTTCACATAACGTTTGTTTGTAGGTCATAAAACTAAACGAGTTTGATATAGGGTTATATATATCAAAATGATCAGGGTGACGAGACGAGTGAAAATCCGAATGTCTGTCTGTCCGTCCGTCAGTTCGTGCAAGCGATAACTTGAGTAAAAATTGAGATATCTTAATGAAACTTGAAACACATATACCTTGGCACTCTGAGGAGGTTGGTATTAAAAATGGGCAATTGCCACGCCCATTATGTATATATCTTGCAAACCAAAAAAACTGTATAAACCAAACTTTCTGCAGTCGTTTTTTTTTGCCATTTCCTAATACAGTCCAAAAATGAAAAAAATCGGATAATAACCACGCCAACCTCCCATACAAAGGTTAGGTTGAAAATTACTAAAATTGAGTTAACTCACTAACGAAAAACGTCAGAAACACTAAATTTTACATAAGAAAAGGCAGATGGAAGCTGCACTTAGAGTTTTTTTTACAAAATGGAAAATGGACGTGGCGTCGCCCACTTATGGGTAAAAAATCATATCTCAGGAACTCGGCCGATTTCAATGAAATTCATTATATAACGCTTTCTTGATACCCTGATGACATGGATGGACTATCATGTTTACTTCCCATATAATTCAATTTTGAATTCCATCTGATTCGTTCACTTTATAATATATACATTAGGAACCAATGAAGATAGCGGAATAAAACTTTACACAAATACCGTATTTGAGCTGTCGCTTGTGGAAAATTGTCAAAATCGGACCATGACTTTTCTGATATCGAACATGAAGAACTCAGTGCCTAAGGGTAATTTTTCCCCAAAAATATCGGTAAATCTCTCAGATATTTTAATGTTATTCAGAGGGAATCTTTTTCTTATAACAGTTTGACTCTGTTCCAAAAATGATTAAAATCGGGTCATAACATCCCCTAGATCCCATATACCTAATTATAGGTATTATAAAATTAAGTGAGCGTATATACTACGATATATTGTATCTTGGTGGTGAAAACGAGTGAAATCGCTTCAGGAATTACCTCAGTCCCCATATACTATTTATGATGATTTTGGTTATTCTATTGGACTTTATGCCGAATATATGGGTCGAATTGTGGTAGCTTTATAAAAATGCGATACATAACATGTTCGGTCGCACCCGAACTTAGCCTTTCCTTACTTGTTTTTATTTCATTTCATTCTTTTCCATAGGGAAACTGGTTTGCATTACCATTGAAAGCATTTTCTCTTCCTTTTACATCTAAAACGCTACAAAAGTTCTTGACAGCTGGAATAAATGCATCGCTGCATCAATTAAATACATCGAGACAATTGAAAACTTGTGCAACCATATTTTCGCATTCACATGCAGCGCCCTCAACTATTGTTACTGCAGCTTTTGAGAACCTTATAACTAAACAAAAACATTTTTTTTTGAAATTTATTTCAATTTTCAATTACAATCCGCAGGCGAGTCGATTGGTTATGTCATTGATAATTCGGACTCAATAAATCACAAAATAGAATAACAGCAAAGCCAAACTCAACACCCAAGCGCTGACGCGCCGGGCTCAAAACAACAAACATACACACATACATATGTATCTATGAACAAATAAAGGCAAGCATGTGTGTATGTATGTGTGTGTGTGTGTGTGTGTGCATAAATAAACAACAATGGCGATTAGTGTGCGGAGTGTCGAATAATTTGTCACATTATTTATTTAAGTTTCCAAGCAGTTGACAGCTTTAGAATTTATTTGCGCAACCATTGGATTTTATAGCCAAATTAAACTGGTCAAGCTAATAAGCGAGCGATGGGTGCAAGACACACAAGCATATGCACACGTACATACATATGTATATATATGTATGTATGTATGTGTATTTGTAGACTAAGCACAATTTCGTTCTGTTGCTGTCAACATTGTCATTTGTTGTCGATGCCGCAGCGGCAAACAACTATTTGCTGTTTACCATTTGCCACATGCCACATGCCACATGCCACATGCCACATGAGAGTCGCCTAAAATTTCAATTAATACACTATTTAATGGACGTTTTGCTGTGTGGCGTATTTTGGTGGCAATGGCCAATGTTTAAATGTTTATACGCACGCATTTAAGTGTGATTGAAAATCGAGACACATTCACAGACACAAGCAGACTCGTGTGCCCCACTCTCGACAGCGAAAGGATAACAATTAAATGGCGAATTTTATACGAAAATAGTTAACTGTGGCAATTGTGCGACTCAATTGTTGTTGTAGGTTGCTGGGTGTCTGTTGTTGGCTGTTGGCTGTTGCCATTTGTCTGCCACACGCACTCGATGAGGTGCGTAATTTGACACCAATAAATTTGCCACGATCCGCATACAATGCCGCAAATACCCATTGGTGTACAACAACAACAACAACAACAGCAATAGGTATAACAACAAAAAACCGACAGAAACATAGCGATTTAGGGATTATGCGCCGCGCCATGTCAAATCGCTTGTCACGCCAGTCGAGCGTGCGGCAAAGTAGCGCGTATTGTACGCGTATGTATGTCTGTATGTATGTGTGCAACATAACATCGATTAAAATATGTTTAATTGAAAATTCACTAGTTCTTTTAATGTTGCCGTATTTACTGTTGGTTGTTGCCAAAGTTTCAGCGTTGTTTTTGTTGTGTGGATCCAACCAGCATTGGCGTGGTTTTCACTATTTACTCGCTTGATAATGCGCGAGTCTCAATTTTGGAGAATTTTACGATTAAAATTGCTGAAATAGTTAGGTGACAGGCGGGATAAGGTACAAGTATATTGTGGTAGAGAGATAACGGTGTCTTTCTGTGTCTGAAAAATAGCTTCTCGAAAGGGTAGAATTCAAGGTTGCCACAAACTGTGCTGCTGTTTTAATTAAGGAAACAAGGTTGTGGTGATGGAGGAATTTACCTGACGACGGATTAAAGTAGAGTATATTGAGTGGAGAATTCTTAATAATTTGGGTTAACTAATGAAGTGTGTGCTACTGTTTCACTTAAGGCTGCTAGTGAAAGTATAAAAATTTAAGAACTTAAACAAATTACTAATCGATTATTGACTGCAATTAATTGTGTAATCGATTAATTATGAAACCAAAGCAATATAATATGTTCTTTTAATGAAAACTGACTCCTAAATCAATGTCTTAAACTCTTTGAGAAAAATCCAAAAAGTAAAACGAAATATGCTAAACATATAGAGCATTGATGAAAAATGTAAGAGATGTAAGATAGACTGAGAGATATCTATTCTGAGAATTTAAAAATTCGATGAAATTACATATCGATAACCAATATTGATAACCCCAAGTAAACAGTTGATTTTTTATACTCTCGCAACAAAAGTTGCTACGAGAGTATTATAGTTTTGTTCACATAACGGTTGTTTGTAACACCCAAAACTAAAAGAGTTAGATATAGAGTCATATATACCAAAGTGATCAGGATGATGAGTAGATTTGAAATCCGGATGTCTGTCCGTCCGTCCGTCTGTCCGTCTGTGCAAGCTGTAACTTGAGTAAAAATTAAGATATCTTGACGAAACTTGGCACAAATACTCCTTGGCACCATAAGAAGATCAAGTTCGAAAATGGGCAGAATCGGACCATTGCCACGTCCACAAAATGGCGAAAACCAAAAACACTTAAAGTGTCATAACTAAGCCATAAATAAAGTTATATGGAACATAGGATCCCATTAGAAAGGGGCACATTTGGATGTAATTTTTTTGGGGAAGTGGGCTTTGCCCCGCCACCAAATCGGTTATTTGTATATATCTCGCAAACCAATAAAGCTATATAAACCAAACTTTCTGCAGTCCTTTATTTTAGCCATTTCCTTATACAGTCCAAAAATGAAAGAAATCGGATAATAACCACGCCAACCTCCCATACAAAGGTTAGGTTGAAAATTACTGAAAGTGCGTTAACTCACTAACGAAAAACTTCAGAAACACCAAATTTTACATAAGAAATGGCAGAAGGAAGCTGCACTCAGATTTTTTTTTTACAAAATGGAAAATGGGCGTGTCGTCGCCCACTTATGGGTCAAAAACCATATCTCAAGAACTATTCGACCGATTTCAATGAAATTCGGTATATAATATTTTCTTGACACCCTGATGACACGGCTGGAATATGGGCGAAATCGGTACACAACTACGTCCACTTCCCATATAACTCAATTTTGAATTCTTTTGATTCGTTCACTTTATAATACATATATACAGTAGGAACAAATGAAGATAACGGAATAAAACATTACACAAATGCTGTATTTGAGCTGTGACATCACTTGTGAAAAAATTGTCGAAAACGGACCATAACTTTTCAAGGCCCCAGATATCGAACATGTTGAACTCAGCGCCTAAGGATAAATTTTAACCGAAAATATGGGTACATCTCTCAGATATCTTAATTTAATTCAGAGGAAATTGTTTTCTTCTAATAGTGTGTCTCTGTTCAAAAATTGGTAAAATCGGGTCATAACATTTCCATATATCTCATTGTAGGTTTTTCAAAAATACGGTGAGCTTTATTAAGCATATATGTATTGGTTAAATTTCTTCAATAAATTGCGAGAGTATAAAATGTTCGGTTGCACCCGAACTTCGCCTTTCCTTACTTGTTTTGAGTATTTTTATACTCTCGCAACATGCTGCATAGTGTAATAATAAAAGTGGGCGTGGATCTGCCCCAAATAAGATTTTTGTGTATATCTCGCTAGTTACTGAAGTTATAGAATTAAAATTTACTAAGCACATCTGCATTTAGCACCCCATCATACACAATGAAAATAGGTGAAATCGGCTAATAAACACGCCCACCCCCAATATACAGGTTGTTGTCGAAAGTTACTAAAAGTGCGTTAACTCACTAGCGAACAACACCAGATGCCTTAAATTTTACGGTAAAGAGCTACACTAAGGTCATGACAATGGGCGATGAGCTCCGAACACTTATGGGTCAAAAACCATATCTCAGAAACTTTTCGACCGATTTCAATGAAATTTGGTACGTTATATTTTCTTGACACCTTCATTGACACGCTGGAAAATGTACGAAATCGGTGCCAGCACTCATATTCTAAGGATAATTTTTTACCGAAAATATCTGTAAATTTCTCAGATAATTCAAAGTTATTCAGAGTCTCTGTACCAAAAATGGTTAAAATCAGGTCATAACTGCCTTAGCTCCCACAAGCCTAATAATAACAAGAACAATTAAGGGAAAATATGTTTAACCTTGGATATAGTGTAGCTTGGTGGCAATTGGATTTAAACTTTACTTCTTCCTTTGATTACACGCTAGAAATTGCCGCTGGGCACTATGCCATTTCCATTACGTCTGCCCGTACAAAATGTACACAAAAGTCATACATTTCAGTGTTGGCGGCATAATTAGACCATCAATTGTGGAAAATTCATGGTTTTCATGAAGGAATAAACGAACCAGCCAACAGCCAACAGCCAACGAGCCAGCGGACAAATGAATGGGAGAAGCGACATGGGCAGCAATGAATGGCTGAGTACTGCCAACACAATGCAGGCCGCTGGAATAGACTTCCAAATAAAGCGGAAATATTCCCAGAAACGACGAACGTACCCATATACATACAAACATATGTGGTGGTGCGTTAGATTTACTCTTCTGTGCGGAATTGCGTGAGCTTGCTGCTGGACGCTCAAATGGTTGAAAATACGTTCGATTCACAGTCGGCCGTTTCCTCGGTACGGAGTGTTACGCGCTCGAAAAGTGTTCGAAAATGAAAGATTTTTTTTCTTAAATCCAACAATTGCCTGAAATTGGTTTAGACTTGGTTCTCAAATTTTATTCTCAGCACAAAATTTTTCGAGAACCTCGGCCCTTTTCTTTTCTTTTTCAAAGTTTAAGATCCTACATACAAATTTACATAACGAGTGCTCTATAAAACCGTCAAATCATGCACACAATTGTTCACATGGCCTGTTGAAACGTCTATGCCCTCGTTTCTGGCACAGAAATGGAACAAAGAGATTCATGGCAACAGGCTAAATGTTTCTATTGACAGAGGCTGCAACAAGAATGTGCGTTCCCAGTCTTAAAGCTTATAAGTATTCATACATTTGTTGGGAATATTTGTGTGGAGTGACGTTGATAAACATAACTGTAAACTTTTTTCCTTCTGCAACAGATTCTACTGTCCATCAGCAAATCTATATTCCTACTTCTTATGAAAGTTCTTGATCAATATTTTTCCGCCAATTCATCAAAAAGTGTTACCAACATTAATTTCTAGCGCTCTTCTCTCTCGCGCTCTCATGAGATACATCACTGTCAGCTGTAGGGAGCTTGTTGCAAAATAACGCCGCTTTTATTGCGCTTAAATGCACCGAGCGCTGCAGATTGTTGTTGTCACACATGCTTATGCAACACTGTGTTGCACCCTAATAATTCTCCGAGTGAAATTAATTTCTTTATTACTTCCTTTTGCCACATAAATTAGCTAACGAAACAAACTTAGAGCGCATCCGGCTGCTGCCGCTTCTATAATAACCTAAAATTCATTTATTCGTGTGTGAAGTTGCAACAACAAAGACTTACAGCGCCGCCCCGCGTACCACTTGTTACTGCTGCTATTTGGTGAATGTGTGCCGCCATTGCTTTTGGTGCCAAGCTTGAAGATGCCCGACTGTGTGCCCCTGTGGGTGTGTGTGTGTTGCTTCAAAGTGAAGTGAACTCGCATATTTTATTTATAAAATAAATTATATGCTAAGCGAGACAGCCCGCTTGCACGCCCCTTTTGAATTACACACTGTGGCACACTGCGAAAGCAGGAAGCAGCAGAGTCGCGTCGAGGTTCGAGTGGTTCTGGGTGGTTCGACGATGGCTGTAAACAGCTGTTTCGGTTAAATTGGAAAGTGCAGTTGAAGTTGCTTACAGCAAATATGTGCGTTCGTGTTTGTATTTATTTGTGAGAGTGGTAGCATCGACATGAGGTTATAGGCGCCGCTCACGTAACGGCATGTCGCATGCCAAAAATGACGTTGAAGTCGAACTCCATCATCCGGTGGATATCCTATAGACTTTGGTGACATTTATACACGTAAATATAACGGTATATATGTATGTATTCTTAAAATACCGGTGGCTTCTGGGTCGGCAAAGAAATATTTTTGAGCCACAGCATATAACTGTAGCTGCTGTGCGCCACTCGAATTTCGCACTGCACAGTGGTCCAACGAAAATTGTTGCCGTTGGTTGACTGAAAAGTAGCAGAAAATAAGAGAAAACAGATAAACACGTCGGAATGCATATTCAAAGCCACATTTGCGTATGTGAGTTGTATATATAATATGTATGTATGTGTACGATCCTGTAGAAGGGCTACAGTGCAGCACCGGGCAAAATTGATCTTGTGTGTATGAGTCCAAATATTCATAAAAGTTTCGCTGTTTGTACGCTCGCTCGCATTCAACTCATTTCTCCAGCGCCACACTTTCAACCATTTTTATGCATGACGCGTACAATTATGTGATGCATATAATTTTCTGGAACAATTCCATCAACGTGAATTATGCTTAACATACTCGTTCATATTCGCCATTCTTTTTATTTTGGCTTGTAAATTTTACGTTTGCTCGAAAAGCACAGGAAATGAGAAAAAAAGTTACAGGAAACGACATTGAAAGGTAGCGCCGAAGAAGTATGCATATGTATTTGTTGGAGTCCTGGTAATACTCATACAGATGAATTGGTGTATAGTTACAGAATTGTTGAAAGTATTAATGGTGTAATGAGCTGTATATGATGAGTTATAGACTTCAGTCTTTAAAAGAGAGCGTAGTTATTGAGATTGCGCCTAAAAATATGCTTAAATTCATATTTTTGGAATATTTACTGTCGGGTTTCAAAAGGGTTATTGATAAGATTATTAGATTTTAATATAGTTTTATAGAAAAATGTCTCTGTAATATTTTGGTGATTTTCATAAGGTTTGTGAATCCAATCTTTCAAAAATAATTTTGTTAAAAGTCGTTTTAGGACATTGAAATCTAAAAATCTCTAACAAAATTAGACCAGCTTCAAATATATAAATCTATATCATTAAAAGTATATTCATAGATTTTTATAGGAAACAAGTAAGGAAGGGCTAAGTTCGGGTGTAACCGAACATTTTATACTCTCGCAATTTATTTATTTAACTTTATTAATATTTTATAATACACAATTTGAACCACATATTCGTCATATATATTGTATAAAGTCCATTGAAAGTTGGAAACACTAATATTAGGTTAGAAGCACCGAAGTCCTCATGTTCGATATATGGGGCCTTGAAAACCTATGGTCTGATTTCGGCGATTTTTAGAATGGAGCTGCCACACTATAAACATAGTATTTGTGCAAAATTCTGCACCGATATCTTCACTAGTGCTTACTTTATATATTGTAAAGTAAACGATTCAGATCGTCTTCAAAGTTCTGGTATATAGGAAGTAGGCGTGGTTGTGAAGCGATTTGGCTTATTTTCACAACATCTCATTGGGATGTAAGGAAACTATTACAAACCAAGTTTCATTGAAATCGGTCGAGTAGTTCCTGAGATATGGCTTTTGATCCATAAGTGGGCGACGCCACGCCCATTTCCCATTTTGTAAAAAAATCTGAGTGCAGCTTCTATCTTCCATTGCTTATGTGAAATTTAGTGTTTCTGACGTTCTTCCTTAGCGAGTTAACCCACTTTTAGTAATTTTCAACCTCACTTTTGTATGGAAGGTGGGCGTGGTTATTATCCGATTTCTTTCATTTTTGGACTGCAGAAAGAAGCAGCTAAAAGAAACGACTGCAGAAAGTTTGGTTTATATAGCTTTATTGATTTGCGAGATAAATACAAAAAACCTATTTGAGGGCGGGGCCACGCCCACTTCTTCAAAAAAATTACATCCAAATGTGCCCCTCCCTAATGCGATCCTCTGTTCCAAATTTTTTTTTAATAACTTTATTTATGGCTTAGTTATGACACTGTATAGGTTTTCAGTTTCCGCCATTTTATGGGCGTGGCAGTGGACCGATTTTGCTCATTTTCGAAAGCAACCTCCTCAGGGTGCCAAGGAATATGTGTTCCAAGTTTCATTAAGATATCTTAATTTTTCTCAAGTTATCCGTTGCACGGACGGACAGACAGACGGACAGACGGACGGACAGACATACGGATTTCAAATCCACTCGTCATCCTGATCATTTATATATAAATAACCCCATATCTAACTCTTTTATTTCTTGGTGACACAAACAACCGTTATGTGAACAAAACTATGATACTCTGTGCAACATGTTGCGAGAGTATAAAAATTGATAACTGGCTTTTTGTACAAAGAGAGATTTGAAAATTCCTGTTATTTTTTGAACACACCTCGTAGCGGTCTATGCAAATCTTGTGCCTTGTGGGTTCATTTAAATGAATCATGTGGTTTTATCATGTACTTCAATGCGCTTTCAACAAACTCTCGCTGTATGAAATCTTCGTATGAGCAATGCTTGGGATTTCCTTAGTCAAAAATAACTTCAAAACCAGTTTCATTCAGTGCAATTGCCACCGAAATTAGGAAAGTACAATCAATAGAAATTGAATGAAACAATTATAAGTGGCATTTATAGTTTTGAATAACCAGCACTTTAAGTGCTTTTGTGTTGTTCACTGTATATAGGGTGCTCGGTATTAGTATTTATATAAATTTGATTATAAGCTGAACATTTTTATGTGCCAAAGTTTTGTTCGAAGATAATGGAATCTCACTAACTTTGTATCTGATTTAAATAGTTTTGAAATGAATCTGTAGATCTGTTGAGCTGTTATTATCTATCGGTTGAAGAATCTCAAAGAAAATTGATGCGTCGGTTCGGGCTCGAATATATGGTATTTTATGTTGGTCATATCAGACAATATATGTTTGTTCATCCAGCGTTTTCAAAGCATTAAGAAATTTACTTCAAGCAAACACAGGAAGGAAGATATAGATACAGGTATAGATATAGATAGAAAGGAAGATATAGGCATACAATTCTAAATTCCAAAATTTTTGTCTTAAGAGAGAAATATGAGCGTAGAAAGAGTTAAATATTTTTAATACCGTAATAAATTCTTACACTAGCTTTTATTACGACTTCATGTACTTCCATGTATTGGGTGATATTTTTCCCCACGATTCTTTCTAAATAAAAAAAATAATATTTTTTGCAGCCTCTTAAACGAACGATTCATTAAAAGTGTAAAAGATGCTCAATCGGAAATTTTTAAATTACTTGTAAGCCTCTTAAAGAACAATAACAATAATAATAACAACGAAAAATGACGAACAAAAATTTGTTAAGAAAATATACACCTCAACAGACAACCAAACAAACGTAGATAATGGCTCCATTAAAAAAAAAATATGCGTAAAGCTTATTAACAGCAGCGTGAACAGTGAACAGTGTTAATAGCGACGATCTTCACATTGATCTTCCGCTGCGGAGACCGCACTACATAGCTGGCAGTAGCGACACGCGCGAGTTTAGTTTGTCAGCAGCAGTTAATGAGCGTTCATTTGCCAATAAGCAGCGGTCAGTTTGACATTGTTTTTGGAAATCGCGAGTGAAACATAAATTTTGAAGCAATAATTTGCATTATTCGGACGCATATATGTATATAGACAAATATATTCAAGTGATTTGTAAAGTTATATAAAAATTGTTTGTGGAGTGTTGAAGTCGTTGTGGGTGATTTTTGTTATTTTTAATTTTTGAGTGTTCTTCTTTTAACTAAAAATAAAAGAAAAATTGAAATATGAAATTCAGCTGCAATTTGTTATTGTTGTTATTGCTGTTATTTTACATTTCGAGTGTTCATGCGGCGAATGTGATTAATTGCCGGCAGTTAGAAGCGGTTAAGCGTGTAAAACGACAAACAGCCGAACAACAACAATACCAACAAACGCAAAGGTAGTGAAGGCGGTAATTAATTAGAACGCCGTTTATTCTTATTATTGCTGCATTCAGTGTTGACAAATAATTAATTTTGCTTGCAATTTGTTTTTTTTTCAAAAACCGGCAAAACGCGTCTTATCAGGCATGTGTACCAACAGCATTCAACTCAAACACCCTCCATCTATCAGCCAAATGTCAGATTTTTTAACGCACATCCAGCGCAGCAAGTGCAACAACAGCAAGTCCAGAGTGGAACTCAGCAACGCGTTGTGTTTACAACGCGACAGCAGCAGCAACCAGCAACGCAACAACAACAGCAACATTTTCCATACCAACAACAACAACATTCGTTCGCAGTAGCATCGCAGCAATATACGAATAATCAGCAATATTTCCAAGGTAACGGTTATCAACAGCGGCAACAACAACAACAACAAGTGTACAATGTCACAAGTTTCCCGCGTATCAGCCAACAACTACAGCAGCAGCAACAGCAATTTCATACGCAGCAACCACAACAGTTCCACCAATCACAACAACAACACTTACAATTCTACAAGCCACAAACAACAACAGTAACACAGGGACATACACAGTACTCGAACCAACAACCCATCTCATACCAGCCTCAACCACCGTCACAGCCACCACAGGAGAGCACACCGCTACCCAACCAAGGCAACGCCGGCATAACTCCAATTTACGCGCCACTACTGCCCTCATATTTCAAGTAAGTTCCGCTATCGATTATTAATGTTTAGTTTATTTTTTACTGTTAATTGATTGAATTTTTTCTTTCTGAATAACAGTGAAGACGAAGATGACATGTCGCTCAAATACACGCCATCATGCGAAATGTGTTGCATTCCAGATCAAAAGCCATGCGAAAACTGTTGCGATACAAATCCACTTTTGAGTGCCGCCATTTTGAAGTCATCAACGGGTTAAAGGAAATTGAATTGGCATTCAAAATTGTCTTTAGCTATTTGTTAGGTTAGTGTTAAGTATAAAGGCCGCAAGGGGTTAAAAAGGTGTATGCTCCATGAAAATAATAAAAGTGAACATAATTTATTGTTAACTTCTCCTTTTGTATGAGGTTTTATAGGTCGCCTTCGAACAGCTAATCGTATATTTTTATCTTCTAGATAGTTAGAAACAGTTAGAATTTATTAAAAATCTGACATTGTGGCTATGGAATATATACCCGCTCCTAAAAATTCTGACTATAAGAATTTCCTCTTACCTTGACAGACATGTAGTACATATTGTGGTATGCTTAAGAAACCATATGTGTATCACCGGTGTTCTGAATTTTGTTTGAAAGCAAATGCTGTGTAGTATGGAACAAGTAATACAGTACAATAGAATACAGTACTAGAAACCATTGCGATTGTGAAATGTACTACAATTGATCACATTGAACACACCGAAAGCTTTAAGCTCTTCTGCCACAATCATACATATGTTTTCTGACATTTTGAGAGCTCGAAAAAAAATTTAATTCAAAATAAACTGAAATCAATTAAGGGGGAATTTCTGGTCTAGAAATTCCAAAAAATCGAAAATTTTTTTTTTCATATTTTCAAAGTTTAACTATTCAGGAATATGTATACGAGAGGATTTTTCAAAATTTAAATTATTTTCGGAGATATAAGCATTTTTCTGACCTGGCATAAACTGGTTCGGCCGGAACTTAGACTATAAAAAACTTTACCCGAAACTTTAAACGCGTTTTTCTCAAAACTGTGTTTTTCGGTACGATACCCACGATTTTTCAGGTTCTACTGGACCGATTTACTTGAAATTTTTATGGACTCTTCTTTATTGGCTTTTCTAGAACTGGAACTAGGCCCATCCCCAAATTTTCATTTTTACTATTTTTAAAAAATTCAAAACAGTAAAAAAAAGTGCTCGAAAATTTTTTTTTTTTTAAACAGTCGCCATTTTGTTATAAAATTTCAAAAATTACCTAAAATTTACGCTTCTACACCAGAATACCCCCTTAATTATAAGGGAAAAATACAGTGGAACTTCTCTAACTCGAATCACCATAATCCACAAAAAAACTTCGAGTTAGAGAGACTTCGAGTTATAAAATTTTCATTAAAAAATAAAATTTCTCAAAAAGCTGGAAAATATAGATGTATACACATTTTTAATTATTTACTTCGCATAACGCTTTTTTAAATACGTTAAAACAGTTATTCTGTAATTTTGTTTGTCGCAGTTTGCTATTGTTTGGCTCTTGACGTCTGTATCCCATGCCTTTTTTACATGATTTATCCAAAAATGTAATTTCATATTCATTATGAAATGAAGATATATATTCATATATCTATACTCTTTTAAAAATCTGTCTCGATAGTAAAATTTTGTATTATGCCCTGGTCGAAAAGTTTGATTTACGGAAGGAAATTTGTATGAAATTTTACTTCTATTGCCAATTTAAAAGTTCTAGTTATGGAAAACTTCGATTTAAGGAAGTTTGAGTTATGGCAGCAAATTTGTATGAAATTTGATTTCAAAACGCTATTGCCAAATCAAAAGTTCGAGTTATGGGGATTTTGGAGTTATGGAAGTTTCACTGTATACAGTTTTTAGAGATAAGACAAGATGAGTTGTAATAAAATGCTAAAAATGGGTAACTCATACGCCTAGGCCTTCTAAAGCGACAAGAAAATAAGAAACGAATAAAGAAAGATAAGATTAGGGAAAGAGTTTTATTGTAAAGGGTGTGCTTTGACATGTGTCTTAACAATTGTATAAAATATCAGCTTCATAAAAATATTTCTTCATTGAAGACCCAACGACTAAAAAAACACTCGATATAAACTAGAAATCACTAACTCTTTTGAGAATAGATTAGAAGTTATTTTTATACTCTCGTAACAAAGTTGCTACCACATAACGGTTGGTTGAAAGTCCTAAAACTAAACGAGTTAGATATAGGGTTATATATATCAAAATGATCAGGGTGACGAGAAAAGTTCAAATCCGGATGTCTGTCCGTCCGTCCGTGCAAGCTGTAAATTGAGTAAAAATTTAGATATCTTAATGAAACTTGGAACACGTGTTCCTTGGCACCATAAGAAGGTTAAGTTCGAAAATGGGCGTAATCGGACCACTGCCACGCCCACAAAATGGCGAAAACCGAAAACACTTAAAGTGCCATAACTAAGCTATAAATAAAGCTATGGAAGTAAAATTTGGTATGAAGGATCGCACTAGGAAGGGGCATATTTGGATGTAATTTTTTTGGAGAAGTGTGCGTGGCCCCGCCCCCTACTAAGTTTTTTGTACATATCTCGCAAACTACTAAAGGTATATAAAGGAAACTTTCTAGAGTCGTTTCTTTTAGGTACTACCTTGGGTCTGGAGGTGAATGAGGACAAGACGAAATATCTCCTGTCATCAAGCAAACAGTCGGCGCATTCGCGTCTTGGCTCCCACGTCACTGTTGACAGTCATAACTTTGAAGTTGTAGATAATTTCTTCTACCTGGGAACCAGCATCAACAACACGAACAATGTCAGCCTCGAAATCCAGCGCAGAATAACTCTTGCCAACAGGTGCTACTTTGGACTGAGTAGGCAATTGAACAGTAAAGTCCTCTCTCGACGAACCAAAATCAATCTCTACAAGTCGCTTATCATTCCCGTCCTGCTTTACGGTGCAGAAGCTTGGACGATGTCAACATCAGATGAGATGACACTAGGAGTATTCGAGAGGAAAATTTTGCGCAAGATTTATGGTCCTAAGAACATTGGCAACGGCGAATACCGCAGACGATGGAACGATGAGCTGTACGAGTTATACGACGACATTGACATAGTTCAGCGAATAAAAAGACAGCGGCTACGCTGGCTAGGACATGTTGTCCGAATGGACGAAAACACTCCAGCCCTGAAAGTGTTCGATGCAGTACCCGCCGGAGGAAGCCGAGGAAGGGGAAGGCCTCCTCTCCGTTGGAGGGACCAGGTGGAGAGCGACCTGGTTACACTTGGGATCTCCAACTGGCGCCGAACTGCGAAGGAGAGAGAGAGATGGCGCAATATCGATTCGGCTATAACCGGCTAAACGGTTACATACAGTCCAAAAATGGAGTAAATCGGATTTTAACCACGCCCCCCTCCCATACAAAGGTTATGTTGAAAACTACTAAAAGTGGGTTAACTCAATAACGAAAAACGCCAGAAACACTAAATTTTACATAAGAAATGGCAGATGGAAGCTGCACTCAGATTTTTTTACAAAATGGAAAATGGGTGTGGCTTCGCCCAGTCATGGGTCAAAAACCATATCTCATTAACTACTCGACCGATTTCAATGAAACTTGGTTTGTAATAGTTTCTTTACATCCCAATCATATGTTGTGAAAATAGGCCAAATCGCTTCACAACCACGCCTACTTCCTATATACCAGAACTTTGAAGACGATCTGAATCGTTAACTTTACAATATATAAAGTAAGCACTAGTGAAGATATCGGTGCAGAACTTTGCACAAATACTACATTTATAGTGTGGCAGCCCCATTCTAAAAATCACCGAAATCGGACTATAGGTTGTCAAGGCCCCATATATCGAACATGAGGACCTCGGTACTTCTAACCTAATATTAGGGTTTTCAACTTTCAATGGACTTTATACAATATATATGATGAATATGTGGGTAAAATTGTGTATTATATAATATAAATAAAGTTAAATAAATAAATTGCGAGAGTATAAAATGTTCGGTTACACCCGAACTTAGCCCTTCATTACTTGTTTTTTATTTAATCTTAGAGCTTTGAAAGATATGCTCGGTACTAAAAATACTCAAAGTTGACTTTAATATTAGAGCATTTTTATAAAGTTTCTTGAAATGAATTCTTGAGTTTGCAACAAAATGCTTCAAATGGGTTACTCATACGCCTAGGTCCTCAAAGAAAATAAGAAATAACAACTTTAAACAATTATAAAATTTAGACAATAATTCTGATTGCAGTTTATATTAAAAAGTGGCCTTCAAAATTCCATGACGTGCTACATTTTATTTAAATGGACGCATTAGTAACACTTTTTCTTTAATTTGCTTTGATAACAAAAAGAGACGAAATTTACTTCAAATCATCAAACGTGTTCGAAATTGCGCTTACCGCATTGTACCGTACATCTACAATCTCTTTAACATTTTCAACTTGATACTTTTTTATCTATGCCAGCAGCAGAACTGTCTCTGTAGGCTGGTCAATAACTATATAAGATTTACATATGAATGTATAAGTATATAACTAGCACATAATATACATAAATATGTCTATAAAAACATGAGAATAAGAAAATCACCTCAAAGTTCTTCATTTTAAATATGTGACTGTAATCGTTCTTAGTTTCCCTTACAAACACATTGCATACTTTTAGGCGAATCACATCATTGCAAAAACTGCTTGCAATCAGCAAGCAAATGATGCATGTAGACGAAGAGCACTTCCGGAAATCGGTGTATTTTCTGTCAAGACGACGCTTGTTGCGCACTCAAGACAAAAACACACGGCCAGTGCAGTAACAGTACATAAACGACAACCGATGAAAGGAAACGAGCTATGGACATATGCTGCAATATGCATAAATGTGCGCACCGAAGCGCTGTGTGGCCTATCTGTCATCGCCATCATATAGTGTGCCAAAAACAAATTCAAACAAAATATTTCACACACAAACACATGCATGAGAGCGTGTCAGTGTGTGTACACGTGGTCAAATCGCCATATTTTGTGGCATGTGGCAAGTGTTTAAATTTACGTATGCATGTGTGTGGCCAAAAACACTCAACGGTATATTATACTGTTGTCACGCCACACAGAAAGAAGGTATGCAATAACAACAACCACAATAGCACAAACACCAAAGATAGAGAGCGTGCTTGTGAAAAAAGAAGAAGAAAATTAAGAAAAATGGTGAAAATTACTTCTGCATTGTGTGCGCGAGTGAGTGCCCATAGAATCCATAGAATCGTGTTGAGTGCCAACAACAACAACAACAATTGCAACAAACAATTTTGCAAATAGAGTTGTATGCGCGGTATGCATAGAGAAAGAAAGAAAGCGTTAGAGGGCTCAAAATGGACGCGCTTGTTGCCACAGCCAACACCCGCAATGGGTGTTGAAGTGACAGAAGTTGCTTGCAACATGCAACAAAAAGCGCTCAAACAACAAGAAAAATACGCGTGCATGTGTGTGTGTGTGTTCACATAATAAACGCAAAACACTATTAACATGCATGCCAGCGACAACAAACAAATAAACAAACAAACAACAAATTGCCAGACACACACGCTCAAACACCTGCAAATGCATTCATTACAAATGATGAGTGAAAAAGGTGTGAAAAGTGTTTTTATGCTTGTTTATTGTCGCCGCCGTCGCTGCCGCTGCTGTTGTTGCAATATGTTTTGTGATTTTTGTTTAGCTTGCATGACAGTTATACAAATATGTGCTCAACGCCGGTTGTTGTCTGCAACAACACAAACACACAAATACACGCACACAAAGCGCATTTACATGTAGTGGAGCCTGAAATGCTCTGGCGGCTTTGGTTTCGCGTCCGCCAGTCAACAAAAACACGACCGACCGCCGTGTGCCGCAAAAATGTGCATTTGTGAGCAACATACAGAGGTGACGGGTATGCAGCGGTTAACAACGGTGTATGTTGCATGGCATCGGCTATAAATGAAAAAGTGCCAATATACATTGATATTTTTTAAATTATTTACTGTTTGCCATTAAATATTATAAATGATAATAAATGCGTTTTTCAATAAAAAAGTGAATATTTTTATTGCAAAAGTCGTTAGTTTGATTTCAACAAAAAACAAGCAAGTAATTACATTAAAATTGGAAAAAATACGCTTTAATATTTGTAACCAACTAGTTATATACGGACTAGTTACTTTTGGGCTAGTTAGGTATATTAAAAACAATTATTTTTATTTCAACCTCAAATAATTACACGAAAAGTGGTATAAAGAGACTTTAGTATTTGTAACCAACTAGTTACATACGGACTAGTTACTTGTGGAGTAGTCTAGAACATAAAAAATATTTTTTATTTCAATACCAATAAATAGGAATAGAAGTGGCATTTACGCGCTTTAGTACTAGTAACAAACTATTTACATGCGACTAGTTACTTTTGAAGTAGTTCGGAATTTTAAAAATCTTTTTTTTCAATCTCGAGTAATTACATTAAAACGAAAAAAACACACTTTAATACTAGTGAACAACTAGTTACATACCAACTAGTTACTTTTGGAGTAGTTACGAATTGCTTCTTCTTCCACAAATTAACACGCAAGCCAACACTACCGCCGCAGGTGCCATTGTGGATGTGTGTATTGCAGTGAATAGAATAGAATAGCTGGGCGCATGAATAGGCGCTTTTGGAAGGAATGAGCGTGACGCTGGTAAATGAAGTTTTAACGCCTATCATATTATTACACACGTTCGCGTGCAGCTCATAATGCATGCCACACATATACAGATATATACAATTGTACTAGTGTGCGTGTATAGCGACTCACAGTTTGAATGCACTTGCTGAGGTGTTGAAGTGTGGCTGCCGGATTGATTGCGGCCAACTGTCGGCTGACTTCACTTATGCTTTGTGTTTGCACTTGTGGCGAGCTTGTTGGCGTTCTATGTTGAGTTGCACTAAAAAGATTATTTGAAATTTAAGCTACTTTTGCTCTGGTTAATTAGTGTTGGAGAAATGTGCAAAATCAACGGTGGAAATTAGAAAAGTACGAAGGAAGCGTGTAGCGTTAAAGTAGCGAGTACAATGAATTGTAAAGGGTTGCCTTCATGTGTGTGTGTGTGTGATGCATGTGAGGGCAATGTAACATTAAAGAGATTAAATGAGTTATTTCCAGGTGGGTTTGGTAAAAATATGTGCTAAAATGACGGGAGTTTGGGAGAAATATTCAAAAGATGATGGACTGAGAGTCAATATTATGTGTTATGTCTGGTTATATTTGCGATCTGTTAAAAAAATATTGGCAATTTTAAAATTTCTAATTGTCCAGAAGTTCAATTTTAAAACGAAAATTTCCGTTATTTTTCGAACACACTTCGTTTTAGAAACGAAATTTTAATCGAGACTAACTAATTACGAAGATGATCTGAGTAGATTCACAAGATGTCTCTAAATACCCTAATTATTACTAGAAAATATAATATGAAATTGGATCGAAATTTCAAAGAGATTTCCAAAATTATGTCATCGAGGGAAGAGAGTTAAGGAGCAGGTAAAATCATAAAGTCGTTATAGGGACTTCCCATCAAATCCTTAGACTGGAAGTACACAAAAAATATACGATCGATATTGTTCTGAGGATCCTCAAAAAGATATACAAAGACAAGAATGCACTATTTTGGTCAAAGATCAAGTGGGGTTCGAAGCTGCCAGCAAATGTGGAACGTAGAGCAGTTCTTTCGGAGTTAAAGGTCGTCAAATAAAAAAAATTTCAAAGAAAAACGAATTCACGAAAGTATTCACTTTAAGATATCAAGTTTATCTGGGTCACATTCGTCAGAAAGCAGACAGTACTCGGACAATTTTAGACTTGAGTATTAAAACTAATCGTTAGATACACAAGCAAGATGTTAAGAGATGACTGAAAGTGGTTGGTGTTGATCGTTCTCACGACATGCGCCTATTTTATCGGAAGGGACCCCGAATTTTATCCGGCCAAGAACTGTCAACTTGACAGCATTCATTGAAATTATTTGGAGACTTACTACAACAACAATACATACATATATATATATATATATATATATAGTCTGATGCAAGTAAAGACCCTTTTTTTAATAGCCTGTTTTTGACATATCACGTGTGAGTAGTGTCAAGCTGGCAAGTTATTTTTGTACAGTATTGTTTGAAAGACTTTGTTGGAAAGACCTACGCCCGCATAACGTTTACAAATTGTACGAACTTTATTACGAACTTCCCACATATCGCATCAATCAATGGATCTCAATTAATCCAGAATAGAACACTTCACACCGTTAGACTTTTTACATTAGACCCACTTCGATTCAGGCATTTTAGCAAAATATCACGCGTGTCATTCGCCAGTTACCAGTCGAAAGGCTCGAACGAGTAATCGGAAATTGGACTCAACGGATAGACCATCTGAGACGTAGCCGCTGTCAACATTTGAGTGATATAATCTTTAAAAAATAAATGCCAAAGAATGTCCTTCGAATGATAATAAACATTCCCCATTAAATTTGAATTTGCTGTGTTTTTTTCTTTAGGGAACCTGGAATTATCGATTAGCCTTTATATATAGTTTCCCAAAGTTCCTAGGTGGAACACAGGGTCTCAAAATGTATTTCATTTCTCTCCATGAGTGGAATTATTTTTTCTCATCTGCTGGAGGCGGTACCACGCATTGGCTAGTCTGCCTCGTCTGTGACTCACTTGAGGATTCCATTTTAACGCTGTTCTTGTGCTATCAACTTGGGGCTTACACAACTTGTGCGCGATCCATTTCCAGTTGTGGTTTGGTCACTGTCCAAAGATCAGCATTCTTTATAAGATTGGGAAAGAATATCCGTTTACAATAACAACAAAGTATTGCTAAATCGAAAGTATTGTAGACCTATCAGCTACTTCATATACCTACAAGCCTAGAGCTAGTCTAATTTAAGAAGGAAGTGAGCATAAAAGGGACAACTCTTAAATGCAATAATTACAAAGTAAAAGCTCTTAGCATTTAAGTTATATGTAGATTTTTTCACTTGCTGACATGACCACGCCCACTCACTTGCTGAGTAACTTAAACAGAATTCACCTACATCAGACAAATAAATTGCAATCAGCACAGCACTGGCGAGTGGTGTGTGTGTGTGTGTGTGAGCACAAAATTTATTTTCTAAGAACTTGTCATTTGTTGCTATTTGAGTTTTGTGTGAGTTTTATTTGAGTTGCCGAGTGCGTGCTGGCATGCAAAGGCAAAGACAGTGGCAAAGGCAAAGGCACTACTGGTTTGCCAAGTGGCAAGTGTGTTGCTGCAAGACTTTCAACAACAGACACCAAACCGAGTGTGCCAAAAATTTCTAGTCACTTACTTTGAAGCGCACAACTTGACAACAAGAACAACAAAAACAAAAGCTGAGTAAAGTTAGTAAAGCCACCAGCGTTGACTCAAAGTTAATGGCTTAATGCAATTTCAGTGACTGAAATGACTGCGTCCACGGCTGAAAAGATGCAGATGTTGTGCCACGCCAGCTGACATTCCACGGCGCCGCTGTTGTTGTTGCTGTTGGTGAGCAAGCAGCGCTGCGTTGACAGCAAACTAACAACCTAATTAAATTCTAAACATTCGCTTAGGCAAATAGCAGCAGCGCGAATGCGCAGTGAATGGCGGATGCGAAGGCGCAGCGGCCGACATAAAGGAGCGAACGTGCAGTTATGCGAGCGCTACTTCAAGTTACACGCAAAATGCTTGGCGTTGCTAAGGCATTTGCAACATCACTCTGTGTATGTGTGTGTGCCAAATTTTTATTGCTGCGAATTCGTTTATAACCAAGTACGTACCGTTAGTGACAGCAAGTGAAAATATGTCGGCCGCCTGCCTCCCGGCCAACCCTACTCCAATGCTGTGTCAAATTAAGCGCTTTATGCCATTGTTGTCGGCCACATTGCAACAGCCGGTGATGAGGCGCGCAGTCGTGCGTTGCGCGCTCGCCAATTCACGACTAAATCACTGCTTGAGCAAACTGCTGCGCCGCTGCCGAAGCCGGCGCCGAGCACAATTAGGTGAAACTGCAAATGTTGCGCGTGTTGATCTTTCGAGTGGCTGTCGATGGCAGTTGTCGTCAATTGGTGCATGCAACACACTGAGTTATTGTTGTGATTTCGAATATTTCAAGAAATGAAAATTCAGATTTTTTTAATAATTGAAAAGTCTATGAGATTTCAGCTACAGCATGAAAATCTATATTCTACTCCTATTGTATCACAAATTCAATAGCTTGGCAATACACGCAATATGCGCTGGGTATAACCAACTCTCGGCTCCTTTAACTAACTTTTCAAATTTCATCTCACATGTCTGCCAATACCAATAGCAGTTCTATATATGTATGTGTGTGCGCTCACATGTGTATGTGTGTGTGTGTATGTTTCGCGCTCTGATTGGTATTCGCAATTAGAACAAATGTAAACAAGTTGATTTGCAACAACTTTGCTCTGCTTTGCGAAAATTTTGCTGAAGTAGCAGCGACGTGTGGTGGCAATCGGTAGGTGAAATAACGAAATTAGCGGCACTTAAAGGACATGCAAGCATGGCCATTTGACCTAATTTGTGGTGCGCAAAGGGAATTCGGTAGCAGTTGATAACGGCAGCGAAAAACAGAAATGTTGCTACACATACATATATAGTATGTACATATATATACTTTAAATAAAATAATATATATATAATCTGGCTTAAAGAAAACTGAACATGCACTTGCCGCATGGTACTTTTTTTCGTAATAAGGACAAATCAAGAGTGTTCAAAAAATAATGGGAATTTATAAATTAATTCAATTTTTCTTAATATGCTGATATACATGTCCCTGAAGTACGATACAATTTTCAGCTTTCAGCTCATTACTTACTTTGTCTGTAGCAGCCGCTAAGGTTAGACGGGTTTAAACGAGTTTGGCGATTTTCGTTTCTTAAACGCTCACCTTTCGTTGGCTGTTCGTGAATTCTTGGTACCGTTTCCCAGCCTCTGTATTCGCCAGACATGACTCCGATTGACTTTTTCCTATTTTCCAATAAAAGAGAGAACCTTAATGGTTCGCATAAGCTTAAGGGGAAACATTGAAAGAGCCGAAGGCTAGAAGAAGCGCTAGCCTAATATCGAATGTGGTCTATTTAAGGGGCACACCTAGTGTGAAATTTCAAAAAAGAGATTACACCTTTAAAAATAACATATTAAAATTTCAAATCGATATCTCAAATAGTTTTTGAGTTATAGCAATTTAAAGAGCAGCCGCTCGGCAGCTACGAGCTAGCTCATTAGCTACGAGATGTACCTGAGGTATTGTTCAGAGTCTACTGTCCCTTCCGGCCCCTATAACACGATTTTGGTTTCTATTGTTGGCTCTCAGGTATACTAAAATATATCATTATAATAATTTCTAGAAATTAGCTGTAAGTATGATTTTAAACCACTTATAACAGTGAAAACGATCATTTTATCTTTAAACACGTTTTTCTCGAAACAGCATTTTCCGAATTTGCTGCAGTGATTACTCAAAAACAAATGATCCGATCACTATCGAATTTTTTTTACATGTTCTATATATAGTTCTCTGTACAATGACCTATCGATTTTTGATCTGATCAAAAAATCGAATTTTGGCAGGCCAAAAACGACCAAAATTTTGGGTAAAATTCGACTATTTTTTAAAACGTCGCCATATTGTCAATTTTTGATTTTTTTTATCGTAGGTCATTGTACAGACAATATTATCTAGAGAATTTTTGTTTTTTAGATTTCATCCCCGGAGAAGGCCGGAATCACTGCAGCAGTGAAGGACCTTTTTTTCGCGCCGTTGAAGATCGACTATAACTTAAAAAATATTTAATTTTTTTTTCAAAAATTTCACTGTATATTCTTGAAACATGTATAAATATATTCTTAAATTTTTGAAATAATTGATAAAGTATTTTTTTAAATAAAAATTCCCAAAAATCACCTATTTTTAGGCGATTACACTAGGTGTGCCCCTTAAAGGTGACAATATTTTTTTGATTATTAATTTCTATAACATCTAAGAATATTATCCTAAATTTTCAAGCACTCCAAGTCAGGTATTATTGTTACTCAAAACTTTAAACGCGCTCGGAACCGTGTTTTCAAAGTCGATTATCATATGTTCTCGAAAACTACTCAACCGATCTTCATGAAATTTTGCACAGGAGTCACAGGAGTTTGTTCCGAGGGGCACAAGAAATTTCGTCACAATGGAGGAGTTTTAATTTTTTCTTTTGAAAATTTTAGAAATTATTCTTTAAATATGTATCTATAAGACAGGAAAAAGTTTGAATTAAATAAATAATGTTTTATATAGAAAAAACATATTGAAAATAGACAATTTTTTACCCGACAAAACCCATGTAACCCATGTTAAGTAGACGAATGATTAAATATTTTTTTCAAAAGACGAAAATTCCCGTTATTTTTTGAACACACCTCGAAAATAGTCTCGATGCGTTTTCTAAGTTTCAAATGTTCCTTTCTGTATATAACGAGTATTTTTCTTAAGCGTGTGATTTGCAGTGAGGCAATACTTTTTACGAAGTTGGTCTCTATGACAACTGTTTACTTGACTTATACTCAGTTTAGTTGTGCATTTCATAATGAACAGACTCCTGGCTCCAGAACAACGTTCTTTGCTGACATACGGCGCCAATTGCTGCAAAAAGTTGTCGAAAATCGCTGGAATTTATTCGAGTCAACCTTGGCGGTCACATACACGAAATCGTTTTAAAACATAATCGCAAACCCTTATCTCTATAATAAAGCTAAATTCTTGGCCATAACTTAGTTCTAAGTAACTTTACTTCTTCTTGAAAACCACATGTCTAGAGAAAACACCCTTCATTATGATTATTTTTCATAGGTGGGTACTGTACGAACGCAGTTGAAATCTCGACACTCATTTTCGAGGCAAATGAAAGAATTTCAATTTTTTTTCAAATATACCATATTTTAAAATTTTTTTTAAAGCACTCCCTTTCAAAGATTCTTCATATGAAATAAAGCAAAATAGACGCAAAATTTCTGATTGCCGCAATTGTGTGGCAGCTGTGATTTTTATTACATGCTCACATGATGACACGTTGTCTTGCCAACGATGATGAAACAATGCAGCAATATTTACTGCAACTGCAACATCAATTGCAGCAACCAACACAATGACAGCAAATGCATTAGTAAAAGTGTGAAAGTGAAATGCGCCAATGCAACGCAGGTATTTGTGGCAGGTTGCACTGCATACATTGATGAACACATTTGTAAATTTGTAACTGTATTTTTTCGCAGCTAACTAATGTGTGTGTGGTGAAGCATAAAAAAGCTGGCATCAGTAGCCGCCTTTTGTGCATGCCACACATTCCATTAGGCAAATTTTTTCATTTGCGGCAAGTTTTGGTATTTCAGTTTTTCTATAATAACTTTTTCAAGCTGCCAAATTATTGCCGCGAACGTCGGTGCATAAATGCTGATATTGTGTGAGTACTGACTATTAGTCGCCGCTCACAGGTTCGATGCTGACTTTCAAGCGCAATGGTGTAATTAGGTTGTAAGGTAGTATAGGGACTAAGTGAATTTGTTTTTGTGTTTAAAAAGTGTTGCAGACAAAAATATGTATTTCTCTTCAATGAGTGGGTGCCATTGGAGATACTTTTTTGTGGGAAAATGCGCCTAAAGCGTTTACATGTTGAAGCTGTGAATTTAATTGCTATTGTGAAGCCATATTTTTTGCTACACTGAGCGAATAAAAGTCTCTTTATTGGGAATAAAATTATTGTATTTATTGTACAGTGTAATAACAGCCGCCTGGATAATGGACCCAACCATTTTTTTTTTTGAGAGATTGAGTCACAAACAGGTAAGCCGGTAAAGTGGATGTCGTACGACGGCCTTTAGGAGGACCATTTTGACACCACCGAGTCTCGAACTCCCTTTCACTACCATGTTCTCTCTGAACCATCCTGTGGTCTTGATAAAGTTATTTAATACATGAGCCTTAGATAATAAAGTCAGTCAGTTCTTCGAAGTTATTTTTGGTAAAACGTTATTATTATTTACAGGAGGTACTTTCTAAGGAATCAAAAATATGGATATAATCTTTCTTTTTCCACTTATTTCATTGTATAAGATTTTCTAAGCTTATATGACGGTTTGTATAAGGGGTCAAATACTTCGAACTGCGGGTGAAAACGACACCATAGATAAGCCAGCCGGCGGAAGACCTGTAACGACGAATACCGATCAAATCATGGAAAACATCTAGTTAGACCAGCATGTGGCATCTCGTGACATCGCCCAGGAGATGGGAGTTAGTCACCAAACCATTTTAAACCATCTGCAGAAGGCTGGATACACAAAAAAGCTTGATGTTTGGGTGCCGCATGATTTGACGCAAAAAAACCTTCTGGACCGAATCAACGGCTGCTGAAACGGAACGAACTCGACCCATTTCTGAAGCGGATGGTGAATGGCGACAAAAAATGGATCACATACGATAATATCAAGTGAAAACGGTCGTGGTCGAAAGCCGGTGAGTCGTCGCAAACAGCCGGGTTTAAAGGTCAGGAAGGTTTTGCTGTGTGTTTTGTGGGATTGGAAAGAATCATCCACTATGAGCTGCTTCCATATGGCCAGGCGTTTAATTCTACCATCTACTGCGAACAACAGAACCGCTTGAAGCAGGTGATCGACCAGAAGCGTCCGGAATTGACTGATGAAGTGTGTAGTGTTTCACCAGGACAACGCCAGACCACACACATCGTTGATGCCTCGTCAGAAGCTACGGGAGCTCGGTTGGGAGGTTTTATCCATCCACCATATAGCCCGGACATAGCGCCTAGAGACTTGTGAAAAGTGGCTTTCCGAGTTCTTCGCAAATAAGTAGGGGGGCTTCAACGAGGGCGGTACTAGGGGGAACTAAATCCGATCACTGTAACACTTTTTATAAAGCATTGAATAAAGAGCAATAAAGCGGAGATATTTGACAACCTCATATTTTTGGAATTCAGAAACTTAGCAACCCTTAGTTCATTATAACTGCTAAAAAGTCGATGAATCAAACGAAATTGAGTTTAATTTAACAAAATCGAACCGATGTGCCAATAATGAAATGTAATGCAAATTCACCACAATTTCCTTCAAGTGTAGTTTAATGTAATTAAATGCGCACAAAAACAATGCAGC